>CAWUFW010007207.1:600000-1038717 GCA_963921515.1 Calotriton arnoldi
AATTCGGAAAAAACAGAGGTGTTGCTATTTGGTAACAACTCCTCCTTCTGGAACACTTCCTGGTGGCCACTCAACCTCGGGCCCCTTCCACTCCAAGTAGAGAATGCAAGAAATTTGGGGGTCACCTTTGATACCCAATTAGCTTTCGTAGACCACTCAAAGCAGGTAATATCCTCCTGCTTTCTCATGTTAAGATTTTTTTTTTTTAATTCTCCCTTTGTTCCCATTGGAGATGAGGAAAACAGTCATCTTGGCCCTAGTCATCTCTAAAATAGGTTTTTGCAATGCATTATCATAAAGCTTTATTTCGACATCCAGTGTCATAAAAGCAATTAAAAAAAAAACATTTTATAAAACAAATACAGAGTCATCTTTTCATACGGCAATACGCTAAAAAGTGATATGGTATGTAGTCCGTCCAGATACTCTGCTGCGCCCTCAATATAAACTACAGTTACCTGGTTCCACTTTTTGAAAAGTTAATACAAATCATATCAGTAAAAACATACAAGTGGTACAATAAAAAAGGGAAGAGAGAAACCACGGGGAATTCATCTTAGATGGAGTCGGGTAACGGGATACGACCCCCCATAAACCTTATAAAAGGATCCAACCCTCCATAGGATAAAAACATATGAGATTAAAAATAGAAAAAAAGTGTGTGTGCATAACATATAATTTTACGGCTAGGAAGATCAGCCGTAGAGCCCTACAATGGTTGAATGTCCGCTTGTTTCGGCAAATATAAATGCAATACGCTAAAAAGTGATATGGTGTGTAGTCTTTCCAGGTACTCTGCTGCGCCCTCAGTATAAACTACAGTTACCTGGTTCCGCCTTTTTAAAAAATGTATACGCATCTTATCAATAAAAACATACAAGTAGTACAATAAAAGGAAGAAAAGAAAAACAACGTGACAATTCATCTTGGATGGAATCTGGTAACGGGATATGACCCCCCATGAACCTTATAAAAAGGATCTAACCCTCCATAGGATAGCAGCACTTGAGATTAAAAATGGGAAAAAAGTGCATGTGCATAGCATATCATTTTGGGACTAGAAAAATCGTCCGTAGAGCCCTACGATGATTGAATGTCGGCGTGTTTCGGCAAGGTGCAGTGCTGGTCCTGTCCAAAACTTCTGTCTGATCAGCCATGCGTGGCCAAGAAACTTTGCCACACAACAGGCAAAGAAAGGTCTGGGATCGGTCCTGAGAATGTGCAGGGCAACCTGATGATCCGGTGTTCCCAGTTGCTGGCACAGTGGTTTTAGCCATTTGGCCCTCGGGAGGTTATAGGCCGTGCAGGCAGGTTTTTTCAATGCGTTATATGTAGGCTCTCAAACGCACCTCCTTAATAAATTACAGACACTTCAAAATGCGGCAGCCAGAGTACTGATGAATCATCCGAAATTTTGCTCAGCCTCTAAAGCCATTAAAGAACTGCATTGGCTGCTTATTAAGGCACGAATAAAGTTCAAGGCCCTATGCTGGGTTCTTAATGCCCTGCAACAGGTCGGCCCTCACTTCCTGCAAGATATTTTTAAATGGTACTCTCCTTATCATACTCTGCGGTCTTGCAATGCTAGGAAGGTTTTTGTGCCTAGAAAAAAGAGTCCATTGGGGGGAAAAAGTTTCTCCTACTCCGCCCCCAAATGGTGGAATTCTCTGCCCAACCTTCTAAGAGTCCCACCCAATCTCTTGAAATTTAGGAAGGAACTAAAAACGTATCTTTTTAGCTCCTCGGCTCAAAATCTTTTCCTAATTTCTCAGCAACATTTTTCTGTTTCCGGGCCCCAGGTCTAGTACATACCACTGCCTTTGCTCTGTATTTGTCTGGATCAACCGACACTAGCGCTAAGACACCATTTGGCCTATTATTAAAATTTATAAAATTATTAACATAACATTGCAAAAGCAGGTACATCTTCAGTGGGAGGCTGGTTATCCTGTTTATTGTTTCTCTCACCTCCACACCGGGACAGACCTCCAACCATGTTGTACCTAGATCTTCACATTTCGCCCGGGCCTCCGCAGTCATTTCTTTCACTGGCACAGTCTTGAACTTAACACATATTAAGTGTGAGGGAACCTCTCAGGGTCCAAGCCAGTTTGCATACAATGCTGCAACAGCCCCCACTTTGTAGGCTGAGGCCCCTCCCCCGCTTCTCCAATACCCTACTGATATCTCCTTCGGGGTGTGGGCAAACTGGGCCCCGGCCGCAACATGAGGAACAGCCAACAAGTTGCCTCTGGACTCAACAGGCCTGCATTTCCCAGACAGCTATGCTCTGCTCATGCCGTTCACCGGTTGTGACTTCAGATTGCCTCTCACTGCTGGGCCGGGAATCCATAATCACCTCTTCAAAGCCCTGGAGCTGTGCGAAGCGCACCTACGGCACAGGGAGCCGTAGTTTAGGGTGCCCCCAGGCCCCAGCAGCCTTCAGTGCTAGGCCACAGCGTACTGCCCTCCTCTAAGAGCATGCCTGCTGTGGCCAAAGTTACTCTACACTGCCATCCTGGGCCTCAAAGCCACCCCACCCCCCCGGGCACACAGCATCATAGGGCCCTCCAGTGCAACGCAGGAGCATCCTGTCTTCAGTAATCTGAAGGCAGCATTTGTTCAGGCCCAGTGTCGTGGCAGAGTGCGTCTGGCTACTACCCCATCTTGGCCCGACCCATAATGTATTAATTTGAATCAAGATCCGTATGTCTGAGTGCCTTAAAAGGTGCAAGGAGGTGGTACTTATACCACAACTTCTGAGAATATTTAAAATCTGAATCTTATGAATGGGTATTAAGAGATTTTGTAATTAGGGTTTCTGGGTAGTAACATCAACTCTTATCTACAAGGGATCTATTTGCCTATCTTGAGAAGAAGACTTCCCAAGACACGACAAAATATTTGCCACTCTGGGACTACCTACAGCACGAGGAAATATTTCACAAAAATGGGGTACACTGATGTTCCAACGGCCTGTTGTAGAAACATGGATTGGTTACAGATAGCAGGTCCTGGCCACGCTTTGCGTTATCAGTCTTTAACCAAATTACATGTATTAGTGTGTCAGCCTTCAGCTAAGTACAGTTTCTGACTCTCGGGCAATGCTTCTTTGGATAGCAAAGAATGAGTCATGCACACTTCAGAGGCACATGCCAGCAAGCTGTTACCGGTTGTTTCAACTGTTCATCATGTTTAGGTAAAATATATTTCAAATGGCTCAATTTCATCATTTCGGTACAAGGCCAAGAAGCACTACACAGGAATTCGAGCTGGTTATGGGTATTTTGTTTATCTTTTTTCTCTACCTGCAGTACTAGGGCAACCTGTGTCTTATCCCTCAAAAAACAATAAGGGTAAGTATAGGATATAGGCTCTCATGCCTCCCTGCATTACAGTGTGGACTCTAATATGAAATCCGCCCTCTGCCATGACCACTGCAGCCCAAACCAAAACATATTAATCGCTGGTTATCACTGCCAGAGCTAGGGGTTATGGCTACAACACTATATATTTGTGTGTCACCTTAGACTTTACAGAGGATGCAGACATATGTGATAAGGAAAGGTTGGTTGGTCCTTTTTAAAAATTATTTTTAACCTCAGAGTTGTTAACCCTCACTTCAGCATAAGGCCTGCAAAGTGAACTATTTTCTAGGTTACACTGGACCTCGGAATTCAGTTTTCAAGACCCCCTCCGACTCTAAGAACTCTGCCAGTGTGCCAATCTGACACAAAAAAACAGTTGGACTGCAACCACCCCACAACTCACTGAGCAAAACTTGAGTAAGATGTGTTTTTGGTATCGATCAATCCCATGAGACATTACAGGGATAGTTAGTGGAGCCTCATACCCTCTCTCACTAAGGAATACCCACCCATGAACACTAGGATACGAGTGATACATTTTAAAGATTTATTTTTAAAAACAAAACCCTTTCCTAGTGCCCATGATATGAATTGTAATTACGGTATAGGCAGAATGGTAGCTGCAATGTTTGCTAAAATTGTAATTAACAAGAAAAGCCGTAACATATTTTTTAAAAGATTTTATAGCAATCCTACCATCATTCTTCTACTTCTATTCACTAAACTAATTTTAGAATAAAAGAAAATTGAAAGCCTCATTTAAGTTTCAGAGATGTTCACACCTGCCTTCCTGCTTATAACGCAATGCCCTTCTCATGTGAAATTCTTCCATCTGTGGTTGTGATCTTCCACTCTAGAAACGTCAACGTTTTTACTGGAGTCACTGCAGTTGCTGGTCAAGGGAACCTTTACAAATCTGGACAGCACTGACCATGGCAAAGGCTGAAGAAACCTCTTGCGGTCAAACAGTTGGAACCAGTAGCTTCCGCTGGGTGCACTAACCTAAAGTCTGTGTAATGGGCTAAAGTAGCTGGAGTGTTGAGCGGTGTGAGAGAATGATGGTCATAGTCAAGGTGAGAGAAGCTCGCCGGCTAAATTACCAGAATCCAGGGTTCAGGGTTACTGGAAGTCATCTAAAAGGAATGGGATTCCAAGAGAGCTTGCAATACCCCAGCTTACATGCAACAATGTCCAGGGTGCTCTTGTCAGGTGGTTTGGCTCGCAACCCACAGGCGATGTTGGTGGGAGATACTGCTCTTTTTCAGATGGATTGACGAAGCCATGCTGGTAGCCACACTTTGAACATGGTATTTATAGCCCATCATGCAGGTACCTGCCAATTAGAAGACGTCTCCGGCAGGAAAAAGAGGCCCTTAATTAGTCAGCAGTCCTTGTACAAGCAAAAACAAAATACCAGACAATCTGGCAGGAAATTAGGGCAGCAGGAAATTAAGGTCTTTAATTGGACAGCAGTGTATAATTAGTAAGCAGCCATTGTACAGACAAAAATACCAGACATTCCGACAGGAAATATGGACAGCAGGAAACAGAGGCCTTTAATTGATTTCCCAGCAGTGCATGTTGTTTTAGCAAAAATAACAGGCACTTGTACTTCACTAAACAGACTTGTTTACAGTGCACTCAAATTAAAGTGCATAACATGCCTTTTAAATGAAACACTCATCAGAGCATGCAAAATTAATTACATAGCAGCGTGCATGGCACCTGCTTAATTGGAAAATATTGACTATATTTGGGAACATGCAGCACATGCAGACCGGGTATGACAGTGCTGAAAGGGGGAAAGAGTGTGCATGGCTCTGCAGTAGGAGATGCTGGGCATGTGCATCACCTAGAGGAAGCTGACGAGCTTGGAGTGACCTGTGCTGTAAAAGCGCTCCCCCCCACTTCCAGTTTCTCTGTACAGTTCAAGTGAATTGTGTCAAGATTGCACCAAAACGAAGAATCCTGTCTCACCCGGCAGTTAGCATTGGACTTCACATATTGATATTGCTCCAGCCAGCAGAGAAAACTGAAGTTGCATCGCCACTAAAGCAGGAAGGCACAATTGACCTGGAGGCTGCAACTGCCACAGAGACATCATCCCTAAGAAACCATTGCTGAACGTTGTAACTACTACATCTGATCACCTTTCTGCAGCCGGCCACAAGGATTGCCACTGCCGAAGATTGATGGGCGCGCGCAGACCTTCCCTGTGAGTCCACTCCATGAACCCTGATGAGAACAAGAATGCTGCTGCGGACCCCGCGGAGAAAGGAACAGCAGCATATTGGTGGGAGCACATCCCACTCAAACTGTATAGTCCGTACTGCAACACAAAGAAGGGAAACAAATGGCTTCACCTGCATAAGGGACAGACACTGACACATGCGAGCAAGACTGCTGCGCTCCTAAATACAATTTAAGGAAGGGATGAAAAACGCATTGAACCAAGTTACTCCACTAACGAGTGAGACTGTTTTGAGTAATCTGCATCTGTGCCTAACCCTTGCCTACTTCATTCTGTGTTGGAAACTGTAGAGAAAGGAACTCAACCATAACGGAAAGGAAAGAGGTGCTAGGGACAATGGGGGTGTTTTGCTTCCATGTTAGGTCAAATCAATTACAACCCCCTATTATGCTTTTATTTTGTTGTGTAGTACTAAGTTTCGCTTTGTGATTTAAGTGCTTTCGTTTTCCACAAAAGATCAGCACTGGACTGGATATTGCGTTTTTGTATCTGATGATGTCTGCTGATTTCTGAGCTCTTTTGCTCCCATCCCCTCATAACCTCCCTGAGAAACCTGTGACTGCTTGCCCTCGCTATCCTGGTTGTCAAGTACGGAAAGGGTTTTAATTGGCCCAGTTTGTAGAGCCATAGTATGACAGACCCCAGGGCACGGATACAAACAACCTTAACCACTGTGGTTGTGGCTCAGTAGCCCTTGTCTACCCGGCGGTTCCCCCCTCCACCAACTCACCCCCCAAAAAAAGAATCTGTCGGTCTGTGAAGAGATTTTACCTGAGAATGGGCAATGAAGAAATGAATATGTTAATGTGTGCTGGTGGGGTTTTATTGAAATGTTTTGAGTTCATTAACCATAACGTGATATTCAATACGGTGAGCAAACATACATCATGATTTTAGATAACAGATGATAAAAAGCTTCCTCTGATGAAGAGGTTTTCTCAAAAGCAGGCCTGGGCGGAGTTCGCGAAGTTTCACCATGCGAAGTCACAAAAAAACTCTGCGGGGTTCCGCAAGTGGCGGAGTGCAGTGCGAACTGCCGTTCACGCTGATCTTCCTGCCGCTCAAGTAGAAATTCTACACGAACGGCAGCTTGCGCTGGCCAACTTACCGTTGGTGAGCGCGAGCGGGGAAAAAACTTTGCTGCACTACGCGGAACAGAGTTTTCTGCACTCCGCAAGCTCTGCGGAGTGCGGACTGCAGAAAACTCCGCAAACGGAGCGGAGTTCACCGCCCAGGCCTACTCAAAAGTCATTGTTCATAAATAAGAGCCTAACAATGGTGCTATAAGAGTGTCAATAAGAAGCTTACCTCATTGAATTTAAAGAGTTGCAGAAGGAGTTGTGATTATTTGAAAAAGTGCTTATCACTTGGAGCAGTCAGTGATTCAGATTGTGTAAAGCTGAATTCACACATTATTTGAATCTGTGTCCCCATTTGAACCGATACACACTTGTTCTTTGAGACTGTCAATGTAAAAAACATTTTCTTTTTGTACCTATTAACTCAGCAAACAGAATTTGGGGGAGCTACTATCTCTTTTGTTTAAGCTCTGCGTGCATATTTTGTTTCCTGCAAAGCTAGTTTTGAGACCCTTTGCTGCTTTTTTTTGCCGAAGTTGGTTTCTCTCTTTCGTGTTTCAGAGAAAAATGTATCACCTGCTTTTACCCTACTTTGTATCTCTTGAAAAAAAGAAGAGTGATCACACACGTGAGACCATAAAAGAGGGCTTAGTTTTACATTGGTATAACAAAAGAAATACACATTGACTATCCCCTTTTGAGGATTTCGCTGGTGACATGACAGAAATAGCAATCCTCAGTGCTTAATAGGTGCCGGGCCTAAAGTTTTGCTCTGAAGCCCGCAGCCGACGCTATTGAACATCATGGTGTACAATCAGTGGGGTAACAAGACTTGAGGGAGCCCCTCTGCAAAGTACATGGAGCCACCTACCACTTTTTGCTGAGCTGGCCCCCTTAAGCTCGGGCCCCCCCGCACTGCTGGGGCTTTTTTTACGCCACTGCGTACAATACCAAGACTGCGAAGTCTTAATTCCACCTCACGCCTTTTAAATCCACCATGAGACACTCCCTGACCCTTTAGCTTACTCTTGTAGGTTCTGCTTCCTCCCTTTGTCATGATTTTTCTGTCTTTTTTATCATCCAACTTGTGTGCTTTCCTATCTCTTGCTCTGGGTCAAAGTCTGATGAGGGAAAATGAGTGCCGCTGGGCCCCACCTGTAACCGCCGGCTCAAATTAAGCACTGGCGATCCTGGAAAGAAACAACTCATGATATCAAAGCTTATTCAGTTAGGGTTGTGGCTGTTTCTTCAGCCTTGGCTTGAGTTTCCAATATTGGATATCTGCCTGGCAGCGACTTGGTCTTCATTGCATACTTTTTTGAATCTTTACTATGTAAATTCTCAGTCTAAGTATGAGTCTCAGCCTGAGCAATCTTTCATTTTTTTTTTGGTCTACATAATCTGTCTCCCTCCTTGATTAGAGAGGACTGATAAGCGGTTTTTCAAATATGAGTAATCTGCTTGAATGAATATCCATCAGAAGAATAGTTTACTTACTTTCAGTAATTCTCTTTGTGGTGTATAATCTTGTCATGGATTTCTCATTGCCTACACTCTTTCATGTATATCCGGAACTCCGCCATCTAGCTACAGGATGCCACCACTGCCTGACAACAGGTTTCTGTGTACACTCTGTATGTAGCCAGTGGGAAATTAGAGTAACCACCAGAAAGTCGTTAAAAAAAGGGAAAATCAGTTATTCATGTGCGGGGGTTCAGGGTCTTCCCTCACAAAAACAAGAAGCAATGTAAAGAGAACCACGTGTTCGGGGCATATGAGCTGTAGATCATATGCTTTAGCATAGATCGCCATCTAGTGTTGGGTCCGCATGTTTGCACTTTGTTTTTCTTCGAAGAAGTCTTTCCAGTCACGAGGTAGGTGACTCCTCCTTTTGGTGATAGTGCGCATGGGCATCGACTCCATCCTTAGATTGTTTTTTTCCGCCATCGGGTTCGGATGTGTATTGCTGCGCTCCGGTTCGGTATTGTTTCTCGGACCCCTTCGACGCGCAATACACTACCCTCGACGGTATTGTTATCGATCGCCGTTCCCCATTTGATGCGCATCGTCTTAACTAAGAAAACCTTTGATCTGGAAACTCGAGGCAGGCCGTCGGGCCTACCCGTGCCGACCGCGCTAGCAGTCGGTGGAACGGACTCCATTTAAGCTATGTCCCGGGTGTCTTGCTAAGTTTCCACGCACCGATTTGCACGAGGTTTGCAACCTCTGCTTATCCCCGGAACACGACGAAAAAGACTGCGACGCGTGTCGATCGTTCCGATCGAAAAAGACACTGTGATCGTCGGGCTCGACGCCACGAGATGCAACATCACAGCGGCTCTGTTCCGGATATCTTCGGCGAAGATTCTGATATCCACCATCCAGCTGAAGGAGCCGAGGACGAAGAACTGGTCTCCGTGTCCGAAGCCGACTCCGACATGGAAGAAGAACAGCACGTCACTCCGGGTCAGCGTACCGTGAGTACAGATCCCCCTGTGCCCAGTCAACATAAGTCAAAGGCTCAGGTACCCCCCTTCGCACTGGGGCTCAGGTCAGCACCGACAAAAAGTTTCAGATGCCCCGCCCTCCAGCCAGGCTCCAAAACATAAAGAGAAGCCCTCGGGCTCGAGCCGGCCCCCTTCTATTGCCGAACCAACACCTTCGGCACCGAAACATAAGTCGAAGCATCTGTCGGTTACCACACCACCGGCACCAAAGATTTCACCTTCGACACCGAAGACCTCAGAGCCAAAATTCTCCACACCTAAAGGTTCGGAGCCGAAATCCTCCACGCCTAAAGGCTCGGACCCGAAACCTTCCACACCGAAAGGCTCGGAACCGAAATCTTCAGCACCGAAAAGCTCAAAGCCGAAACCTGCTAAGTCCAAAGACTCGGAGCCGAAACCTCCCACGCCCAAATCGGCACATAAAGAACAAGACACTCCATCCAAAGAACCGCGGTCCGATGAACCACCTTTGGATCCTAAACAGAAAAAACTTGTCCTTAACCCTGAAATAGGACACATCCATGCCACTGTTCCCAAAAAACTGAAGATTGATCTCCCAGAGGACTATCATATACCTCTTAAGAAAAAGGACATGGGTACTAACCCTTCTCCCCCTTACATTCCACCTCCCTCTCCTCCTTCTAAACCTAATTTGATTATCACTCTATCAAATTCACCACCACCTCCACTTTCACCTGACCCACAGGATGAAGAGTATGGGGATGGGGATGAAGAGCAGGATATCCCTCAGGATCAGGATACGCCACAAGACACTGACCCTTGGGGAAATTATCATAGGGAACCAGATACAGACAACGACCCTGACCTGTATCCCTCTAGACCCTCCCCACCTGATGACAACATTCGATACGTTCAGCTCATTAATATGGCTGCTCAATACCACGGGGTGGAGCTTCATAAAGAACCTTTAGAAGAGGATTTCCTTTTTGAGACACTCACTCATTCACAAAGATCTACTCACACTTTACCAATGCTGAAGGGCATGTTAAAACACACAGACGACATATTTAAAGACCCTTTTAGGGCAAGAATAAACACCTAGAGTAGACAAAAAATATAAACCCGCTCCTACCGATCCTGCTTACATCAAAGGTCAGCTGCCCTTAGACTCCCTGGTAGTCTCTAACGCTTGCAAGAGAGCTAACTCTCAAACCACAGGTGAGGCCCCCCTCCTGACAAGGAGTCCAAGCTTATTGATGCCTCAGGTAAACGAGTGGCTTCACAGGCTGCAAATCATTGGGGTATTGCTAACGCTCAGGCTCTGCTAGCACGCTATGATAGGGCTCATTACGATGAGTTAGAGAAACTCATGCAACACATAACTGATGAGTACAAAGCAAAAGCTAATGACCTTATTCAGGAAGGTAAACTCATCACTAATACTTTCATTAAATGTGCACTAGACGCAGCAGACACAGCAGCTCGTGCAATCAATACTAGTGTGCTATTGCGCAGACACGCTTGGCTTAGGATTTCTGGATTCAAGCAGGAGGTACAATCCTCCATACTTAACCAGCCTTTTGCTAAAGAGCATCTTTTCGGACCAGCTGTTGATACCTCGCTGGAAAAGATGAAGAAGGACACTGAGGTCGCAAAGTCTATGGGGGCTTTACAATTGCCTACTAGGGGTTCCTTTCGCCGCTCCTTTTACAGGGGTGGTTCAAAAACGGTGTCCACCGAAAATCTCTCCTCTTCTTACAAGGGTAACAACCAATCCCCCTCTTCCAGAGGCTATTTTCGAGGAGGTTATAGAGGGAACAATAATAAGGGAAGAAGCAGAGGTAACTCCATACGCACTTCCCCCGCAAATAAACAGTGACTTCCTTCCGCTACCCCCCGATCATTCCACCCCTGTCGGGGGACATCTCTCACAATTCCTTCCTGTCTGGAATTCAATCACCTCAGACAAGTGGGTACTACAAATTATCCAGTATGGTTACTGCCTGGAGCTTACGAGCACTCCCCCCAACCATTCCTCCAAGAGCACATGCAATGTCACCAGAACATCTCACCCTCTTAAAACAAGAGGTTCTCTCTCTTGGAAAAACATGCTCTAGAACCAGTCCCATTTCATCATCAGGGTACCGGAGTATACTCCCTGTATTTCCTAATTCCCAAGAAGGACAGCTCTCTCAGACCTATATTAGACCTCAGACAGCTAAATTTCTACATCCAGTCAGACCACTTCCACATGGTCACACTTCAACAGGTGCTCCCACTGCTTCAGCACGGCGACTTTCTATCCACGTGGATTTAAAGGACGCCTATTTCCATATCCCCTTTCACCCGAGTCACAGAAAATATCTCAGGTTCGTGGTGGACGGACAACATTATCAATTCAAAGTCCTCCCGTTCGGGGTAACTACAGCACCCAGGGTCTTTACCAAGTGTCTGGCAGTAGTCGCAGCTCATCTAAGAAGACAGCACATTCACGTCTTCCCTTATCTAGACGACTGGCTAATAAAAGCCAGATCGCAACACAGCTGCCTACACCACACTTAGAAAACAGTTTGTCTGCTTCACGACCTGGGATTCACTGTAAACCTCGCCAAGTCTCACCTCCAGCCATCCAACACACAGGTGTATCTGGGAACCTCAATAGATACTCGCAAAGCACTAGCATTCCCCAATCCAGTCAGGATCCGCAACATGCAAAATCTAATATCACAATTTCATCCTCAACACTCATTACCAGCCCGAGTGTTCATGCAATTGATCGGAATGATGGCTTCTTGCATTTTAATCGTTCCTTATGCAAGACTCCAGATGCGTCCTATACAGGAATGCTTAGCACGTCAGTGGAACCAGGCTCAAGGTCAGTTAACAGATCTAGTGTTGGTGGACGGCCGCACCCATCGCTCTCTGCAGTGGTGGAATATACAAAACCTTTCCAAGGGACGGTCGTTCGTCAACCCGGTTCCACAGATAGTTCTAACAGCAGACGCATCGCTCACTGGTTGGGGAGCACATCTTCAAAAACATACCATTCAGGGCATGTGGACTGTACAACAAAAACAACTCCACATAAACCATCTAGAACTACTAGCAATTTTTCTAGCGTTGAAAGCCTTTCAACTGCATCTAGTAGGCAAAGCTGTCCTAGTTCGTACCGACAACATGACAGCAATGTACTACATACAAAAACGGGGGGACACACTCTCTACAGCTATCACAACTAGCTCAAAGCATCTGGAGATGGGCCATACCTCAAAAAATATATCTCCTCGGGGCTCGAAAAATCCACTCGACCGCTCGCATATGCGAGCAAAATTTAACGAGGGCGAGCTGTTTTTGGGTCCTACTCGCCCTTTCTGGCGAGTAGGAAGACAAACTAACTTTTGTCCTCTGTCTCTGAAAACGGAGCAAATGTGACAAGATAACAAGATTTAAAGGCATTTTTATTGCTCACAAAGTTAATGAGCAATAAAGATGCCTTTAAATCTTGTTATCTTGTCACATTTTCTCCGCTTTCAGAGACGGAGGTCAAGTAGGTTGCAGTTAGGTCGAGGAGATTTTTCAAGGTACTAGACCTGCAGGACTAGTACCATTTTTTTGATTTTTCGAGCCCTGCTCCTGGCAGAGCACCTCCCAGGAGTAAACAACCAGATTGCAGATCTGCTCATTCGTCAGCGACAGCAGATCCACGAATGGGAACTACACCCTCAAGTCCTCCTCCCATTCTTCCAGATGTGGGGCTACCCAGAAATAGATCTGTTCGCCACACACCTCAACGCAAAATGCCCAAGCTTCGCGTCCAGGTATCCACACCCATTGTCCAAAGGCAATGCGCTATGGATCAATTGGTCAGGGAAATTTGCTTACGCTTTTCCACCTCTCCCACTAATTCCGTTAGTGGTTCGCAAACTCAAACAGCATTCCCTGACACTAATCCTAGTTGCTCCCACATGGGCCCGACAACCCTGGTTCACAACCCTGTTGAAACTCTCTGTAGTTCCTCACCAAAACCTGCACCTTTCCCCCAGGCTTCTCACTCAGAACCATGGAGAGATAAGACATCCAGATCCCACTCCTCTCAACTTTGCGATCTGGCACCTGAAATTCTAGAGTATGGCTACCTTAATCTTCCGCCAGACTTTATGAATGTCATCAAAGAGGCTAGAGGCCCTACCACAAGAGCATGCTACGCAGCAAAGTGGAAGCGGTTTGTTGTTTACTGTAACAACAATCAAATCAATCCAGTCGATGCTTCAATCCAAAACATTATTTGTTATCTATTACACCTACAGCGTTCTAATTTAGCGTTTACATCCATACGCTTACATCTTGCTGCAATAGCTGCTTACCTGCAAAACAGACAGCACTTGTCTCTGTTTAGAGTTCCCGCTATTAAAGCTTTTATGGAGGGACTCAAAAGAATCTTTCCTCCTAGACTTCCACCTTCTCCAGTGTGGAATCTCAATATAGTTCTTACAAGACTCATGGGTCCACCCTTTGAACCTTTGCACAAATGTGAACTACAGTTTCTCACATGGAAGGTAGCCTTCCTCATAGCCATCACATCTCTTAGAAGAGTGGGGGAGTTTGAGGCATTAACTATACAAGAACCATTTTTACAAAAACACCAAAACAAAGTGGTTCTTAGGAATAATCCCAAATTTTTACCAAAAGTCGTTTCTGCCTTTCATATCAACCAGTCTATTGAGTTGCCTGTGTTCTTCCCTCAACCAGATTCAGTGGCAGAGCGTGCTCTTCACACATTAGATGTCAAAAGAGCCCTACTATACTACATAGAAAGAACAAAACCTTTTAGGAAAACTAAACAACTTTTTGTTGCTTTTGCACCACCGCAAAAAGGCAATCCCATATCAAAAGCAGGTATTGCACGGTGGATAGTTAAGTGCATTCAAATATGCTACATTAAAGCTAAGCGCACATTAACAATTCTCCCTAGAGCGCACTCTACACGCAAACTGGGGGCTTCTATGGCATTCTTAGGGAATATACCCCTAGATGACATCTGCAAGGCTGCAACATGGTCTACACCACACACATTCACAAAGCACTATTGTGTAGATGTGTTAGCAAGACAGCAAGCTAGTGTGGGCCAGGCAGTTTTACGAACACTATTTCAAACCACTGCAACAGCTACAGGTTAGCCACCGCTTGGGAGATAACTGCTGTATAGTCGATGCTAAAGCATATGATCTACAGCTCATATGCCTCGAACGGAAAATGCTACTTACCCAGTATGCATCTGTTCTTGGCATATAGGGCTGTAGAATCATATGCGCCCACCCGCCTCCCCGGGTACCTTTATCTGTTGCAGTATTATCTTACTTAGATACATTATACATGGTCATCTCTTTACTACTCTTACTAACTCCATCATCACCCTTTACGGCAAAACAATCTAAGGATGGAGTCGATGCCCATGCGCACTATCACCAAAAGGAGGAGTCACCTACCTCGTGACACGGAGACCAGTTCTTCGTCCTCGGCTCCTTCAGCTGGATTGTGGATATCAGAATCTTCGCCAAAGATATCCGGAACAGAGCCGCTGTGATGTTGCATCTCGTGGCGTCGAGCCCGACGATCACGAAGTGTCTTTTTCGATCGGAACGGTCGACACGCGTCACAGTCTTTTTCGTCGTCTTCCGGGGATAAGCAGAGGTTGCACACCTCGTGCAAATCGGTGCGTGGAAACTTAGCACGACACCCGGGACATAGCTTAAATGGAGTCCGTTCCATCGACTGCTAGCGCGGTCGGCACGGGTAGGCCCGACGGCCTGCCTCGAGTTTCCCGATCGAAGGTTTTCTTAGTTGAGATGATGCGCGTCAAATGGAGAACCGCAATCGATAACAATACCGTCGAGGGTAGTGGATTGCGCGTCGAAGGGGTCCGAGAAACGATACCGAACCGTAGCGCAGCAATACACATCCGAACCCGATGGCGGAAAAAAACAATCTAAGGATGGAGTCGATGCCCATGCGCACTATCACCAAAAGGAGGAGTCACCTACCTCGTGACTGGAAAGACTTCTTCGAAGAAAAACAAAGTGCAAACATCCGGACCCAACACTAGATGGCGATCTATGCTAAAGCATATGATTCTACAGCTCTATATGCCAAGAACAGATGCATACTGGGTAAGTAGCATTTTCCTTCCTTTGTCCGATATTTGATGTCTGGAAGGCAAGTGGAGTAGTAATCAGAATTCATCAACATCTCAAATGATGCTGACCTTCTGGCTTTCATTAGCACACCTATGGTGCAACACCTCGCAGGAACAAATGTGGTGGATTAGTGGTGTTAAATAGATTTTAAAGACGTTTGGACTGAAAATGAGGCTTGTGGTACTCAGATTTAGACTTCGAACCATACAAACCTGTTGTTTCCAGTTTGTACAAAATGAGTTTGGCTTGTTATGAAGTATTTAACCCAAGAGAAGGAAGTGTTGGAGAAACTTATTTGAAGAAAATAATTATTTGAACAAAATTCATGTGATCTAGTGTGAATATAGCCACTGACGTCCATTCAGCAGAGATGGGATTGAGCGTTTTCTTTCATCCGTAGGTAGGAATAGGTTTTCCATTAATTAATGAAGGGCCAGTTCTCTTTTGTATTCGCAATAAAATCCCCATAGTATGAGCACCAAGTAATATTTTTTTTCACGGTTTGAGGAATCTAGTGAACTGCAGTACATTCCGACACTTTGACGAATGAATGCAGGTTTAGCATCACATCAGAATGGTAATTGGTGAGGTCAGATGGCTTTTTTGATGGTGTTAATTTGTATAAAGTCAATGGAGAGAAACTGGGAAATATGTTTTTGAAGAGGGGAGATGCAGTATTGCTATCACATCTTGAGTTGGGAACGACTTCTATCAGTATAATTGTAAAATACTTTTGAAGGTTTTCACAAAGGCCATATGATTAGGCCGAGCTGGTGGAGAGGTGTGCTGGCTAAGAGATTTGAAACTGTTACGGTTAGTTCCTAGTTTTGTTTTCTGAAGACATCCTTTTCATGTAAAGGATTCTTTTTTGAGTAAGGTGAGCTTTTTGCAGCCTCCTATGAGGCTGAGGATTTTGCAGTTGTGAGGGCGATATCCTATTTTTCATGGTCAGTGTCATGGCCTTTACTGCTTAGTTTAGCCAGATATTGTGTGTCCGATTTGTTATATTGTTTTTTGTCAAGTAAGTTTAATTCCTTATGGAAGGCAGGATAGGGTATGTTCTAAGATGTCTAGCAATTTGACTGGAGTGGAGTTACTTAGCATTGATGGTAGAGCAGTGTGTATCTTATGTTCGGCCTCTGGATAAATAATCTTTACTTCTTTGCTAAGCTGGGTACATTGTTGTATAAGCCTAGCTGTTTACAAGAATTAAAAAAAGCAGAAGAGCCGACGCAATTTGTAGAATCAGGAAAAGGTTTTCAACCTTAAAACTACACCAAAAAATAACGGCAACGTGAAGTTGACAGCCTAATATTTTCAAAATGTTAATTTTGTAGACCTAAATCTTAATGCATCACGTTAGGAAAGCCATGGTCGAGGGCGACCAAAGCCCTATTGAAATTATGCCAGAAAATGACTGCCCCAAACGATGCTCCTGTTAGAGGGTCGGCGGAATTAGCCGGCTATTGAACAATGTGACCGCGGGAAGTGGCAGCTCGGGAGGTTGCCCCGCACTCTAGGTTCCAGATGGGAGGCCTATGTGACAGGGGGCTTCTGCCTCCCTCTATTGTGCTCCGGGCCGCTGAGAAAATCTTAGACATTGGCATCTGTTGAGGACGTCGGTGAAAGCAGTCGGTCACTCTTGACATAAACATCTAGTTTATAATGAAAACGTGCAATGTGTTCTTCAGATACCTCAGATACCTTAAGCACTGGGGACCCAAGACCGCCTATGAAATAAAACGTTTGCTTGAGTAAATCATCTTAAATAGGAAATGGACTTCTTAAATGGCGCTCGCTATGCAGTCACGTTTTATGGTCATAAGTAGTGCCAGTTTTAGTGAAGGGGAAAGGTACCTCTCGGATTTTTTAAAATAAATAGGTTAAAAAATCTGCATGTTTATGCCAAAGTGTAAAGTAGTCTCTTGAGCAGCGGAATGCTATGGGGGTATGGTTGGGCCGTTAAAGATGCTAGGTGCTGTAAATGCCGTAAACCCACGTTTTATTTTAGTAGGTTTTAAACAGACCGGGTACCACTTCAGGGAGAAAATGACCTGCTGAGCAGTCCGCCTTTGAAAAATGTTGTGTGGCTCATGTGTTCTCAGTTCTGTAAGTTTATTAATTTACAAAACACAACGGCCTGTGTTTGGAGAGATTTATCCTTGTATCGCTTTATTTGGTTTTGCTAGAACAGCGCGGCGCTCGTGCTCGGAAGGCTAATGGCGCCGAGAGAGGACTGATTCCCTTCACAGAAATAAATGATTCCTGCCGTGTTCAGTGGTTCTGTGCGGCTCTGCCCACGGCTCAGTGAGTGCATCAATACTGGAGTCCTCCTCACATGCTGTACATACTGATGACACAATGTTAGCGTGATGGACTGAGCATCATGCTGGCAACGGTGCACCTGCAGGAAATGCGCAGACATATAGGTTTTCATTCCAGCGCTCCCTCTGTGGCTTCAGACCTTGCATCCCCGACACCATGTGTTATGACATAGTGCTACCAAGGTAGTTTTTTTCCAGAGTGAAAATGTTATAATATATACAGTATGGATTTTTTTTAGCCACGGATGCATTTTGGTAATGTCATAATGAAAAAAACGTGTCTGTCATGTCTTATGTGAGTTCTTGGTTGTGAAAGAGTGCCCGTTTAGAAGTAGCGTTTTCTAAAAGGCGTCTTTTAATGGTGGCATAGGCTTTTGATTGCTCTAAATATGTTTTTCCCGTAGGCTTTGAGGCAGCAGCAGAAAAGAAGAAATGGGGTCTCAATGATGGTAAACAAGACTGTTCCCCGGGTGGTGTTGACGCCTCTCAAGGTGTCTGACGAGCAGTCGGACTCTCCTTCAGGTAAGTTGCAAAGAGTAATTCTTTGACTTATTTTGCAGGATCGCACATAATTGTGATCAGTTTCATTTTATATGTCGTGAAGTGATTTATGATTAGCATCCACTTATATTTCTTATCCTACCTTAGTTTAAATCTGTGGAATTATATCTCCATGTACAGATAGATATATTGTGTTTGTGTATATGTATATATTGATATAATGGGTCACCATAATATGGTCCAATATTGCCCTCGAGGGGTTCTGGTGTGGTTTCTCAATGCCACCAGTACCCCGAGGTGGTAATATAGGACCATATCATACGTTACCCGTTATGTATTTTTTATTTTGCATGTTTATTTTGAAGTGGTTATCTTAAAAAGGCTGTTTTCTTCACATTGCAGATAAGTGGGCACTCATTGAAATTGCAATATTTAGGTTTGCTTTTCATGAATAAATTGTTAATAAAACAACAGGCAATGTTGATAGCCAGAGGATGTATGTGATTCTGTGGCTACAACGTTTACCACATATAGATTTACTGCATTTGCCACTTAATGTGCAGAACAATTTGCAGACTTCACACAATTTTTAGTTAATTTGATGGATAGTTCTAACTTAAGATTCCTCTAGTTGTGAATTTCCTCAGGCAGCACACTGGATCTAGAAAACTCAAAAGCAGTGTCCCTGTGCTCCGTTAGATAGTGCCATGCGACTCTGCGTTGACGCCATTTCCCTCTGGAAGTGACAAATTGAGCCACGTATAATTGCCACCAATGGGCACTAACGTCGGTTCTTTTCTAAATGTCCCTTCAGCCATGGGTCCGGAGCACCGCTGCTTCCTTTACTCCGTGAAGAGATTTTCTTCCTAAAATTTCCCAGTGTGCAAGGTGTAGCGAATTCCCAGGCTAGGTAGCCGCCAATGACTGCGCCACACACGGAGCTTAGTATTACACGTCTTTATTCTGCTGCGTGTAACTGCGAACTCGGCATTCTAAAACGAGCTTTCATGGCACCTACGTCACAGCTCTACAGAGTGTGTGTATGTATGTATATATATATATATATATCTTTCAACAAAGGACGCGGCACTCCAAACCGTGAACCGTGAAGAAAGCCGTGTGAAGGCTGAAACGCGTTGGTTGAGTGGTGTTGTGTTTAAATAAATTAAGCTAATCCAGTTTTGGAGTGCCGCGTCCTTTGTTGAAAGAAATCAATTTGGGGCCAGGATCCAGCCCATATGCTGAGCACCCGCTGTGGAGCGCCTTTGAGCTGAGAGGATCACATTGCAGACAATATATATATATATATATATATATATATTTTTTTTTTTTGTTTACATTCCTTCAATCAACTTTCTTGGCACTTTAATTATGCAACCTGATTGGGTTGCTGGGAGCTGTCATCTTCACTTTCAGAAATTTTCGGTGACTGTGAAGAAGTAACAGCAGTCACCGAGTTTTCAGATTCATTCTGTCTTTCACCATCTTGATCAGAAGATTGATTAATAAAATGCCGAAAGTGAGAAGAGGCTCTGGTAACAGTCTTTCCAGGACGCTGGGCAGTCACCATATGTTGTTGGTGGACACAACGTCGAAAGGTGCACCATCATATGGAGCATCTGCTTTCCCCCTTCGCATTTGTCAGACGATCACTAGATCTCCTGTCTTAAGCTCAATGTTCTTTGCATGTCACCTTTTGTCGACATGCGTATTCATTTTTTCCTTGTTAACAAAGTACTTTGTCCAAGTTGCATTCTTACTTCCTTCTCTTTTGCTGGTCCATTGAGGTAACTTGGTTGTCATTGCTCTCCCGAACGTCAAAGTCACAGGACTTTCACCTGTGATAGAGTGAGGTGTTGAACCACAATTACCATTAGATGATGTCCATTTTCGAGTGGACCAAAGAATTCAATGGTTATTCTTTCCCCTGCATGCTTAGGGAGTTCTGACATGGTAATAGAATGTTGAGTAATGTTTGTAGAAAGGCAGTTACATAGATGACAGGCCTTGAGTTCCTTTTCAACCCTCATCTAAATATGGAAACCAAACTCCATCTCGGAGTGTTCTTTTGTTGGAAACAATACCACAATGTCCTTCGTGAGCCACTTCATTTATTTTCTGGCTCAAACACTCCGGAATTAGGATTCCCAACCCACGCAGTATAACTCCTTCCTGAGTTCTAGACAGTTCATCGTTAACTTTTTTGTACTTTTGGTATTCACCATCACTCGTGAGAGGTCGAGTGTGTTGGTTCCACGACTGATGTGTAATTATATCTTTCAACTTCAGCATGTCACTATCATGGCAGTGATGATCTGGGCTAACAATAAGGCAGCTGACTTATTTGATTTTACAATGAAATGACTGTAGGCTTCAGCCGTCTTAGATGGAGTACCTTGACCTTGTATAGGTACTCTGGAAAAGTAATCAGCAGGGTTTTGATCCTTCCCCTAGCGATGCACATTGGTATAATTGTACTCTTCTAATCGTAGTCTCCACCGTTCAATGCGAGGAGGCATTTTGGCTTTTGGATTGCCAAAGATAGTCCGTAAAGCTTGATGATCAGTTACCAGCATAAAAGGCTTTCCATACAGGAATACATGGAAATGTTCACAAGCCCATCCCACGGCTAAATTTTCTTTCTCAGGTCGTGAGTAAGCACGTTCTGTCTGGGGCAAACTTCCACTGGCATTTGCCACAATATGCCTTTAAATAGGGGTGTATGCTGTGCTGTGCAAGTATAGCACCTAACCCAACTGGGCTAGCATCAACAACAAGCTCTGTATTAAACTTTGGATTGAAATTGGCCATTTCAGCAGCAATTTCAATGGCTTGTTTGATTTTCTTGAAACTTCTCTCACTTTTTTGTGACCACTTGAATGAAAACATTTTTCTTTATTAACTCTCGTAAAGGAGCATTTATGGTAGCATAGTCTTGTATGTATCTTGAACAGTAATTCACCATGCCAAGAAATGAACTTACCATAGAAACATCTTGTGTGTAATCAGCATATGACAGGGCTTGTACTTGGGCAGGGTCAGGTGTCATACCTCCATCTGAAAAGATATGGCCAAAGAACTTTAGCTTTGGCTTGTGAAACTCACACTTGTCTGCATTCAAAGTCAGACCTGCATCAGTCAGTACACAACATACCTGGGTGAGAGCTTTATCATGCTCTTTCGGTGTAGTTCCAAAAATCAATAGGTCATTGCTATAATTGAGTACATTCACAACAGGCTGTATGACACGTCGAATGATCAAAAGTTCTGCAGCCGAAGACACACCAAAATTGAGTCTCTTATATCGAAACAGACTAACGTGTAGAAAATGTTGTAATATACCTGCATTTTTATTCGAGTTCCAACTGATGATAACCTTTATTTAAATCAAGAGAAGACCTTTGCACCATTTAATTGCGTTATCATGTCAGCAATGTGTGGACCTTGAAGTCATTCTCGTTCAATTGCCTTGTTTGCTTGACGCATATCAACACATATGCGTACAGCTTTTTCACTGTCCTTTTTGGGCACTACCACTATGGAAGAAATCCATGGTGTCGGACCATTTGAACGCTCAATAATGTGATGCTTAAGTAACGATTCAAGTTCTTTTTCAACCGCATCTTGTAAATGAAAAGCAACTCGTCTATGTCTCTGAGCAACAGGATGGACATCTTCATTAATATGTAACTTTACTTTCATAGTCTTATGCTTTCCCAAACCATGAAACAATGAAGGAAATTGAATTACTATTTCATGGTGAGCATTCAGGTTGTAATTCAAAGAAATCAGTCCCATATCAGCAGCAGTACTGAAACTGAGCAGACAGGCACTTACTGCTGTACCTGGAAGCACATGGATGGGTGCTTACACCTTCGTTTTCTTGTATTTCAGTGTCGCGGCAAATGAACCTTGACTTTTTATGGGCGCCGATGCAGCCCAGGTGTACACCTTGGGTATCGATGGCATAAGTCGGAGCAATGGAGATAATTCATTGTATTTCTCTTCAGGCATTATGTTTATCGATGCACCACTGTCGATGATGAAACGTATTGAGTACTCATTTATTTTCAATGTAATTTTCGGACAATGTTTGTATGACTTTGGTGCTCTGGCATGTCAACTTTTCTTTGACTGACATTTTTCCTCACATGCAGCCAGTCTGACATGTGCACGTTTCTCCGAGGTATACATCGACATGGCTCAACCATCTTCCTCACTTTCATTTGATATTGAGGCAGACAAACTATTTGAAGAGGATTTAGATGACGATTGACCTCGTTCAGTGTTCAGATTTGCCTCAATTGATATCGCCGATTGGCCTTGTGGGTGTGCATCGAACATTGCCTCTGGAATTTTCTATCGGCCATTTTGTCTTCGTGCAGTGACGCATTTACTTTTTTCTGCGCTTTACAAACTGTCACAAAATGGTTCTCTTTCCCATAGCCTCTACATATTTGTCCAATGGCGGGACATTTACCTTCGTGTGGAAATGAAAATCCACATCTAAAACATTACTTCTTTTTATGTGTACATATCACTTTGTTTCACCTAGTCTTTCACTTTGGCTTACTTTTTATACTTATAACTGATTCACTCTGGACACTTCCGGCCGCCATGTCATCAGCTTGTCTTTCATCACACTCATCACTTTTGGCAGCCATCAACACTCACTCCAGACTAAGAGTTTCTCTCCGCATTCGTCGTCTGAATGTAAGTCTGAATGAATCTGTCAAGCAACCATCAATAACTCTGTCGCATAGCTTCTTCATCATAAAATTAATTAAACTTAGTGTTTGATGAGCATATCAAGTCTCTCCACAAATTCATCAATGGTTTCACTAACTTTTTGGCATTCTTGGCTGAAAATGTATCTTTCGTAATCAACGTTTGGTACAGGATTGAGCTTGAGATAGTGTTTCTTTAATCTGACAATATGTAATTTCTTCGTCAGTTCGCTGCATTTTCTTTATGACTTCTTTCACACCATCACTAGCAAGATTTTTAAAATACTTGATTATCTTTTTGTTATCAGTCTCTTCGAGTGCATCAATGAAATGATCAAATGTCTCTATCCTTGACAGTCCATCGCCAATATTTAGTTTTTTGTCTGTATCAAAAGGTAGTGGTGGTTTCAGGAACGCAGCAGCGTTGTAAACCAGTGTGGAACTGCGGTTGCATCCCTGTGACTTGGTTTAGACAACTCATATGTGAGACCATGCGACGTGCTGGCCTCTGACTCATCTTTAATGATTGCTGGAAACGTGACTTTCTTCGCAGCCATCGAAAAAATTTCACTATTATGAGAGTCAGTCTGGGCTCCTTATTTTCCGAAGACCTGTGAATTTGTTCTGAGCCCCACTTGGCAACTTTGTGAATGAACTGTTTCGGGTATAGACGGCTCCGTAAGCACAACACTTCTCCTTGAGCCAACTTCGAGTGCTGTAGTATGATGACTTTAGTGTATTCAGGAAGTCATTTATTTCTTTTCTTCTAAATGTCAATTTGCATTTTCTAACATTTCTAACGTTTCTAACACCTGGTTGATCTCCGCCTTGCAGCGCTTATGTGGGCAGCGTTATTTTGCAAGTTATGATTATCAGCGGCTGCGCTTTGTAAACCAGGTTGAATCTGCTTTCAGCTTTAACACTCCGTATAATGTAAAACTTTATCTTGCTGTGCAGCACGGTACCTTTTATGTATGGCTTGACCAGCAGGTTCTCAACCTTTAACATATAGATTCTTTGCAAGACGTCGTTTGTCTTCACCTGCTTTGCAGGATCTGGAGTTGCACCTTGACTCCTCGTGCATTAAGCATCGATTCTGTTCTTCCACAGTGACACACATGAGCAGCTTTCTTGGACCACGGCAAACTCTCTAGGAGAGCACAGTTGCCCTTCGGGTTACTTTATCCCCTTTCTCATCGCCATTTGTAGCGTCTTCCCCAGCCTTGGTACCCACCAATAACTACTCCACACACAGAGCTTAGTGTTACACGTCTTTATTCTGCTGCTAGTAACTGTGAACTCACAATTCTTAAACAAGCTGTTCGAGGCATATGAGCTGCAGAATTCATACTTTTGCATAGATCGCCATCTGGTGTTGGGCTCGGATGTTTGCACTTTGTTGTTGTCTTGGAAGAAGTCTTTTGTAGTCACGAGATAGGTGACTCCTCCCTTGGACGATAGTGCGCATGGGCATCGACTCCATCCTCAGATTGTTTTTTTCCGCCATCGGGTTCGGATGTGACTTGTTGCACTCCGGGCCGGTGTTGTTACCAAAACTCCCTTCCACGCGCAATCACCCATCACTCGACGGTATTGTCTCGATCGCATTTCCCCTCTTCGACGCGCATCTTCGACACTCGAAAAAACTTCGACAAACTTTCAACGCGGGCCGTCGGGCCTACCCACTCTGATCCGACGTCGATGGAACGGACTCCGTTTAAGAAATGTCCCCAGTGTGGTGCTAAATTCCCACGCTCTGACCTACACCCAGTGTGTAATCTCTGCCTCTCTCCCGAACATCGAGAGGATACCTGTGAGGCTTGTCTGGCCTTCAAGTCTAAAAAGACCATTCGTGACCGTCGGGCTCGACGCCATGAGATATCCCGAGGAAGCGGCTCCATTCCGGACATTTTCCATCCAGGTCCCGACAGCCTTCCACAACAAGAACAGGAGCAACCGGTCTCAGGTTCCACAGATGACGCCGAAGACTAAGTCACCCCAGCTCAACGGGCCGTGAGTACCGAGACCCCTGCCCCACCCAAGCCCATACCAAAGGCTCCGGTACCACCTCCACCACAAGGCCCAGGTCCACACCGGCCAACCATTTCAGATGCCCCGCCCTCGGGCTCGGCTATGAAAACCAAAGATAAGCCTTCCGGCTCGGGCTCCAGCCAGCCGCACTCCGGTACCGAAAAATCACCTTCGGCACCGAAAACCAAGGCTACCGATAAGCCATGCCTTCCTTCATCGGCACCGGAAACCCCTCCGGCACCGAAACAGCTCAAGGACAAATCCTCGGAGGCGAAGCAAACGGGGAAAACTTCGACACCGAAAACCTCGGAGCCGAAACACTCCAAGGGAAAACCTTCCAAACCTCCGAAGCAAACCACTCCGGAACCGAAGCAATCCTCTCCGAAATCTTCGGAACCACAAAAGACTGCTAAACCGGACACTGTCCATGTGGTTAAACAGTCTAAGCCCCCGCACAAAGAGAAATCTTCGACACCGAGAAAAAACACCGGCTCCGAAGAACTGTTTGGCCCCGATCCTACTCAAAAGACCATCTATATACATCCAAAGACTGGTCATATTCTCTCCAAACAACCTAAAAAAAGGAAACCTGACCATTTGCTAGATCCACAGGTCCCGGCTAAGAGAATCCACATGGGCACTAACACCTCTCCATCCCCTACACCTCCTCCTCCACCTGTTAATCCCAATTTACTTATCTCTCCACTACACTCTCCACAACACACTTTTCAAGAGGATAGTGATAATGGGGATGGGGATGGGGATGGACACGGAGACGATAACATAATTCCGCAACCAGATAATTATGATGATCCCCCACAAGACCCGATCCATGGATGGACTATAACACAGATCCCGACTTAACAGACCCAGATCTTTATCCCTCTAAGCCATCCCCACCAGACGATAATGTCAATTTTGCCCAACTGATCACTAGGGCTGCAACATACCACGGGGTAAAACTACATTCTGACCCTGTAGAGGAGGATTTTCTCTTAGAGACTTTTGCTCAGCCTCAAAAAACAACACACGTCCAACCAATGTTAAAAGGACTCACTAGACACGCACCAGAGGTGTTTAAGGACCCAGCTAGAACTAGGGTTCTTAACCCAAGAATTGACAAGAAATACAAGGCGGCTCCTAGTGACCCCATATACATTAAAGGTCAACTTCCTTTAGATTCCCTGGTGGTAGCCAATGCGCGTAAAAGGGCCAATTCCCAAGGTTCAGGTGACGCCCTGCCCCCAGATAAGGAATCCAAATTAATAGATGCCTCAGGTAAACGTATGGGATCTCAGGCCGCAAATTATTGGAAAATAGCCAATACACAAGCTCTCTTGGCAAGGTATGATAGGGCTCACTACGATGAGCTAGAGAAACTCATCCAGCACCTACCAGACCAATACAAACAAAAGGCCAATGACCTCAGACAAGAAGGCAAATTGATCACCAACACATCCATCAAATGTGCCTTAGACGCCGCGGACACCGCGTCCCGCGCAGTCAATACTAGCGTATTGTTACGAAGGCATGCTTGGCTTAAGATATCCGGCTTTAAACAGGAGGTACAAACCAGTATCCTTAATCAGCCCTTCGACCAAGAGCACCTCTATGGCCCTGCAGTGGACACATCTTTAGAAAAGATGAAAAAGGACACTGAAACCGCAAAGTCTATGGGAGCCTTGCAGTTATCCTCTCCTAGGGGCTCCTTTCGCCGCTCCTTTTATAGAGCGGGATCAAAAACTAACACAACGGAGCACCCAACCTCATCTTACAAAAGCCCCAATCAGGGTCCCTTTTCCAGAGGATACTTTAGAGGAGGTTACGGGGCAACAACAACAAGGGCAGAGGCTGGGGTAACAACACCCGCAACTCCCCTACCACCAAGCAGTGGCTTTCCTGCGCTTCCACCCGACCACTCCACACCTGTCGGGGGACGCCTTTCACAGTTCCTACCTGTCTGGAATTCCATCACCACAGACAGGTGGGTGAGACAAATTATCCAGTATGGTTACTGCCTGGAACTCACGTCCACTCCACCACACATTCCGCCCAAACACCGTCCAATGTCCACACAACATTTGACTCTACTCAAACAGGAGGTTCTCTCTCTACTAGCCAAAAACGCAATAGAACCAGTTCCCTTACCCCAACAGGGCACAGGGGTTTATTCACTCTACTTCCTGATCCCAAAAAAGGACGGCTCTCTCAGGCCAATATTAGACCTCAGACCCCTAAACTACTACATCCACTCAGACCATTTCCACATGGTCACTCTCCAACAGGTGCTCCCACTACTTCAACAAGGCGACTTCCTCTCCACCCTGGATCTAAAGGACGCCTACTTCCATATTCCTATTCACCCTTCTCACAGAAAGTACCTCAGGTTCACAGTGGATGCACAACACTATCAGTTCAAAGTCCTTCCTTTCGAGGTAACCACGGCACCCAGAGTCTTCACCAAATGCCTCGCAGTGGTGGCGGCCCATTTAAGAAGGCAGCACACTCATGTGTTCCCTTATCTGGACGACTGGCTCATACAGGCCAAATCCCACAACAGCTGTGTACAACACACACACAAAACTATCCTTCTACTTCACAACTTGGGTTTCACAATAAACCTCACCAAGTCTCACCTTCAGCCATCCAAAATACAACAGTATCTAGGGGCCACTCTCTAGACACCTCAAAAGCTCTAGCATACCCAAGTCCAGGCAGGATTCAATCCATGCAGGCGCTAATATTACAATTTCGCCCTCGACACTCATTATCAGCTCGAGTGTTTATGCAGCTAATCGGCATGATGGCTTCTTGCATTCTCATCGTCCCTTATGCAAGACTCCAAATGCGTCCATTGCAAGAATGCTTAGCACATCAGTGGAACCAGGCTCAAGGCCAGCTAACAGATCTGGTGTTGGTAGACGGCCGCGCACATCACTCTCTGCAGTGGTGGAACACACAAAACCTTTCCAAAGGGCGGCCGTTCCTCGACCCCGTTCCACAGATAGTACTAACAACAGACGCGTCCCTCACTGGCTGGGGGGCTCATCTACAAAGTCAAACTGTCCAGGGCTTATGGACCCCTCAACAGAGACAACTCCACATAAACCACCTGGAGTTACTGGCAATCTTTTTAGCACTAAAATCTTTCCAACTTTTACTGCTAGGCAAAGCTGTCCTGATACGTACGGACAACATGACAGCGATGTATTGCATCCAAAAGCAGGGGGGGACACACTCTCTCCAACTCTCCCGCTTAGCGCAAGCTATATGGCGATGGGCCATTCCGCAAAAGATATACCTCCTTGCAGAACATCTACCAGGAGTACACAATCAGATTGCGGATCTGCTCAGTCGACAAACACAAGTCCACGAATGGGAACTTCATCCTCAAGTTCTTCTTCCATTCTTTCAACTGTGGGGACATCCAGACATAGATCTGTTCGCCACACACCACAACGCAAAATGCCCAAACTTCGCATCCAGGTATCCACATCCATTGTCCAAAGGCAATGCGCTATGGATGAACTGGTCAAACAAATTTGTTTACGCTTTTCCACCTCTCCCGCTCATTCCGTTAGTGGTTCGGAAACTCAAACAACATTCCCTCACAATGATCCTGGTTGCTCCAACATGGGCCCGACAACCATGGTTCATAACCCTTTTGGAACTATCAGTAGTTCCACATCACAAGCTACACCTCTCACCCAAACTACTAACGCAGAACCCTGGAGAGATAAGACATCCAGATCCCAACCAACTCAATCTTGCGATCTGGCTCCTGAGGTCCTAGAGTTTGGATACCTCAATCTCCCACCAGATTGTATGAACATCATCAAAGAGGCTAGACGTCCTACCACAAGAGCATGCTATGCAGCAAAGTGGAAACGATTTGTTGTTTATTGTACAAATAACATCAACCCACTAGATGCTTCCATTCAAAACATCTGTTACCTCCTGCACCTACAACAATGTAATTTGGCATATACATCTATACGCCTACATCTAGCTGCAGTAGCCGCTTACCTCCAAAATAGACAACACTTGTCTCTATTTCGAGTTCCTGCTATCAAAGCATTCATGGAAGGACTAAAAAGAATAATTCCATCTAAACTTTCACCCTCCCCAGTCTGGAACCTTAATATTGTCCTTACCAGACTCATGGGCCCACCATTTGAACTTCTACACAAATGTCAATTACAATTTCTCACTTGGAAAGTAGCCTTTCTAGTAGCTATCACATCCCTCAGGAGTGTTAGTGAGCTCCAGGCATTAACCATACAAGAACCATTTTTACAGCTGCATCAAAGTAAAGTGGTTCTTAGGCCTAACCCAAAGTTTCTACCCAAGGTAATTTCTGCCTTCCATCTTTATCAGTCGGTTGAACTCCCAGTTTTTTTCCCTCAACCGGACTCAGTGGCAGAACACGCTCTTCACACACTAGACGTCAAAAGAGCATTGCTATACTATATAGAAAGAACTAAACCTTTTAGAAAGACTAAACAACTTTTTGTATCTTTCTCCCCACCTCACAAGGGCAATCCCATTTCAAAAACGGGGAATGCAAGATGGATTGTAAAGTGCATCCAAATATGCTACCTCAAAGCTAAACGCACGCTAACCATTCCCCCTAGAGCTCATTCCACACGCAAACTAGGGGCTTCTATGGCATTCTTAGGAAATATTCCACTAGATGACATCTGCAAAGCAGCAACTTGGTCTACACCACACACCTTCACTAAACACTATTGTGTAGATGTGCAAGTAAAGCAACAAGCTAGTGTGGGCCAGGCTGAACTTAACACTTTTTCAAACAACTGCAACAGATACAGGTAGCCACCGGTAGGGGAGAGCACTGCTATACAGTCTATGCAAAAGTATGAATTCTGCAGCTCATATGCCTCGAACGGAAAATGCTACTTACCAGTATGCATCTGTTCTTGGCATGTAGAGCTGTAGAATATCATACGCCCACCCGCCTCCCCGGAACCTCTATCTGTTCCAGTGCTATCTTACTTAGATACATTCACATTGACATCTTTTGTGTTTCTTACAAACTCTATCATTTCCCATCATGGCGAAAAACAATCTGAGGATGGAGTCGATGCCCATGCGCACTATCGTCCAAGGGAGGAGTCACCTATCTTGTGACTACAAAAGACTTCTTCCAAGACAACAACAAAGTGCAAACATCCGAGCCCAACACCAGATGGCGATCTATGCAAAAGTATGATATTCTGCAGCACTACATGCCAAGAACAGATGCATACTGGTAAGTAGCATTTTCCTTCATGGCATTGAGCTCTGACCCCCTACGTCATAACTCTACGGTGTCCGTTACTAGCCAAAAGGGTTCTGTCATAAAATATCGCAAGACACTACACAAGGGATGTTCGCCTTCTAAAATAATAATATTTAAGCTTTGTAGGTACTGTCGCCTGCAACAGATTCCCAAGAGGTTTGCCTCTGATGCTTGGGTTCGTCGCACGACTCTAAAGCCTCGAACGTCTGTGTTCAGATGAACCCTAAAGCCACCCAAGAACATGAGGCAAAGCTCCATGAGGAGAAATACTGGAAGATTCCCCTCCGGTCCCTGTCCAGGTTGAAGTTGAAAGCTAGGACTCGTTCCTGCTCTCGCTCCCAAGGCAAATTATACATATGGTCGAGATCTTAAGGTGAGTCATTGAAAAAACATAAGAAGTCCAAGTGGGACTCTGCCCCTTCCCCCACCCTTGTTCTCCAGCAAAGGCACAAGGTCACCACCGTGCCTCCAGGTCTCGCTCCTGTTTCACCAAGGAGCCAGTTACATCCCTGATCCTGATGGTCCTTGAGTTCCCGGGTCCATCATCGATTTTGCACCAGGTTGAGGCCTTTTGAGAGGCCTTGCTGCTCATCTTTGGCATGCTTCTGTCTTCCTCTGGTGTGCGTTCAGGCCCCAAAAATCAACAGGGACCCCCAGTTGGGTTACCGTGAGTGGGTTACCCCTCCTTACCATCTGGGCCCCTTGAATCTGCTTCTGGTTCCATATCGGCATCCAGACTGGTGCTAAAATCCACGCCAGTTCCTCAAGCGTTGATGCCGGCACTGATGCCACCTGCACTGAAGGAATACTCGCAACCCACCATGTTGTCCAAGTCTGAGCCGGCGTCATCTCAACCGATGCCACATCCAGTTCTAGATCTGACAGACATAATTCCGCTGCTGCTCACTGACATTACACCAGCTTTTTGACTCTGACTCTGACCAGAGCCAGCGTTATGGAGACAACAATGTTGGGGATGAGGAAGACTGCCTTATCTTACGATGATAACTGATAACTGGTACATGGACCTACAGGATGCCAGTGGGCTGGATGCCTCACTCAATACTGGGTTGGTCCTCTCCCCCAGGTCCAGCAGCAGAGGAAAGCACTTATTTTGCTACAGAGATCAGGAGGGCTGCTGAGGACCGTGAAAATCCACCTTCCCGCTATGGAAGTAAAGATAAATGTATTGAGGTCCTGCAGCCTAGCCAGGCAATGACTGAACCTCTTTTGCCCTTAAATGAAGTCTTCACCGACACCCTGCTGGGAACTTGGCCTAAACCATGTTCTGTCCACCCAGTCAAATGACAAGTCGCCTGCCGCATTAGACCTGCTCAGGAGATCCGGACTTCTCAACACATCATCTAACCCCTGAAATATCTGGTGTTACATGAGTCTTTTCCAACCACTCCCCCGGACAGGGAGTCAAAACGGGTAGCTAGATTTGACAGGGGTATGTTATCATGCCTTTTCGTAGGCTGCCTCCTGCTTAGTGAGAAGGCGGATTCGGCACTAGAGTGAGAGCCAATCCATGGCAAGCTCTTTGGGCCTTTCTGCTCGAGTCAGGTAATTCCCCCAACAGCTTCACCCTGTTTAGTAATATGTCAGGGGCTTGGCGTATCAACAACTTCAGGCTCCACCGCCTGCACAGCAGGTTTCTCAGCCCTTTCGAGGTTGGGGCCGCAGGGCCAACAGAAACCGACCTGGGCACTAGGGGCAGTTCTCGTTTCAGACTTCTGCCCCTCCGGCCACAAACTCCAGGCCTTTTAGTGCAGCCTTACTGGTGCATAGCCGTCCAGTTGGAAGCAGGGCCAGCCCCTTTCTGCAGGCATGACATCACATCATAGCCGACAAATGAGTCCTGCAGATCGTCCAACGGAACTGCGTCCTGCTATTCCTTTTTGACCCACCACACCTGCTGCCTATATCAGACGAATTCTCGGAGGACCATATGGTCGTCTTACGCCATGGAGTGCCGGCCCTTTCTGCCAAAGAAGTTAGAGAGCGTACCAGCCTCCCCCCTACTTCATTGTGCTGAATAAGAGCGGATGTGTCAGTGCTATCCTAGGTCTATGCCATCTCAACATCTTACTGCGCAAGGACAAATCAAAATGCTTACCCTGGCACAGGTTTTCTCTAACCTGGATCCTAGAGACTGGATGGTGGCGGTAGACCTGCAGGCCTACACGTTCTATCTGTGTTTCAAAGTTGGCCACAAGCACTTTCAATTTGCCGGACTCCCTTTTGGCTTCGCCTGTGTCCCTTGGGTGTTAGCAAAAGATATAGCGGTGGTCGCTGCCCACCTTTAGAGACCACCTCCAGATGACGGTGAATCTCTTGACATCCTTGTAGTACTCAATCAACCTTTTGAAGTCACACCTTACTCCTTTGCAGAGTCTCCCCTTCATCCGAGCCATCTTGGATATGGTGCAATTTTGAGCCTTTCCTCCAGACCAACAAGTCCAGGATATTCGGGCTATGATCCAGATAATTCAGCCTCTGTTCTAGGTCTCACTGAGGATGGCTCTGAGGCTTCTTGGCCTACTAGCCTCCTGCATCCTGCTCAATAACTATGCCAAATTGCACTTGTGAGCTTTGCAGTGGGAAAAGAAGTCTCAGTGGGCCCAGCCCTGTGGGAACCTTTAAGATTCCATCCAGGTGTCTGAGGAGACTGCAAATGATCTGCATTGGTGGCTTTTAAAAGGCAGTTGGACCAGCGGGCAGAATCCACTCTCTACCCAACTCAGAATTGTCAGTTGAGAAGGTGCGTCGCCACTGGTTTGGAGAGGTTCTCTGGGCGAGTGGGAGATCAGAGGTCTCTATCTCCAGCAGAGACCTGCTTCCACATCAATTTGCTGGAGGTGTTGGCAATTTGCTTGGTGTTTATGGCCTTCTTGCCCCTATCAACTGGTGCATGTTCTCACAGACAAAACCACCGCCAGGTGCTATTGCAACGGGCAGGGCAGTATAGGGTGGGGTGGGGTCCTGGGTCTTGTGCCAAGAGTCTGTTTGCCTGTGGAACGTTGCTGAATCCTCAGTGGATTTCCCTGGTGGTACACCTTCTGGTGGGATTTTAAATGTCAGAGCCGATGAGGTTAGATGGCGGTGCCTAGCAGAGCATGAATGTCTGTGGGCACAGGGCATCTTCCAACAATGGGGAGAACCCTGGCTCAATGTCTTCGCCACCACCTAGAATGTGCAGTGTCGACACGTTAGCACACTGGAGTTCCCAAGAAGGTTCTCTCTGAGACTCGTTAAACTCTAGATTGGAGCGCAATGCTCCTCTATGCCTTCCTGCCGCTACCTCTCCTGCATCGAGGTCTGAATTCAGGAACGACCTTGCCCAGGTCATTCTAGTGGCTCTGGATTGGGCTAAGATTAGTACCAGGAACTTCTGGCCTTGAGCATCCTTCCTCCGATCAGGCTGCCACTTCGGGAAGAGCTCCTGTCACAGTAATAGGCCATGGTCCTGCGACTGCGTAGTGTGGCGCTTGAGCAGCAACAGTTAATCCTATTTGATCTTCTTCTCGAGGTTGTTGATGTTATTTTGGCTGCTAGGTATCCTTCACCAAAATTTGTGTATGGAGGGTACCTAGAAAAATGTGTGACTTGGTGTAGAACCCGCCAGTTGGATGCGTTCCAGGCAGGCACAACTGTCAGATTTGTTGTTTGCTTTTTTTTGGTCCAGTTAACCATTTGTTGTTGTTTGCTTTGCTTGGGTACAGTTAAAGGTTACTTTTTTGCCATTTCGGTAGTTTTACATTTGCTCGACCAATTGTCCTTGTACAAATCACCCTTTGTCATGAGCTTCCTAAAAGGTTTACAGCATATGTTTCCATCTAAACCCTTTGTGATGCCACAGGGGGACTTTACTATGGTCCTCACATTTCTAATGTGCACCCCTTTTGAACCACTGCACAGTTGTCCATTGCATTTGCTTACTCTAAAAACAGTCTTCCTGGTTGAGATAACATCCACATGGCAGTTTACTGAACTTCAGGCAGTTTAGTTCCAGCCACCGTAACAACCTTTTTTCTGGACTAACTAGTGCTAACGACCCGAGCTGCGTTTCTACAGAGGATGGTAACACTTTTCATGTTGTACACAACATCACCTTCCCGACGTTCTTCGCTCTGTCTAATCCCTCGAAAGAGATTCTTCATCAATTGGATCCCAAGAGAGCACACCGTTTTTACTTTGATCGTACCAAAGAACATTAGAAGGACAGTCAGCTTTTTATGGGGTGCTCTGGTGCAAAGAAGGACAAAGCGGTGCAGAAACAGACTCTCTCTCGATGGATAGTACTCTGAATTAAGATCTGCTAAGATTGGGTGAGAAGCTGCCTCCGGAAGGCCTAGGGCTCACTCCACCAGAGCCAAGGCAGCCTCCATTGTCTTTGCATACAGAGTGCCTGTCTTGGATATCTGTCATTTAGCTATGTAGGCATCAGTGGACACATTGACACAGCTCTACTACCTCGACAGTCAGGATTGTGGAGATGGCATTTTATTCACTCGGGTCTGCATGACCTTTTAGTCTGAGCCATTCCACAAAGCCACCACCTGAGAGTTACTGCTGTGGTATCTATTCACAAAGTGAGGAATCTGCGGTTAAAAGTATCTATCGGGAGAACAAGTTACTTACCTGCAGTAACGCTCTTTGTTGAGTACTCTATGTAACCGCAGAGTCCTCACTGCTCTCCTACCTTCCCGTTCTGTTGTATTGCCGCTTCCATCTAAAAAGATTCTGATCTAGGAATCTGCACACTGGTTCATTTAATTCGCCGATGACCTCTGCATCTGAGGGCGCGGAAGAGTTTGCGAAAGAAACTGATGTCACCACACATGGATGGTGCTTGTAAGCGGCTCCGCTTGTCATTTCCGGTGTGGAACACCCTCAATATGGAATTGAATGGTGCTACCTACTGCAACATAGGAGCACTGCTTTTGAGTTTTCCAAATCCAGTCTGGCACCTTATCACTTATCCATTGACACCAGCTCCTTTCTTTCCATACCTTTAAATGCGAATCCAGAGTTTGCTCCCACAACTTTCCTGTTTGACTGGATTTTGCATCCAAATTCTCTCATATTGTGCAAGGGAGAAGTCTCCTCCCAAGACTTGAGGATTTAAATCCTACAGGGACTGTCAAAAACAGGTGTATGGTGACAGATCCACACCAAGTTTGTCTCTTGTGTCTGAGTTTATCATTCGACTCCCAAGTCTTATGAGGACTGCCAAAATGAATCCAAAGGTGATCCAGGACCACACAGTCAACCTAATCTCCTGTCCTTCCGCAAACTCCTAAAAACTTTTCTTTTCAATAACCGCTGAGTCCTCCTTCTGTCTGCGTTTCGTCCACAGCGCTGGGATGCCTCAGGGTAGCTATTGCGCTATATAAATGTTTTTTTCATTTCATTGATTCACTGAACACCGTCAGAAGGTGCCTAAGGGATGATCTTGGTTGAAGTCAAGGATGTGAAACTGCTCTCAAGGCCGTTCATGGGAAATATCCTATTCACATTCAAAATTGTCAGGTAGGTCAAAGAAAAAAACACAAGATGTCCAAGCGTGACTCGCCAGTTTTCCGCCACTCTCGTCGAAGAAGTCGCATGGCTGTCATGGTGCCTCTTTATGTTGGTTCCAGTCTCCTTCCATGGAGTCGATCCCTTTTCCTAATCCAACCCAAATTCCTAGACCCATTGGCAATCCCGCAACACATCTAGGCGCTCAAGGAAGCCATGTTGCGCATCTTTGGCTCCCTCTGGCATGCCTCCAGGGTCCAAGGAAGCCTCCAATCGGATTACCATAGTCAGATTCATCCTTGATGCATCTGTACCACTTGACCCTGCTGCAGGGTCTGCCACCACTCCAGGGCTGACCCACCCAACTTCAAACCCTGGGCCCAGATCTTCTCAGGTCCTCCACATATTGACACTAGCACTGATGCTGCTGACATCGAAGGAAGAACCGATTGTCCTTACGAACTCAGCAGTGAATCTGACATAACCTCAACCAAAGTCGCACCACCCTCTAGCATAGGCGTAACCAATTCAGCCTCATTCTGATTCATATAAGACACTGGATTTATTTAGAACACTACATGTTCCCTTAGTTTCAGATTCGGAACAACATGATGATGGAGAGAACTGGGAAGATGCACCCCGATATTATGAGGAAAGCTCAGTTTATACAGACTGTCACTGACATGCATATGATGTCTTCTCTGCTTAATGTGTACACTGATCGCTTGGTTCGACTATTTCATTCACTGTATGTTCAAAGTTCAATAAAAATAATTTAAAAAAATAATATTATGCGGATAAATATCTTTTCTTAGACCTTCTGAAAGCCAGTAGGTTGGACACCTCCTCTGACACTGGATTGAATTCCACTCGGTTCAACCACAGAGGAATCTGCTTAATTTTCTGTACTGATACAGAGGGCGGTAGAGATTTTAGACCTCCAGCTCCCATCTTTGGAAGTCAGGAATAGTGTCCTCACAGAAGTCCTACAACCTGGACAGACTTCCACAAAGGCTCTCCTCCCCTTTAATGAGGATCTTACGGACACACTAAATGGGCATAAGGGTCAAGCCTGGCTCTTGCCCACCAGTCAACAGGCAGGTTGCTCCAGGAGACCTGCTTTTCCTCCTCCAACATCGTATGGCTGAAGGCCTAGTGGTCCAGGTGTCGACAAGCAAACTCAACTCTAATTCATTCCCTACTGCACCCCTGATAGGGAATCCAAACAAATGGAGTCATTTTTGAAGCACATGTTCTCTTCAGCCAGTTTCCCCCCTCCTCTTCGTAAATGCTAGTTGTCTCTTGTGATGCTATTGGCATGTGTTATGGGACATGGTAGGCAAGATTGTGCCCACAGTCTGGGAAGAATTCTGCCCCAACCGTGCGCAGATTATACAGGATGGCCAAGACATAGCAAAATGAGTCATCTGCTCTGGGCTAGACACCATTAACTGATTTGGCAGGGCAGTTGATACCAGCATGGGGCTTCGTCGTCATTCGTGGATGAGATACACAGGCCTCTGTGGTGACATGCAGGAGTTTCTGATGGACATGCTGTTTGATGGCACACGACAAGGCAAACTCGACTCTAGAGCACTTCAAAGACAGGAAAGCACCAGCGCACTCCCTCAGCCTTTCCTCACTCATGCAGCAGTATCACCACTTTTGAGGCTTCTGAAGGGTCTTGGTGCAACAAAACAGTCAAGATCCACTTCTGCAGCAACTGGAACTTCCTCCCCCAAACTTTTCAATGTTGGGGTTAGGGTTTCGGCCGACAACGTCCAGACCCTCAGGAACAACTGACTGCCCAGTTCTCTGCCCCTTCCACTACCACCACCAAACCACTTTAGCTTTCCCTCAGTGGCGCATGGCTATCCCGTTGGAGACCGTATAAGATATTACCTCCACGGGTGGCCGAGCATCACATCCAACAGATGGGTGCTTCAAATCATTCGACAAGAATATGCCTTACCATTCCTTTCAACTCTGCCGCACATACTACCTACTCAAGACCAGCTTTTGAAGAACAATTTGTTCGAGGCATGTGTGCTGTAGATACACATGCTTTGCATACTCCTGCCATCTAGTGTTGGGTCTGGATGTTTGCAAGTTGGTTTTCTTCAAAGAAGTCTTTCCTAGTCACGAGGTAAGGTGACTCCTCCTTTTGGTGATAGTGCGCATGGGCATCGACTCCATTGTTAGATAGTTTATTTCCGCCATCTGGTTCGGACGTGTATTGCTGCTCTCTGGTTCAAAACTGTCCTTCGGGTTCCCCTCGGTGTGCAATCCACTCTACCCTCGGCGGTATTGTTATCGTACGCAAGGTCCTCTCTGCGTATCCATTTGATCGGGAAAGTCTCTCATCTTCAGTCAAAAACATCATGGGCGGCCTCCGGGCCTAGCCACGTCGATCCACCCCTCTGCCGATGGAATGGTCTCCGTTTCAGTTCTGTCCTCGGTGCCACTGCAAGTACCCTCGCACCGATCTACACCAGGTCTGCCACTTGTGCTTATCACCGGACCACAAGGAAGAAGACTGCGAGGCCTGTCGTACGTTCAGGTAAAAAAAGACTCTTCGAGATCGTTGTGCTAGACGACGTGAAATGCAGCGCCAAGGCACTCTACAGACTCCAGATATCTTCGGAGAATAATCCGAACAGGAAGACGCAGCAGCTGCCGAAGAAGAGGAGGCCTTCTCGGTCCCAGAATCAGATTCCGACCTCAAGATCGAGTTGGAGTCAGAAGACAATCCAGCGGGACAGAGTACCAAAACCCCCGTACCCCAAAAACTATCTTTTACCAAATATAAGGCTTCGGCACCACCTCTGCCTTCGGGCCTTGGTCGGCACCAAGACGACGTTTCTGACGCCCCGCCTTCGGGCCCGGCACCGAAACAAGTGGTCAAGTCTTCCGGCTCGGGATTTCGAGCCGAGACAGATCGTCTTAGGACTCAAAAGCTAAAATCCTCCTTTTCGATACTAAAGTCCGCTTGGGAGCCGTAACCTTCAACTTTGAAACAAAAGTCCGCTTCGGAGCCGAAACCTTCCGCTTCCAAGGACAAGAAGGACAAGTCCGGTTCGGCACCAAAACGTTTGGCGCTGAAATCGAAAGAAGATATTTCAGATCCCCCGGAAACAATCTTAGACATTATGAAGGACAGATTGGATCCAAAGCAGAAAAGGCTTTACATCAATCCAGACACTGGGCATATATTAGCCAAAACTCCTTCCAAGAGGAAAGTCAGTTCAGCGGACACTGGATACAAGATCCCCCTTAAGAAGAAGAAGGACATTGCTACAAGTCCTATCCAGCCTACTGTGACATCCGCTCCACCATCTTCACCTTTACCAATACTGACCGGCTCAGATCCATTACACATAACACCACAGAGATCTCCTCACACACAGCCTGATTTAGGAGATGGGGATGATGATGATGACAATGTTCCTTTACCTACAGATCCGTGGGATGATTATAAAATTGATCCACCCATGGATAATGGCCCAGACCTATACCCTGCAGAACTTTCACCTCCAGATGATAATGTATCCTACCTGGAGCTAATTTCCAGAGCAGAAGCATATCATGGGGTTACACTGCATAAAGAGGCCTTAGATGACGATTTTTTATTTGAGACACTAGGGTCTTCACACAAAGTTAGTCAGTCTCCCAATGTTAAAAGGCATGATGAGACATGCAGATGACATTTTTAAGGACCCTGTTCTTGCATGAATTTTAACTCCTAGAGTTGATTAAAAAAATAAACCATCACCCTCTGATCCGGTTTTTATTAAAGGACAGCTCCCTTTAAATTCCAACGCTTGTAAAAGAGCAAACTCACAGACACCTGGAGATGCACCTCCCCAGATAAAGAATCTAAGCTTATTCCCGCATCTGGTGAAAGGGTAGCTGCTTAAGCTGCTAATCACTTTTGCATTGCCAACATGCAGTGCCTATTAGCTAGGTATGACAGGGCACACTGGGAGATGGAAGGTCTACTTCAGTACCTCCCAGAAGAGCACAAGAAAAGGGCACAAGAGCTAGTTCAAGAAGGGAAGCTTATTTCCAACTCCTCTGTTAGATGCGCTCTTGATGCTGCTGACACTGCAGCAAGAGAAGGTAACACCAGCATTCTCTTACGTCGGCATGCCTGGCTTAGAATTTCGCGCTTTAAACCAGAAGTCCAACAGTCTATTTTAAAGACTCCTTTTGACAAACAACATCTTTTTGGACCTCAGGTTGATGAGGCTTTAGAAAAGATGAAAAAAGACACAGACGTGGTGAAATCCATGGGAGCACTTCAGACTCCTTCAAACAGAGGCTCCTTTCATCGCTCATTCTATAGAGCACGGTCTAAAAGTACATCCTCAGACCCTAACACTTCCTCGTACAAGTCCAACACGCAACCCTCTTCCGGTAGAGGCTTCTCTAGAGGAGGGTACAGAGGAAACAATTTTAAAGGTAGGGGAAAGGGCACGCCAACACGTAACTCCCCTTCCCCCAATAAGCAGGCACTTGCCTACGCTTCCCCCCGATCATCTAACACCTGTCAGGGGAAGACTTCAACAATTTCTCACCCTTTGGCAATCCATAACTTCAGACAAATGGGTGTTAGATATTATCCGACATGGTTATTGTCTGGAGCTCACCAACAATCCTCCCAACATTCCACCTCGCACTCACAAACTCTCTTCACAGCACCTTCTGCTCCTCAAACAAGAGGTACAAGCTCTTTTAACAAAAGGAGCTATAGAACCAGTTCCATTACAGTACTAAGGTTCAGGGGTGTACTCTGTACTTTCTAATCCCCAGGAAGGACAGCTCCTTAAGAGCAATTTTGGATCTAAGGACATTAAATCTGTACATACTTACGGAACATTTCCACATGGTCACGTTTCAAAAGGTCCTTCCATTGCGACAGCAAGGCGTTTGTATGTCCACACTAGACTTAAAAGACGCATATTTTCATATTCCGGCTCTCACAGCTCATTGCAAATACCTCAGATTTGTGGTAAAAAGGAAAACTCTATCAATTAAAGGTACCGTTCGGAGTAACTACTGCTCCCAGAGTATTCACAAAATATCTGGCAGTAGTGGCGGCACATCTCAGAAGACAACAGATTCATGTCTTCCCATATCTGCACGATTGGCTTATCAAAGCCAGCACACACCAAAAGTGTCTACACCACACTCTGACTATATTAGACCTACTATACCAATTAGGTTTCACGGTCAATGCTCAGAAGTCTCGCTTTCAGCCTTCACAAATGCAGTTTTATCTGGGAGCGACTCTAAACACTTGCACAGGTCTAGCCTCTCCCAATGCAGCCAGAATTCAGAATATTCAGTCTCTGCTAATACAGTTTCAGGCCAATCAATACTTAGCAGTCAAAGTTCATTCAACTGCTAGGGATGATGGCATCATGCATCGCAATAGTGCCTCATGCACGATTGCGCATGCATCCTCTACAGGAGTGCTTAGCACATCAGTGGAATCATTCTCGCTCATTCTGGCAGGAGACCTCGCAATTTGAGATTTGCTACTTAGGCCAACTGAGGCCTTGCGATATCCTGAGTGTTTCCAGATTACTTACCTGGAACACCGACTTGGTTAAGGGATCGCGTATTCGAATCCTACACGAAAGCTTTTACGGTTTATGGTTTACAGGTCACGTTGGAACCAGGCCAAACTTACCTAGTATACATCAAAGGAATGATATTCGCCTACTGAGCCCTGACGAAGTTCTCGTCATGAGAACGAAACGCGTTGGCTGACCATAAAATCTTCAATCCTGTGAGAACTAATTAAGTGAAAATAAAGACTCATTTGAAAAACTAAACATTGACTTCTTGGACTTCATTGCCTGCGCACGCCCAACCCCTCAATTACATCAGTGGAATCAGTCTCACGGTCAATTAACAAATCTAGTGTTGGTAGACAGCTGCACCCTTCGCTCTCTGCAGTGGTGGAAAACATCAAACTTATCTAAAGGGCGGCCCTTCAGCGACCCTGTTCCACAGATCATGCTAATAGCAGACGCATCCCTTACAGGTTGGGGTGCCCATCTTCAAAACTTGACAATTTTAGGTCTATGAGACAAGAAGTACAAAGCTCTGCACATCAACTATCTAGAGCTTCTAGCTGTATATTTAGCACTGAAAGCTTTTCAGTCTCACCTCATAGGGAAAGTTGTCCTAGTCCACACCGACAACATGACCGCAATGTACTATATACAAAATCAGGGAGGACACATTCTCTGCAACTGTCACGCCTCTCTCAGACAATTTGGCGTTGGGCAATTCATCATAGAGTCCATCTTCTAGCAGAGCGCCTCCCAGGAGTGGACAATCAGATTGCTGACCTCCTAAGCAGAAGGCGGCAACAAATTCACATGTGGGAACTTCATCCCCAGGTTCTCCTTCCATACTTTTGAGAATGGGGATTCCCACAAATAGATTTATCCGCCACAGTGGGCATCTCAAAATGCCCAAACTTCGCCTCCAGGTTCCCACACCCTCTATCCAAAGGCAATGCCCTAATGATGAATTGGTCAGGGATATTTGCCTACGCTTTTCCGCCTTTCCCTCTCCTTCCATTTCTGGTTCGGAAGCTCAGGCAAACATCCCTCACACTGATTCTAGTAGCTCCCACTTGGGCTCGTCAGCCGTGGTTCACAACACTTTTAGAACTGTCAATAGTTCCACATAAAAAGCTACATCTCAATTCCAGTCTTCTCACGCAGACCCATGGAGAAGTCAGACATCCAAATCCCAAAGAGCTCAATCTAGCGATTCATAGAGTTTGGATATCTTAACTTGCCACGAGAATGTATGACCATTCTTAAGGAAGCAAGAACGCCTACTACCAGAGCATGCTATGCAGCTAAATGGAAAAGATTTGTTATGTATTGTACTAATAACAATATTGATCCACTAAATGCACCTACTCAAAATATAATTTGTTACCTTCTGCATTTACAGCATGCTGGTTTAGCCTACACTTCCATTCGTTTGCATCTTGCAGCAGTAGCTGCATACTTGCAAAACAGACAACATCTATCTTTGTTCAAGGTTCCAGTAATTAAAACCTTTATGGAGGGCCTTAAGAGAATAATACCACCTAGGGTACCTTCAGCACCAGTTTGCAATCTCAACATTGTGCTTAACACGGCTCATGGGTACACCTTTTGAGCCATTTCACAACTGTCCGCTACAGTTTCTTTCATGGAAAGTTGCCTTCCTCATTGCGATTACTTCATTAAGGAGAGTTGGTGAGCTACAGGAATTAACTTTAGAAGAACCCTTCTGTTCGAGGCATGTGAGCTGCAGAGCTCACACTGAGCATTAGATCGCCATCTGGTGTTGGGCTCGGATGCTTGCACTTTGTTGTTGTCTTAGGAGAAGTCTTTGTAGTCAGGAGATAGGTGACTTCTCCCTTGGACGATAGTGCGCATGGGCATCGACTCCATCCTCAGATTGTTCCTTTCCGCCATTGGGTTCGGATGCAATTTTTGCGCATCGGTTCGAAACTTAGTTTTGAAACTTTTCATCGCGCAAAACTTCCTACAAACTTTCTATTGACGAAATCTCGACGCGCCTCTCATCGATTCCTTTTCCAGCCGTCGACGCGGGCCGCTGGGCCCATCGACGCTTTGAGGCCTACGGCTCATGGAAAGGACGCCCTTTCGAAAATGCCCCCAGTGTGGAGCAAAATTCCCCCACAGTGACCATCACGAGGTCTGTAACCTGTGCCTTTCGCCCGACCACAACGAGTCCAGCTGTCCAGCTTGCGCCTCCTTTCGATCGAAGAAAACGATTCGGGATCGTCGAGCTCGAAGGCACGTCATGGCGCAGAGATCCGCTCCAGAACCGGTGGACATCTTCGACGAAGGCTCAGATGTCCCTGAAGAAGATTCCGAAGATCTCCAAATCGTATCAGAGGCAGAAGACTGACGACCCCATCACTCCTGGGCAACGAGTGAGTACTACTGCCCCTACCCCAACCCCCCCACCAAAGAAGGCACCGGTCAAGACTTCGCCCGTTGGCCCCAGTCGCGACCGAAAACACACTTCAGAAGCCCCGCCTTCGAGCCCGGCTCCGAAGAAAAAATTCAAGCCTTCCAATCTCTCGGCACCGAGCAAACCGCATGTGCTAGTCCCACCGGCACCTTCGGCGCCAAAGCCAAAAGAACACTCGGCTCCGAAATCGACACCGATTCCTTCCACCTCTAAAACCAAACCCGCCTCGAGTACATCGAAGCATGGGGATAAGCCGGCGTCGAAACTTAAACATCACGCCACAGCCCCTAAGCCAAAGCCTTCGGAGCCGACAACCAAGCCTAAGGATTCTTCCACGCCTCCTAAGGCCAAAGAGCATAAAACGCAGCCACCACCCCGCTCGGAACCAAAAAAGTCGGTGCCGAAACCAGTTACCGAGGAAGAGGAGCTTTTTCATCCGGATCCTCTTGATCCTAAGCAATCAAAGATCCACATTAACCCCAAAACAGGACATCTCACAGCTGTACCACGCCACAAGCCAGTACCTGTGGAGAAGAAAGACTGTGCCACTTCACCTATGTCTCCTTCTTCTCCTGTCCTTCCATCTAACACCCCTCCTCTTCACAAACCTGTTACACCGCCTCAGCCTGTAACATCTCCACCACATACACCTCCTACACATCATTATCACGATGACATAGGGGACGATGGTAACCCTGAAGACCCATTCACTGATCCAGATGACCCACCCCAAGATGATTGGGATTACAATGATCCAATCGATCCCCCAGACCTCCCAAGCCCTCTTCCATACCCAACAAAACCCTCTCCTCCGGATGATAATATTGGGTTTGGGCAACTCATCAACAGGGCTGCTGTTTTTCATGGGGTACACATGCATACAAACGCACCAGAGGAGGATTTCCTATTAGATACATTTGAACAGTCCCAAAAAACTGTACAAATATTACCAATGATTAAAGGGGTCATTAAGCATGCTCCTGACATATTTAAAGATCCTGTACGCACCAGGATTCTTAACCCCAGGATCGATAAAAAATATAGGCCTGCCCCTGACGATCCTGCGTACATTAAAGGCCAGCTGCCTCTAGACTCGTTGGTAGTCTCCAATGCTAGGAAACGAGCTAATTCTCAAACCTCAGGGGACGCACCGCCCCCGATAAAGAATCAAAATTACTCGACGCATCTGGCAAAAGAGTGGCTGCGCAGGCCGCCAATCACTGGCGCATAGCCAACACTCGAGCATTGCTGGCCAGATATGATAGGGCTCACTATGACCAATTAGAAACCCTTTTACAACACTTGCCTGACCAGTATAGAACTCAAGCAAATGACCTAATTCAAGAGGGCAAACTAGTCACCAACGCCTCAATTAAATGTGCCCTTGATGCAGCTGACACTGCCGCTAGGTCTGTAAACACTAGCGTACTGCTCCGAAGACATGCATGGCTGCGCATTTCAGGCTTCAAGCAGGAGGTCCAAACCACTATTCTAAATCAGCCGTTCAATCATAACCAACTTTTTGGACCGGCTGTAGACACTGCTCTTGAAAAGATGAAGAAAGATGCAGAAACTGCCAAGTCAATGGGAGCGTTGCAGTCTCCGCAACCGCGTGGCGCCTTTCGTCGCTCCTTTTACAGAGGAGCCTCCAGGAACATCAGCACAGATACTTCATCTTCTTTCAAAAACACCACCCAAACATCCCCCAATAGAGGATATTTTAGAGGAGGTTACAGAGGGAACAACAGTAAAGGGAGAGGCCGCGGTAACACCCGTACCTCCCCTGTTGCTAAACAGTGACTTCCCTCCACTTCCCCCCGACCATTCCACTCCTGTCGGGGGAAGATTAGCACAGTTCCTACCTGTCTGGAACTCCATCACAACAGACAGGTGGGTGAGACAAATTATCCAATATGGTTACTGCCTGGAACTTACTGCTACCCCCCCAAACATACCACCCAAGCAGCGTCCAATGTCCGCAGACCATCTTACACTTTTAAAGCAGGAAGTTCTCTCACTGCTTCAAAAGCACGCTATAGAGCCGGTCCCTTTACTACACCAGGGAACAGGGGTTTACTCCCTGTATTTCCTAATCCCCAAAAAGGACGGGACCCTAAGGCCAATTCTAGACCTCGGACCCCTCAATCAGTATATACATTCGGATCATTTTCACATGGTCACTCTCCAACAAGTGCTTCCCTTACTACAACAACAAGACTTCCTTGCCACACTAGATCTCAAGGACGCCTACTTCCACATTCCCATACATCCTGCTCACAGGAAATATCTAAGGTTCGTACTCGATGGACAACACTACCAGTTCAAGGTCCTTCCATTCGGGGTCACCACTGCTCCAAGGGTGTTTACCAAATGCCTTGCAGTAGTAGCAGCGCACCTACGAAGACAACAGTTACATGTCTTCCCATATCTGGACGACTGGCTCATAAAAGCCAGATCATTCAACCAGTGTGTCCAACACACTCATGAAATGAAATGAAATGAAATTCGTACTTGTAAAGCGCACTTATACCCCCAAAGAGGTGTCCTGGCGCTGTACGCATACCGCTGTGGAACCCTTCCTGGTTTTTCCCTGTGAAATGTCCACTCCTGGGCACCCCCAGGGTGAAGCCAGGCATCCCAGCGCTGTTGGGGCCGTTGTGGAGATTAAGCAAGCTATTGCCCAGAGTTGCAGAGTGGGACCCATGATTAGAATAGGCACCGAGGCGAGAATTATCAGGTCCGAGGAAATTGAGCCCAAGACCCGCCGAGGCGGGAATTGAACCCTGGTCCCGGGCCAGATCTCTGCATCAGGGTCTGCCGCTCTAACCATTGAGCCACACTTCTCCACTAATCAAACCATTCAAACACTACACAACTTGGGGTTCACAATCAACTATACCAAGTCGCACCTCCAGTCCTCCCATCTACATCAATATCTGGGGGCCACAATAAACACTTCCACAGCTCTAGCTTATCCCAGCCCAGCCAGGATAGCCAGTATACAAGCCCTCATCCCCAAATTTCAGATCCAACACTCTCTCCCAGCCAGCGTGTTCATGCAACTAATAGGCATGATGGCATCTTGCATTTTCATCGTACCTCACGCAAGGCTGCAAATGCGTCCCTTACAAGAGTGTCTAGTACACCAATGGAATCAGGGTCACGGACAACTTACAGATCTGGTGTTGGTGGACAGCCGCACACATCGCTCTCTGCAGTGGTGGAACACAAAAAACGTATCCAAAGGGCGGCCGTTCCTCGAGCCAGTTCCACAAATAGTTCTAACAACAGACGCATCACTCACAGGATGGGGAGCACACCTGTTAGATCATACAACACAGGGCAAGTGGACCACTCAACAAAGACTGCTCCACATCAATCATCTAGAACTACTGGCAATATTCCTAGCCCTCAAATCCTTTCAACTCCACGTACAAAACAAAGCCGTCCTGATCCGAACAGACAACATCACGGCTATGTATTATATACAAAAACAGGGGGGGGGACACACTCTACAACTGTCCCAACTTGCACAGAACATTTGGAGGTGGGCCATTCCACAAAACATATACCTTCTCGCCGAACACCTACCAGGAGTTCACAATCAGATTGCCGATCTATTAAGTCGGCAGACACAACAGATTCACGAATGGGAACTACATCCACAGGTTCTTCTACCTTTTTTCCAGATGTGGGGCCAACCAGACATAGATCTATTTGCCACACACCAAAACGCAAAATGCCCAACCTTCGCCGCCAGGTTCCCACACCCGCAGTCCAAGGGCAATGCGATATGGATGAATTGGTCAGGCAGATTTGCGTACGGTTTTCCGCCACTCCCACTCATTTTGCTAGTAGTACGCAAGCTCCAACAACAATCGCTAAAAATGATCCTAGTAGCTCCCACATGGGCACGCCAACCATGGTTCACAACACTGCTGGAACTATCAATAGTCCCACACCAAAAACTACACCTCTCCCCATCACTACTAACGCAGAACCATGGAGAGATAAGGCACCCCGATCCATCTCAACTGAATCTTGCGATCTGGCTCCTGAGGTCCTAGAGTTCGGTTACCTTAACCTACCACCGTACTGTATGAACATCATTAAAGAGGCCAGACGCCCTACCACCAGAGCTTGCTACGCAGCAAAGTGGAAAAGATTTGCTATTTACTGCAATAACAATAATATCCAGCCACTACAAGCCTCCATACAAAACATCATTTGCTACTTACTACATTTGCAAAGATGTAATTTAGCATACTCATCCATACGTCTGCACCTAGCAGCACTTGCTGCTTACTTACAGAACAGACAACACTTATCACTCTTTAGGGTCCCAGCCATTAAAGCCTTTATGGAAGGCCTTAAACGGATCATACCTCCCAGATTACCACCTTCTCCAGTGTGGAATCTTAACATCGTGCTTACTAGGCTCATGGGTCCCCCATTTGAACCTCTGCATAAATGTGAACTTCAATTCCTCACATGGAAAGTAGCTTTCCTTATTGCAATCACCTCTCTCAGGAGGGTGAGTGAGATCCAGGCTTTAACCATACAAGAACCATTTTTACAAATACATCGTAACAAAATAGTTCTCAGGACAAACCCAAAATTCCTTCCTAAAGTGATTTTCTCCTTTCCACCTTAATCAATCTGTAGAGCTACCCGTGTTTTTTCAGAACCCGGACTCCGTAGCAGAAAGAGCTCTCCACACCCTAGACGTCAAAAGAGCTCTAATGTATTACATTGACAGGACCAAGTCATTTCACAAAACAAAACAATTGTTTGTAGCTTTCTCTCCACCACATAAGGGTAACCCCATCTCAAAAGCTGGGATTGCAAGGTGGATTGTTAAATGTATTCAAATATGCTGCCAAACGCACATTATCAATTCCCCCTAGAGCGCACTCAACCCGCAAACTAGGGGCTTCCATGGCATTCTTAGGGAACATTCCCCTAGAAGACATCTGTAAGGCAGCCACATGGTCTACACCACACACCTTCACTAAACACTATTGTGTTGATGTGCAAGCCAAGCAACAAGCTTCTGTGGGCCAAGCTGTTCTTAAAACACTTTTTCAAACTACTGCAACACATACAGGTGACCACCGCTAGGGGAGATACTGCTGTACAGTCTATGCTCAGTGTGAGCTCTGCAGCTCACATGCCTCGAACGGAAAATGCTACTTACCAGTATGCATCTGTTCTTGGCATGTAGAGCTGCAGACCTCACACGCCCACCCACCTCCCCGGGACCTGTATGTGTTCCAGTCCTATCTTACTTAGATATGCACACATAGGCATCTCTTTCTTTTCTACTAACTCCATCTTTTCCCATTATGGCGAAAAACAATCTGAGGATGGAGTCGATGCCCATGCGCACTATCGTCCAAGGGATGAGTCACCTATCTCCTGACTACAAAGACTTCTCCTAAGACAACAACAAAGTGCAAGCATCCGAGCCCAACACCAGATGGCGATCTAAAGCTCAGTGTGAGGATCTGCAGCTCTACATGCCAAGAACAGATGCATACTGGTAAGTAGCATTTTCCTGCAGCTTCATAAAGACAGAGTAGTTCTTCGCACCAACCCAAAATTCCTTCCCAAAGTGGTTTCTGCTTTTCATATCAACCAATCAGTTGAGTTGCCTGTGTTCTTTCCTCAACCTGATTCCGTAGCAGAAAGGGCTCTTCATACTCTTGACGTCAGAAGAGCGTTATTGTATTATATTGAAAGAACAAAAGATTTTCGTAAAACAAAACAACTGTTTGTTGCATTTGCTACACCTCCAAAAGCCAATCCCATCTCTAAATCTAGTATTTCAAGATTGATTGTTAAATGCATTCAAACCTGCTATGCTAAAGCTAAAAGAACCTTATCTATACCTCCTAGAGCACATTCCACTCGTATAATAGGAGCGTCTATGGCATTTTTAGGTAACATCCCTATAGCTGACATTTGTAAAGCTGCAACATTGTCCACACCACACACTTTTACCAAACATTACTGTGTGGATGTGTTAGCACGTTAACAAGCCAATGTAGGGCAAGCAGTGCTAAAACACTTTTTCAAACAGCTGCAACATCTACTGGTTAGCCACCGCTTTGGGAGAATACTGCTATATAGTCTATGCAAAGCATGCGTATCTACAGCACACATGCCTCGAACGGATTATGCTACTTACCCAGTAAGCATCTGTTCTTGGCATGTAGAGCTGTAGATTCACATGCGCCCTCCCACCTCCCTGGGCACCTGTAGCTGTTGCAGTTTTGCATTATTTACATTACATACGCATGGACATTTCAATACTACACTTATTACTCCATCCTCACCCACCTGCGGGAAAACAGACTAACAATGGAGTCGATGCCCATGCACACTATCACCGAAAGGAGGAGTCACCTTACCTCGTGACTAGGAAAGACTTCTTCAAAGAAAAACAACTTGCAAACATCCGGACTCAACTCTAGATGGCAGGAGTATGCAAAGCATGTGAATCTACATCTCTACATGCCAAGAACAGATGCTTAGTGGGTAAGTAGCATAATCCATCTATCTTACCTAGACCCAGGCTCTTGTGGACAAAGGAGCCATCAAGAGAGTCCCAGTACCAGAAATCGAGACTGGATGTTACTCCTGTTATTTTCGGGTGCTGAAGAAAGATGGAGGACTTTGTGTTATTTTAGACCTTTGCTCTTTAAACTTCTTTCTCGAGAAGGACACATTCAGGATGCTCATGCTGGCCCAAGACCTATTTGCCCTGGATCAAGGCAACTGAATGGTAGCACTGCATTTGCAGGACACCTATTTTCACATCCCCATCCTGCAGTCCCACAGATGTTGTTTGCGGTTAATGGTGGGCCACAAGCATTTTCAGTTTCTGTGCTCCCCTTGGGTGTTCACGAAAGTGATGGTGGTGGTCGCAGCACATCCTCGGAGGTTGAGAATGCCAGTCATCCCATACCTCGACGACTTGCTGCTTAAGGCTGGCTTGCCACAGTCAGTCGTAGATTACTTCAAAACGATGGCAAACCTCTTCACATCTCTGGGGTTGTCGGTCAACGTGCCCTTGTCACACCTGACTCCTTCCCTGAGGCTCCCTTTCATCTGAGCTGTTCTGGATACAAAGCTCTTTTCAACCAGCTCAACGAGTCCAGGGCTATGATCCTGATGTTTCAATCTCTAACCTGCATCTCAGAGAGAGACTGGGGCTTCTTGATCTTCTTGCCTCCTTCATCCTGCTTGTGGAACATACCAGATGGCATATGCAGGCTCTGCAGTGGGATCTGAAGTCGTGGGCTGAGCACCAATGAAACCTGTTAGATTCCATCCAGATTTTGAAGGAGACTGCAAAAGACCTGCAGTTGTAGCTGCTTGACTGCAATTTGACTGGTGGCAGCCCCATCTCCCTACACCACCCAGAGTTGACAGTCATTACAGATGCACCTTTGCTGGGTTGGGTAGGCCATCTGGGAGAGGTGAACATCGGAGTACTCTGGTCTTCGGTGGAGACCCACCTCCACATCACTCTGTTGGAGTTGTGGGTGATTCATTAAAGGCCTACCTCCCATTCATCATGGGCAGGCTGGTTAAGGTTCTCAGGGACAACACGACTGCCATATGGTATTACAACAAACAGGGTGAATTGGGGTCCTGGGTCCTGTGCCAGGAGGCTCTCCGCCTCTTGAACTGGCTGAGCCAGCTGGGCATTTCCCTGGTAACCAACCACCTAGCCAAATGTTTGAACGCCAGGCCGGGCAAACTGCCAGCATTGCCTAACTGATCACGAACGCCAATTACACTCAGAGGTGGAGCAGAGTGTCTTCCAGCAATGGGGGGAAACGTGGATCAATTTTTTCAGTACTGCTGAGAACATGCAGTGTCCAAACATTTGCGTGTTGAAGTTCCCAAGGCGACTCCCTCTCATAGGCTATTTCTGCCTAGAGTGGGACTCGAAACTCCAGTATGCCTTCCCACCCAACCCATCCTGCGCAAAGTTCTGAAGGAGATCAAGAATGACTGGGTGCAGTCCATCTTACTGGCTCTGGATTTGTCCAGAAGAGCGTGGTACCTGGAACTTCTGGCCATGAGCATCTGTCCCCCTATGAAGCTGCTGCTTTTATCGCAGCAGCAGGGCAGATCTTCACAACTTACACCTCCATACGTGGAGATTGATCAGTGCCAGGCGACTGCTTTGAGCTCCCTCCTGAGGTAGTGGATGTCATCTTAACAGCCAGACGTCTGTCCACAAAAACACATTAACATTGGACTTGGGAGACGTTTCGGGCTATGTGTGCCTTTCAGTTCCTAGAACCGCTGCAGTCCAAATTGTCAGAAGTGTTGCTTTTGTTTTGCTGTCTTTGGCACAGCAAGGACTTGCTCTGGACACTATTACCATTTACCAGACCAACCATTGTTATTTACATCTGCTTTTGTGATGTGTTTTTGAAAGGGTCACTCCACATGTTTCCACCCAGACCTTTTGTGATGCCACACTGGGACCTTAATTTGGTTCTCACATACTTGATCTGTACCCCATTAAGAGCTAATGCACAGCTGTCCTCTGCATCTTGTTACTCTGAAAACAGTCTTTCTCACAGCAATAACATCAGTTTGTCGTGCGAGTCAGTTACAAGCTCTGTCTGTGCAGCAACCATATCCCACTTTTTTTCTAGAAAAATTGGCAGGAATGTCGCTCTATTCCATAACACCAAGGGTTGTGATGCTTTTTCATGCCCGACAATCCACCACCCTCTCCATTCTTTGCTCCACCTCATCCCTCTAAAGAGGAAGAATAACTCCATCATTTGGATCTCAAAAGAGCTTTGAGTTTTTACATCGATTGTACCAAGGACTGTTGAGTGGACAATCAGCACTTTGTGAGGTTTGCAAGACCAAAGAAGGATAAGGCAGTACAGAAAGAACGATTTAAATGTGAATAGTCCTTTGCATCAAAATGGCTTAGAAGCCGCCACTAGAGGGCTCATTCCTCAAGAGCAAAGGCTGCAACCAATGCGTTGGCACGCAGAGTGCGTGTCCTGGACATCTGTTAGGCTACAATGTGGACTTCAGTTCCCATATTCGTGAAAGACTACTGTCTTGATAGCTAGGTCTGTCGAGTGAGAAACTTTTCCTGTTTTTGGTCCGAGCCATTCCACAGACCCTCTACAGACCCTCCACCATAGGTACTGCTCTGGTGTCTATTCACAAAGTGAGTAATCTGCAGTCAGAAGTATCCATCAGAAGAACAAGTTACCTACCTTTGGTAACGCTCTTTCTGGTGGATGTTCTAACCGCAGACTCCAAACAATGGACTATCCCCTTGATGAAAGGACTATTTGTTTTGGAACATAAGTACAGTGAGCACCATCTTGGACTGTTCACATTAAGATATACTTACTCACATTATCACAGATTGATCCATCAATCTTAGTTGTTCTCATATCTATAATTCTCTTTTAATAATGGTCATCCAAGTATGTACAATATGACAACAACTTTTATAACTCCCAGTATAAACTCTTGGGTTCATTCAGTTTGTATTAGTATGTCAGGCCACATATGATAAACTTTCGTATTTTCTTTCTTCTGGTGTCATACAGTCCCTGATATTCCCTCCTATTTTTTCTCTTCTTGAAGAGTCTACAGTTTCCACAGATGTAAAAACCCTTTATCTGTGCCTCTTAGGTCTCAATATCGCCTAAGTCACTCTTTACTAATCTGTCCCAAAGTGGTTGGCTGTGTCATGAGTGATGTGATATGAGAGGTCATAATCAGTGATATATATATATATATATATATATATATATATATATATATATATATATATATATATATTATAGATAGCTCATATAGTATAGTTAGTTTAGTAAATACTTTCTGGTGAATTTCAGTGTTTTTTCGTTTTTGAACATTCGTTTTTTATCTTATTTCAGCACCTAACTATAACACTATATGTGGATGCTAAATGTCTCTGGATGTAGTTAATATCTGTTTGTCCCATACTTGATTGCCACGACAGACATAAGTTGATTACTTTGTTTCATTTATCACAACTTTGGGGTGTAATCCCAACCTTGTGCTCTACTTCTTAGAGTTTGTTACATTTTATCTCATTGTGTGTATTGCACTGAAGCCTTAATGTATCCAGTTCTTGTGTTCTTCATCCTCCTAGTCATCCTTGATGTCTTACACCTGTGGGTGTTCTGGTATTCTAGCATAAATGTGGGTTGGATGAAGAAGTTTTTAAAAAAATTATTATTATTATTCTTTTTTTTGTAAACACATGACGATTCTTATGGTGAGGAAATCTTGTATAACCCTTGTAAATGTATATAGGCACTGTGAGGGGACCCCAAAGTGTACATGGACTGAATTATTGTTTTCTTTTGTATTGTTAAGGTGGAAAAGTGTCCGTCATGCAGCCTGCTTGGTATCGTTTTTGGGAATGTAATTTTATGGAATGATGCCCTTCTGGTACTTAGTGTCTTGCAGCCTGTCCTAATAATACCGTGCAGCTTGTTTTTTCTCATTTGTGAGATTTGGTAACATGTAGTATGCTTCTATTTTGAAAACACAAACCGCATCACTGTTCTGAAAGAATACCACCAACCTCTTGAGGGTCAAACCAAGTAGTTCCTGTAGGCCCTCCAAAACTTTAAACAGCCATGCTGGTAATAGATTCTAATAGATAAATGGTTTCATCATTGGGATTACAACTCACAGATGGTTTCTTTGTGGCTTCTGGTGTTTAGCATGTTATCTAGTTCATCATGATTGTATCAGAATTCAGTTCATTCAAGAAATGACATGCATATTGTCAAATACTGAAGATTTGTATCTGGGTGGCCTGGTTTTTGTTATGTATGAATATAAACAATTGAAAACAAAAAAAGCGAACTTTCTGACAGACAAAAAGAAAATAATGTAGTTAAATAAAAAAACTGGGGAAGCAACTTCTCCCTTCAAGGTGCTCTGTCCCTTGTTGTGTAAAAAAAAAAAAAAAAGTGTCCTGATTATTTTCAAAGACTTGTCGACATGTCTCTTCCAATTGGGACATCATTCTGTAGCGCTCATTAAAATTTGTTTATTTATATTAATTCCCACTTCTCTTTTGAGGTTGCCCATTATGTGTTTTTGTGCTTAAATATTCTTGGGCAAATCATATATGGTTCACAATGACGAATCAGCACTTTGAATGCAGGGGTTCATTTTAGTGCTGGACCGCACATTTCAAAAGAATGTAAAACATTCTAATCTAAGTTGTGAGCAATTATTTTAGCTGTTATTTGCCATTGATGTAGGCTATCCCTGCCAGACCAGTAGCATTAGTGAGACCGTTCATCTTACTTTGCCCTTTATGTCATTAGCTTGTCTTAGTTTCTCTGTGCAGTCTTTCGCTACTTTGCAGCTTTGTATGTGGGCTCTCCTTGACTTCCCTTATGTTAAATTTGTGCTAATCGCCTTTCATTCCTTTTGTGCCTGCTCGCTGCAGCAGACTCCCACAGAAAATGGTGATTCTTATTCGATGCCTGCCTCTTGTGGAGATGCCCATGTTTAGGATATCGCAATGGTCATGATTGTCACCGAGAATGATGTGTGAGGAGTTGTGGATTCTCAGTTTCAACCACAGATGATAGTTGCTATGCTTAAAACACCTTTATTAGTAAATCTTCTGAAATTGGTCACCTTGGTGAGGGTTGGTTGTGGTGAAGAGTGAGTACATGTAATCATGAATAGTAAGGCTGGAATGCCTTACATTTATGCCCAAGGTTAACTGTTGATCTCTATGCACAGGTACGTCTTGAAAACCTGTGTATATAGTCTTCTTCTATGGTTGTAGGTGGCGAGTTTGCTCTGTCAAGCGCCAAGAACCCACTTTTTTGGCCGTATCAGCACATTAGAAATCCATTACACAGAGAAAGGAGGAAGCGTGCTGCTTTCTGAAACCCAAATGACAAACATTCTTTATCTTGTTCTGCTACATTTTAGTGCTTCACCCTGGGCCAAATACAGACATTATATTTCAGGATTCCTCTTAATGGCACTTCTTTGTTATCATGACCTTTACCTGTCATGCTCTGCCCATATTGAACAATATAGGGCTTAGATATGAGGTAGAGTAGACAAATGCTCACTATACGTATAAGTATGTCTCCTATTTGTGCTATATGCAGATGTCATGTCCCATCTACAAGCATGACAAAAAGAGATCGCAACTTTGTGTCTGTACCAAAATATTGTTTTTGGTGGCTTTCCTTAAATTTTAGGGTCAGAATCTAAGAATGGTGAAGGTGACAGTTCTGATAAGGAAACAAAATCTGGGCAAAAATCCCCCACTGGAAAGCAAACAAGCCAGCACTTAAAACGGTTAAAGAAATCTGGACTAGGTAAGTAGACCAGCATTGTTTGAAATTTTGTGTTGTATTTTTTCAATATTTGGTACTAATTTCTATGTTATTTCATTTATTTGTTTACTGTGGGTCTAAGTTGCAGCACATCATTAATTATTTACTGACTTAAGCGGAGGTGTAAGGGTGTATGTTTTATTGTATCTGTTCCCTTACCTTTTATCAAAGTCATCAATGTTTTTTTTAAATTAACAGCCATTGCATTGAACCATCACTTTTATTTACAATATACACAGCACTCTGCTTATTTAGTCGCCTAATTTCGATTCTGCATCACCATTACAGTATTTAAAGCGCTGTTTCCTCTAGTTGAGTTTACTTAGGATCTCAGCAGTCATCCAGATGGGCCTGGGAACTTCATGTTCGAGGCATGTGTGCATGTAAATATACATGCTGTGCATGTTCCTGCCATCTAGTGTTGGGTCCCGATGTGTGCAAGTTGTTTTTCTTCAAAGAAGTCTTCGGAGTCACGAGGTACAGTGACTCCTCCTCTTGGTGATAATGCGCATGGGCAACAACTCCCTTGTTAGATTGTTTTCTTTCCGCCATCAGGTTTGGACTTTTGCTCCTGTGCTCCGGTTCGACACTGTGGCAGTGCTCTTTCGGTTGACACAGTACCTACCCTCCGTCGGTATTGTACTTCCATCATGTTCCTCTTTTTTACTGTGCGGGTCGAAGTTCGAATACTTTGATGGAGCTGGGTTCATATCGACCGCAGCCCCTCCCGGGCCTCGCCCATAGGGGCCTAGTCCCATCTCTGTCGCGTCTCTCCACTATACCTCGACCGTGATGGAACAAATGCCTTTTTTGCTATTGTCCTCGTGGCCACACAAAATACCCTCGGACTGATCTACATCAAGTCTGTAATTTGTTTGTGTCTCCAGAACACAATGAGGCCGACCGTGATGCATGCTGCTTCTTCCTCACCAAAAACAGTCTTCACATCTGTTGCGCATGTCGACTCGGAGGAGCGTACAATATACTCCAGACCTATTCAGCCCCCGCGATGTCGAGGGGGAACAACACCCAGAGCCATCGGCTGCAGATGAAGAGGCTTTCTCTCTTAAAGACAGCTCAGGCTCTGACCTGGAGATTGAGGCCCTTCGACCTACTCTGCAGTCCGTGAGTACAGCACCCCCTACCCTCGCGGCACTATCCTGAGCAGCCTTCTCCCAAAAAGCATACAGCCCCTCTGGAACATCAGAGACAGGCGTTCGGGCTGCCACTGCCTTCGGACCATGGTCGGCACTGAGCAATTGCTTCAGACGTCCTGACCAGCTCAGGCTTGGCGCTGAGAAATCATTCGAGATCAAGCACTCGGCTCGGACCACCCCAGCACCAAATCGACCTAGGACTTTGAGCCAGCCCTTGGCTTTATCCGCCTCAGCACCGAGCTGACTATCGGCACTGAAACAAAAGCCAGTTTCGGAGCTGAAAACATTGGGGTTAACCTCCAAGTCCAACACCAGCACACCAGTCAAGCTCATCCTCCAAAAGCTCCAGGAACAGCTCTAATCAAGGCAAAAGCAGCTGGTAATCCACCCTCATACTTGCCGCATCCTTTCCCGTCCCCTCAGGACCTGCTCCATCGTCTAAACGGCAGCTATCTTTCCAGGAAGCTTTTGACGCTCCAGTTTTTGCAAATATACGCATGAAGGCAGATAAGGCTACTAGCCCCTTACCTCTTCCACCACCAACACCTCTCATTCCCTCACCTTTGCATTCACCCTCCCCACCTCCTTCTACAGGGGAACCTCCTGACATTACAACTCAGGATTCTCCACATTCTGATACGGGTGGGAATGGTGAGAGGGTGGGCACGTTTAATACAACCCAACTGGGTGATCCATGGGTCTCTTACGCTATAGACCCATCAGGGGACACAGACTCAGACCTTTACACTGCCCATCCCTCCCCTCCTGATTACTTTATATCTTTACCGGAACTCATTAGTAGAGCTGTCTTAATCCATAAAGTGGAACTCTACAGGGAGCCCTTAGAAGAAGATTTTCTTTATGAAACCCTTTCCTCAACTCATTGCTCCTCCCATTATCTCCTAATGTTCATGGGCATGCTTCGTCACACCCCTGACATTTTTAAAGATCCCGTCAGAGTTAGGGATATAACACCAACGGTGGATACAGAATATAAGGCCTCTTCATCTGGCACTATATACGTTCGCGGTCAGCTCCCACCCGACTCACTAGTCATCACCAGTGCCCGTAAACGAGCAAACTCCTAGGCCAGCGGGGATGCCACGCCGCCAAATAAACGAGAGCAAACGCATAGATGTGGCGGGAGAAAGGGCTGCAGTGCAATCAGCCAACCATTGGCAAATTGCAAATTCCATGGGCCCCCGTGCAAGATATGTCCTTGTCCACTGGGACGAAATGGAGGAGCTTCTCCAACACCTGCTTGAGGAGCATAAAGAACGTGGCCAAGAAATAGTATCAGAGAGCAAGCTCATTTGCAATAATTCCATTCGCTGCACCCTTGACTCCGCTGACACCTCGGCTGGGAGGGTGAATACTTGTATTCTCTTCCGCAGACATTCATGGCTATTTATTTCTGGCTTCTAGCCAGAAGTTCAGCAAAATATGCTGAACATGCCTTTTGATGGGGGAACACCTTTTTGGCCCACAGGTGGATCAAACTCTTGAAAAAATTAAAAAGGCTATGGAGACAGCAAAAGCAATGGGGGTGCTTCTAACAACAACTCCACATAGTTTCTTTCACAGCCCATTCTACCAGAGAGTTTCAAAGACCACCTCCTCTGAAGCCTCCACCTCTTAACAGCACTCACAGGGCCAGCAATCCTCTCCCAGGGGTTATTTTAGGGCATCCTCTATGGGCAACAACTCCAGAGGCAAGGGTAGCTCCCCAAAAGGAGCTACACCAACAACCAAACCCTGACTTGCCTCTTCTTCCCCCCCACCACATAACGCCTGTTGGAGGACGCCTACAAGGGTTCTTTCCCAAATGGCAAACCATCACCTCATACCAGTGAGTGTTGAATATTATCCAACTTGGTTATTGTCTGGCACTTACTTCCATGCCTCCAAACATTCCACCTCGCTAACACAAACTATCAGAGGAACATCAAACACTGCTCAAAGAGGAGGTCAAAACCCTCCTTCTCAAAGGGGCTAAAGAACCCGTCGTCAACCATCAGTTAGGTACAGGAAGTGTGCTCACTATACTTCTTCATACCAAAAAAGACAGGACCCTCAGGCCCATTTTGATCCTCAGGCCCCTAAACAAATACACCCTGTCAGAGCACTTTCACATGGTAAACCTTCAGGATATCATCCCGCTTCTCCAGCATGGTGACTTTATAGCTGCGCTAGACCTGAAGGATGCCCATTTCCATATTCCAATACATTCGACTCATTGCCGTTATCTTAGGTTTGTCGTTGGTAGAAAGGCACTATCAGTTCAAAGTCTAAACACAATCCTCAACACACGTCTTTTAAGTAATATGCAATTATCCAATTTGTTTTAGTCCAGCATAAATGATACAGAGAAATTTTCGAGCTTGGTTTCTTTTCTTTATTCTCTTTGTTCTTGCATCAGCCAACACGTGTTTCGTCGCACAAAGGAATTTTGTCCCGCGACTTTCTCAAGGCTGTATATACAAAACAAACACAAGCCCTTTGTAAAATTACACAAAACAGGTGTATTTAATACAACCATCAAACCTCACCTGTGTGCATAGCGGTATTCTATACGAATTTCTGCGGCAAGCACAGGGATCTTTGCCCAAGAGACCGTGCTCATTCCAAAGCATGATAAATAATAGGTTGTTAAACGTAGGCCATCAGAATCTCGCCCCGTATATTAAGTGGTGATGGAGAAAACCAATAAAAAGGTCCTGATTGTCGGTATCTATCTGCGTGCACCCGGTGTGTGTGCACTGATCAATACGTGTCACGATTAAAAAGCACGATCACCTCCTGTGTCACACACACTTGAGGACCTAGTGCCAATTACTAGGTGACGGTGAGACTAGCAAAATCAGTGCAATAAGTGTGGTGGCTTTAAAATAAATCCCAAATCACTCCTCACAAGTAAAAGATCAGAAATACCTTACAAGAGTCCAAAATGTTCCCTGAAAAAACCCATAACCTATTTTAGTATGCACTATTAAGAGTAGACCGGTTCACTAGATATCCAGTACATTGAAGTATTAAGGCTACCTACTTTATCAGTGGTGATAATTCCATCCCACTGGAAAATTCAAATCTATGTTCCGATGTCCACGTCGCATTTAACCATGGATCTTCGTCATGAGCCAAACCTAGAGCACTAAAGAGAGATAGGGATGTCTTAAACCTCATATGTGATCACGTATCGGCTAAGTATAAGCAAACTTCCTGTATCTTAGCGCCGTGTACAGCAGTATATAAAAGCACACAGCATAAATCAGCAGTATTCAGCACGCTATTTAAAGCTATCTGTGTTCGCGCTGGGTATTATTAAAAAATTACATTTCAACGCTTATGATATTACGCTATGTAAACCTGTATCTAATAACATATAGCATGTCTCTACAGTAATCACCACGCTATTCCAAAATATCTATGTTCCCGCCGGGTATTCCCCCAAACGCCTCACTTAAGCTTAAAACTCTTAGTAAACTTAACCAGGTACTCCAGATTCTTCAAAATCTGCTGTGTCACACATTCAAATCAAAACTTCCACCATTACCTCGTGTCACTATTTAAACGCTAGGCTACTACAATCCAGTGCCTCTGCTTACCGTAAGAAGGACGTGTAGGTCCCCACATCAGCGCCGTGTTCTCGAGTGCGAGAATGCCGGTCTCTATGATCCACCATTTTTAAAACCTTCCAGCTCACACGTGACAAACAGAGAAAAGGGACCAGATCCCCTTCTCAGCTTTGGGAGCCATCTTGTAACGTGCTCCTAATGTGCTAAAAACAGCCGGATTGCTATTTATAATCAACACTGGACTGACCATAAGTTGGATATCAAACATATTCTAAAACGCCGATTATATTTCCTAAAATTGCATGAAAGAAAAAACGTCCGCGTCCTTTCGTACTCCTCCCTTCTTGTATATCGTTCCTGCCTCTCAAAACGGGCGCCATCTTTAAGCCATCTATTCCATATACACGTGTTTTCCTATTAGTTCAGTGAACACCCAAGTGTATCAAAATTCTCGTGTGAGTTTGAGATATTGGAGGTCTCCATTCCCATGCATGTTATAATTAGTAAAGTGGTGCATACTAAATTGATAAACAAATACATATTCACTCAAAGAACAGTTATTAACAGAATTGTTGCATAAAGTAAATATTAATAAGGCAAAAGAAAGGAAAAACCGTGGTTAATGAAAGGTCATACAGTTTCTACATTAATCAACATTGAGTACATCAAGTTGTTCATTTACACAGAAAGTAATGTAACTCTGGATTGATGTTCAGTTTCTATATCAGTTTCTAAATTAATCAACATTATGTACATCAAGTTGTTCATTTACCAAGAAAGTAATGTAACTCTGGATCAATGTTAATTCCTATATCAGTGCACCGTAATCTCATGATCCAGAGTGCTTCCCTCTTCCGTAAGGCTAGCTCTCTGTTTCCTCCCCTGGGGTGTCTCTGAGTATGTTCTATACCATAAAATGAAAACTGTTTGTTGGTATTCTGTGAGGGGCAATGCATGATGTGCGCAGAGATGGGATACCTTTCATCACTCTGTTTCACTGCCCTCATATGTTCTGCAATCCTTTCACGTAATGTTCTTATTGTGCTCCCTACATACTTTTTATTGCATTTGCATTCAATGACATAAACCACAAATTTGGTCATACAGTTTATGTTAGTCAATATCTTGTATGTCTTGTTCCCTGGGCCTCTGAAATCTGTCTTGTTGTTCCAAGCCCATTTACAAACAGTACAGTGTCCACATCCATAGAACCCTTTCATTCGTTGGGTTAACCAATTTTCTGTTGTTAGCGCTCTGGGGTAACTAGGGCTGAGTAGATTTCTCAAGGAAATCCCTCGTCGGTATGTGATGTTGGGTCTCTCTGACACGGAAACCCCCAGGGATCTGTCTGCTTTTAGAATGTGCCAGTGCCTGTGTAGACTCCGCATCATAACCGCTGATAGTGTATTATACCCTGTTATCATCCGCACTTTGTCATCTCTCTGTGTATCTTTGGTACGTTCTCTAAGAATGTCTTGTCTCTTAATTTTTTTGATTCTCTTCTCCGCTCTGGCCAAAGTCTCATTATTGTAACCTCTTTTTCGGAAGCGGGCCAACACTCCTTTTTGCACTCCTCATATTCTTTTTCTTCACTACAATTGCGTCTCACCCGAAAAAGTTCACCAAATGGGATGGACCTAATCTGGTGAGCTGGATGAGCACTAGAAGCATGAAGTAATGCATTACATGCTGTTTTCTTGCGGAATAGTTTGCTTTGAATCTTATTGCCACTTGTGTATAGTTCCACATCTAAGAACGCAATTTTACTTGTGCTGTGCTTCCGATAGGGTATAATACACTATCAGCGGTTATGATGCAGAGTCTACACAGGCACTCTCACATTCTAAAAGCAGACAGATCACTGGGGGTTCCGTGTCAGAGAGACCCAACATCACATACCGACGAGGGATTTCCTTGAGAAATCTACTCAGCCCTAGTTACCCCAGAGCGCTAACAACAGAAAATTGGTTAACCCAACGAATGAAAGGGTTCTATGGATGTGGACACTGTACTGTTTGTAAATGGGCTTGGAACAACAAGACAGATTTCAGAGGCCCAGGGAACAAGACATACAAGATATTGACTAACATAAACTGTATGACCAAATTTGTGGTTTATGTCATTGAATGCAAATGCAATAAAAAGTATGTAGGGAGCACAATAAGAACATTACGTGAAAGGATTGCAGAACATATGAGGGCAGTGAAACAGAGTGATGAAAGGTATCCCATCTCTGCGCACATCATGCATTGCCCCTCACAGAATACCAACAAACAGTTTTCATTTTATGGTATAGAACATACTCAGAGACACCCCAGGGGAGGAAACAGAGAGCTAGCCTTACGGAAGAGGGAACCACTCTGGATCATGAGATTACGGTGCACTGATATAGGAATTAACATTGATCCAGAGTTACATTACTTTCTGGGTAAATGAACAACTTGATGTACATAATGTTGATTAATTTAGAAACTGATATAGAAACTGAACATCAATCCAGAGTTACATTACTTTCTGTGTAAATGAACAACTTGATGTACTCAATGTTGATTAATGTAGAAACTGTATGACCTTTCATTAACCACGGTTTTTCCTTTCTTTTGCCTTATTAATATTTACTTTATGCAACAATTCTGTTAATAACTGTTCTTTGAGTGAATATGTATTTGTTTATCAATTTAGTATGCACCACTTTACTAATTATAACATGCATGGGAATGGAGACCTCCAATATCTCAAACTCACACGAGAATTTTGATACACTTGGGTGTTCACTGAACTAATAGGAAAACACGTGTATATGGAATAGATGGCTTAAAGACGGCGCCCGTTTTGAGAGGCAGGAACGATATACAAGAAGGGAGGAGTACGAAAGGACGCGGACGTTTTTTCTTTCATGCAATTTTAGGAAATATAATCGGCGTTTTAGAATAGGTTTGATATCCAACTTATGGTCAGTCCAGTGTTGATTATAAATAGCAATCCGGCTGTTTTTAGCACATTAGGAGCACGTTACAAGATGGCTCCCAAAGCTGAGAAGGGGATCTGGTCCCTTTTCTCTGTTTATGTCACGTGTGAGCTGGAAGGTTTTAAAAATGGTGGATCATAGAGACCGGCATTCTCGCACTCGAGAACACGGCGCTGATGTGGGGACCTACACGTCCTTCTTACGGTAAGCAGAGGCACTGGATTGTAGTAGCCTAGCGTTTAAATAGTGACACGAGGTAATGGTGGAAGTTTTGATTTGAATGTGTGACACAGCAGATTTAGAAGAATCTGGAGCACCTGGTTAAGTTTACTAAGAGTTTTAAGCTTAAGTGAGGCGTTTGGGGGAATACCCGGCGGGAACATAGATATTTTGGAATAGCGTGGTGATTACTGTAGAGACATGCTATATGTTATTAGATACAGGTTTACATAGCTTAATATAAGCGTTGAAATGTAATTTTTTAATAATACCTAGCGCGAACACAGATCGCTTTAAATAGCGTGCTGAATACTGCTGATTTATGCTGTGCTTTTATATACTGCTGTACACGGCGCTAAGATACAGGAAGTTTGCTTATACTTAGCCGATACGTGATCACATATGAGGTTTAAGACATCCCTATCTCTCTTTAGTGCTCTAGGTTTGGCTCATGACGAAGATCCACAGTTAAATGCGACGTGGACATCGGAACATAGATTTTAATTTTCCAGTGGGATGGAATTATCACCACTGATAAAGTAGGTAGCCTTAATACTTCAATGTACTGGATATCTAGTGAACCGGTCTACTCTTAATAGTGCATACTAAAATAGGTTATGGGTTTTTTCAGGGAACATTTTGGACTCTTGTAAGGTATTTCTGATCTTTTACTTGTGAGGAGTGATTTGGGATTTATTTTAAAGCCACCACACTTATTGCACTGATTTTGCTCGTCTCACCGTCACCTAGTAATTGGCACTAGGCCCTCAAGTGTGTGTGACACAGGAGGTGATCGTGCTTTTTAATCGTGACACGTATTGATCAGTGCACACACACCGGGTGCACGCAGATAGATACCGACAATCAGGACCTTTTTATTGGTTTTCTCCATCACCACTTAATATACGGGGCGAGATTCTGATGGCCTACGTTTAACAACCTATTATTTATCATGCTTTGGAATGAGCACGGTCTCTTGGGCAAAGATCCCTGTGCTTGCCGCAGAAATTCGTATAGAATACCGCTATGCACACGGGTGAGGTTTGATGGGTGTATTAAATACACCTGTTTTGTGTAATTTTACAAAGGGCTTGTGTTTGTTTTGTATATACAGCCTTGAGAAAGTCGTGGGACAAAATTCCTTTGTGCGACGAAACACGTGTTGGCTGATGCAAGAACAAAGAGAATAAAGAAACCAAGCTCAAATTTCTCTGTATCATTTATGCTTGACTAAAACAAATTGGATAATTGCATATTACTTAAAAGACGTGTGATGAGGATTGTGTTTATGTTTATGTTGGTTTCGACCACGTGTTTGGGGAGACTGGTGGTTCTTCTCACCTTTCAGCACCGTCCATATAAATTTCTCAGAAATCTAAATAGAGTGTAAGTGCTACTCATTCTTGGAGCGCCATTTTACCTATAACCATACCACTGCACCGTCGTGAATTATCAGTTCAAAGTCCTCCCCTTTGAGGTCATTACTGCACCTCGGGTATTCACCAAATGCCTTGCAGTGGTAGATGCCCATTTCCGCAGACATGGCATTCATGTTTTCTCTTATCTGGACGATTGGCTTATCAAAGCTGCTGCCGTCAGCAGTGTCAAAACCACACCCAAGCCACAGTAGATCTACTTCATTGCTTTGGGTTTACCATCAACGCCACCAAAGCCCACCTCCAACCCCTACAGATCCAGCCTTACCTAGGGGCTATTCTCAACACAGAGGTATGCCTAGCGTATCCCAACTCAGCAAGGATTTAGTCTTTTCAAGCACTAATTTCCTTGTTCCAACCAGATCAACAACTCGCAGTTAGTACGGTCATGCATCTCTTGGGCATGATGACCTCCTGCATAGCCATAGTCCCATATGCGAGGCTTCACATGAGTACGTTACAGGAATATTTAGCGCAAGAGTGGTCTCAGACAGAGGGTCATTGGGACGCTCTAGTTGATCGGCCTCCACACTCATCGCTTTCTGCTGTGGTGGAACACTAACAACCTATAGCAGGGGCGGCATTTCCTCAACCCTGTTCTGCAAATCATTGTTACAACTGACTCCTCACTCTCGGAGTGGGGAGCACACTGCAAAATTGACTGTACAGGGTTTGTGGGAGACCAAATACCAGGGTCTCCACATAAACGACCTGGAGCTTCTATCTGTTCACCTAGAATTGAAAACCTTCCTGCCTCACCTGATAGGCAAGGTTCTCCTTGCCCATACGGACAATATGACAACCGTGTACTACCTTCAGAAACAAGGGTGGGACAAGCTCTCCACAACTTTCTCAGTTATTTCAGACCATTTGGCGTTGGGCTCACCGCCACAACATTCATTTGTTAGCGGAATACCTTCCGGGGATGGACAACAATTATGCCGACTTCCTGAGCAGAATGCAACATGTCCACGAGTGGGAATTCCACCTGTAAGTCCTCTTCCGTTACTTTCACAAATGGGGGTTCCCTCGAATAAATCTGTTCGCAACTGCAGACAACACCAAATGCTCAAACTACGCCTCCAGGTTCCCTCACCCACCGTTCAGCGGCAGCGCACTATGGATGAATTGGTTAGGGATATTTGCCTACGCTTATCCTCCTCTCCCTCTCCTTCAATATGTGATTCGGAGGCATCAGCAGACGTCCATCACGCTCATTTTGGTAGCTCCCAGATGGGCTCACCAGCCATGGTTCACAACTCTGCTCGACCTCTCTCTGGTTCCGCACGAGAGGCTCCCCAGCAGGTCGGACCTTCTCACGCTAACCAATAGAGAAATCATGCACCCAGTCTCAGGTCCCTCATCCTTGCAATCTGGCTCCTGGGGTTAAAGAATTTGGATACCTTAATCTTCCACCTGAGTGCATGAGCATTCTCAAGGAAGCCCGCAGACCTACCCACCCGCACCTGCTACACGGCCAAATGGAAAAGGTTTGTCTGCTACTGTCACTCAAAACAAATTAACCATTTCAAAACTGCAGTACAGAACATTGTTTATTACTTGCTTAACTTACAAATATCTGGTCTAGCCTTTACCTCCATACACTTACATCTAGCCGCAGTACCTGCCTTTCTTCAAAATAGACAACACAGTTCTCAAAAAAGTGATTCCTCTCTGGTTACACCAGCACCTTCATGAAACCCTCCATTTGAGCCCCTTCACACTTGCCTCCTTCAATTCCTCCCTTGGAAGGTGCCATTTCTAATTGGTATTACCTCACTCAGGCATGTCAGTGAGCTTCAAGCATTAACCCTAGAAAAAATCTTTTATCCAGATACATAGGATAGGGTTGGTCTCTGCACCAACCCCAAATCCCTACCTAAGGTAGTGTCTCAATTCCATCTTAATCAGTCCATCGACCTACCTGTTTTTTTTTACCCCCAAACAGACTCCATTGCGGAACAGGCTTTCTATACGATGGGTGTAAAATGAGCCATTATGTACTACATCGATAGGACTAAGGGCCTGGTAACGATTTAGGCGGTCCATGGGACTGCCAAACTGGCGGTGGCGGTTGGGGGCGGTCGGACCTCCAGAGAACCTCCACAACCGCCAAGGATCCGCGATTCCTGGTGGTGACATGGCGGTCTGAGGCCCCAATATGCTTGGTGGTGCCCCTGCGGCACAGCCAAGCATATTATGAGTTTCCTCACTGTCCTCCTTTCCATAGCGGTGAGCCCGCCATGAAAAGGGTGGCGGTGAGGAAACTTAAGGGGCCCTACAAGGGGTGCATGGAGGGGGCAAGTGATGTACCCCCCTGTCTTTCTGCACCCTCAGTTCCTACACGGCATGGACTTTACAGTCCATGCCATGCTGGAACGCTTTGTGGCTGTCCCACGGCATTGCCTTTCGTTGGCTCTCCTATGAGCAAGACTGCCCGCCCGGATTACTACTTTTAATCCGGTGGGCAGTTGAGTTTGGCGGTGTGGGAGCAGGGCGGTGGTGTGCTGCCCCGCTCCCGCTCCGCCAAACTCATAATCAGGCCCTAAAGACTTTTAGAAAGACACAACAATGTTTTGAGACTTTCTCTCAAACTCATAAAAAGAAGGCTATATCCAAGTCGGGTATTGCCAGATGGATAGCTAAATGCATTCAGACATGTTACGCTAAAGCCAAGAGAGTACTGCCCACTCCTCCTACGGCACACTCTACTCGAAAGAAAGAAGCCTCCATGGCCTTTCTTGGGAACATTCCAATAGCTGAGATATGCAAAACAGCTACGTAGTTTACACCACACACTTTCAGAAAACACTACTGTGTGGATGTTCTAGCCCGCCAACAAGCTAATGTTGGTCAGGCAGTTCTTCGTACACTTTTTCAAACCACTGCAACAAACGCAGGCTATCCCCCTCTTTCGGGGAGGACTGCTTTACAGTCTCTGCAAAGCATGTGTATGTACAGCCACACATGTCTCGAACAGAATGTTACTTAACCCTGTAAGCATCTGTTCGTGGCATGTAGTGCTGTAGATTCACATGCGCGCACCCTCCTCCTTGGAGGCCTGTGGCTGTTGTAGTATTTTCTGATCTATTTTTTTCCTCTTATGCATGGCCATCTCTTTACTTATCACTCCATCCTCACCCACTGTGCGGAAAAACCATCTAACAAGGGAGTGGATGCCCATTTGCATTAACACCAAAAGGAGGAGTCACTCTACCTCGTGACTCGAAAGACTTCTTAGAAGAAAAACAACTTGCACACATCCGAGCCCAACACTAAATGGCAGGAGTATGCAGAGCATACGAATCTGCAGCACTACATGCCACGAACAGATGCTTACAGGGTAAGTAACATTTTCCTATTAGCTTACTACTGTCCAGGTTTGGACTTTGAAAACTTGGTTGGTAAATAGGTCATCCTCATATCTATACATAATCAACAGAGAGGGCCACTTTGAAAATATTTTCTATGTACTTTTGAACATTATGATTGGTTTATGTTGTAAAAAATTTAATTATGGGTCGATTTAATCTGTGGACTGAGGAAGAAGAAAATAAGTTACAGAGTGAAGTGATAATAGTTACTAGCCCCCTGTGGATTACAAAATTTAACGAAATGAAAGGGTGTGAAATATTTTGCAAAACCAGAAGGAATTGTCACAAAACACTGATTCCCAAAAGTTATCCCTAACAATGTGTAATCTCATTATTTCCCTGAGGCTGTAAATACCTGAACCCTCTGATCATAATCTCAGGGTGGTGAAATCAGATGAATTATTCTGGGCAACTCCTAATTAGGCCATCTTGTCTCATGTCTTTTTTTCAGATTTTTAGCACTCTGTTTTATAGATGTGGTCTCCTAAAGGCGGCCTGTGTGGGCCTCCAGTGGAAACGTATGTTCCCAGTTTTCTTTGGAAAGCACTTCCTAAGCTAGGCGTAGAGTCGCTAAGCACTCCTTTAAAAGAGCAAACAAATATTTACTTCTTTGTGATAGAGGTTTAGACAGTGCATTGTTAATTCCTTAAGACCCTCTTTATTGTAATTGTCATCCACCTACCTACAGCCAAAGTGCAATTCAGGATGATTAGCTCTGGGTACAGTTGCCCTTCCCAGTAAACATCTGAAAACCATTATTCAAACTCAGACTTCTATTAATAAGGTAAATGTGGCATTTATGTATTTTGGAAGGATTTTTTCATCAAAAGGCATATTGCTGTCCATTTTTGGACTTTGTAAGCTTGATTGGTAAATGGGTACCACCTTCTGCTTGGTTGTCATCATCTTAGCCCTTACAACAGAGAGACAGGCCTTTGAAAACATTTTCTGTGAAATTTTGAATGTTACGAATAGAGTTGTAAACATGTAATTCTGGGTGGCTTTAATCTGTGGACAGGGGTGGTAAAAAATGCACAAACTTGATCGCAAATTGGCTATTTTGCATCACTCGAGTCTACTTTGCATGTCCATCAGACAGCCTATTAAGGAGCTAATGTGTTGGACTGGGTGCTCACTTGTTAGTCAATGTATCCAAATTGGTCTAAATTGTACCTCTGATTCACTAATCTCAAGATTGATTTTCCCACCACGTAGTTTGTACCCCAGTAATGGGGCAAAAATATGGAATTTAGGGACTTACTATATGTGATGTGATCTAAGAGGTAGGTAGTGCTGGAGCTTTATTATGTCATTAAATGGGTATGAAAACGTCCATGGGAAACAGAAAGAAATGCAGCACAATTTTACACCTGTGTTATATGCTTTAAAAGCAAATACAAGGCACCTAGCAAAATAGTGGCAAAAATGTTATATCTGAAAGAGACACGTTAGTGATAGATTCCTTACCTTAGAATATCCCCAGGCGTCAGACTGGATCCGGAAAGTTTTTCGTCAGCAGTACCCCTGCGCGTCGGTAGGTGGCGTCTTGCGGCTCCGCGTTCGTCGCTGGCGTCGTAAGCGCCGAGATGACGTCACGGAGACTACTTAGGCACCACCCATGCGCGCTGATGTCAGTTCTTTCTTTTTCCGCGCCAGCAAGCGCAGATCCGGTTAGAGCACGTACCTTAGTCACTTTTTGACTAGTTGTTTTTGGGACTTTTGTCTCTACTTTTCTAATTCTGACTCCTTGTGCCACGTAGGGATGCCTGGGTTTAAATCCTGCAGGGCCTGCCGCCGTACGATGTCGGTGGCCGACCCCCATGGCGTCTGTCTCTACTGTCTGGAGCGCGACCATGACTCCCGGTCATGTTCCGACTGTCTGGCCATGGCTCCGAAGGCTTTGCGGGAGCGGTCCCGAAAGCTGCTAGAGGCCCGACAGTTGTCTCCGCGCCGTTCCAGGTCCAGGGGTCGCTCGAGGGACCGGCCGCGGAGTCGTCATCATCGCTCCTCGGGGTCCAAGTCTTCACCCTCGGATTCGGGTAAGCAACGTCACAAAAAGAAGTCGAAGAAGCGCGTACGCTCTCCGACCTCCCCCCGTCGGTCTTCGGACGTGGACGAGGGGGCCCGGGGTCTTTTCCCCGCGGCTCCGTTGGAGCCTGTCAGTCCCGCGGCCTACCCGCCATACCCGGGTCCGTTGGCGACTTCAGCCCAGATGCAAGAGTTTCTTGCTGCCATGGACCGCCTTTTCAGGCCTAGGGCTCCCGCCGGTGCGCCTTCGGGCCCCCCGGTCCCTCTTGGGGGCCCTTGGTTGCCGTCGGCTCTGCCGGCGGCGCCGCTAGGTCCTCCGCCGGCGGCTCCGGCCCCGGCGCCGCAGGGTCCGCCGACGGCTCCAGCGCCGCAGGGACCTCCGCCGGCAGCTCCGGCCCCGGTGCCGCAGGGTCCTCTGCCGGCGGCTCCGGCGCCGCAGGGTCCTCTGCCGGCGGCTCCGGCCCCGGCGCCCCCTGCGGCTCCCTTCCCGGCGCCGCCCTGGGTGCCGTTCGTCCCACCTCCGCCCTTGCCCGCGTTCCCAGCTTGGGACCCCGATTGGGCCTTGGAGCCGGAGCGGCGTCGACCGGCGCCGGTGGAACATTTGTTTTCCCCTGTGCCTCCCTCGCCGCTGCAGCCTGTGCCTCGGGCTGTTGTGGAAGGGGAGGACTGGGAGGGGTCGGAGGACCCTCTTGCACGGCAGTGTGACTCCGAACAGGAGTGGGCAGAAGACTCGGAGGATGCAAGTGGCCTTGACCTCTCCTCTGAGCCTGCGTTTGTGTCTCCTCCCACTGTCATGGAGGAAGGTGCAACATACACTTTGGTGCTCCGTAGAGCAGCTGAGGCTCTTGGCCTTGAATTGCCTACTGTTACCCTCCAGACTAACCTCCTTACTGAAGTGCTTCAGCCGGCGGCAAGTTCTATAGAACCTCTGCTTCGGTTTAATGAGGCCTTAACGGATGTTTTGATGGGTACCTGGTCTAAGCCAGCCACAGGGGTTCCTGCGGATAAAAACGTGGCCAGGCGTCACCGCCCGGCACCGGGTGACCCTGCCTTTTTGACGACTCATCCGACACTGGAGAGCCTGGTCATTCAGGCTTCCACTTCCCAAACAGCATTCCCTACCGCTCCGCCAGATAAGGAATCCAAAAGGTTGGAGCAGCTTGGCAAACGGTTGTTTTCCTCTGCCAGCCTGGGGCTGAGGTCGGTCAATACCGCATGCCTCTTGGGCCGCTATTCTCACGCTGTGTGGGACACGGTGGCGCAAACTCTGCCCCAGTGCCTGGAAGAGGTTCGAGCTGTGCTTTCCCAAGCTGTTGCAGAGGGGAAGGATGCCGCGAAGTTCGCCATTCGGTGTGGGTTGGACAGCGCGGACTCTTTGGGAAGAGCCATCTCCACAACGGTGGCCTTGCGGCGACATGCCTGGCTGCGGTCCACGGGGTTTTCAGGGGATGTCCAGAGTTCCCTCATGGACATGCCTTTTGATGGTACTCGCCTATTTGGCGATAAGGCAGACAGTCCGCTGGAGCGTTTTAAGGACTCTCGAGCTACGGCCAAGGCCTTGGGTCTTTCCACCCGCCCACGTCTACCTTTCGTTCCTTTCGTGGCCGCGGAAGGGGCGCCCCTACACGTCCGTTCAACCAAAGGCCTGCGCAGAACCAGCCTCAGCGCGGGCGTGGTGGCCGCCGTGGCGGCACAGGGGGCCAGTGTGCGGGTCAGCCCACCTCCGCTCCCGCAGCATCCGCCTCAAAGCCTTCCTAGTCCGCGCTTTGGGGTGCACCCCACGCCGGTGGGCGGCAGGATTCAACATCACCTCCCCCACTGGCGCTCTGTCACTTCGGACAGCTGGGTGCTGCAAATCGTCCGAAGGGGTTACTCCCGCCCCTTCGAGTCTGCCCCCCGTCCATGCCACCTCAGTTGCACCGCATTTCGGGAGATCACTTATCGCTTCTCCAACAGGAAGTCACGGCCCTCTTGGCCAAGGGGGCCATTGAGCGCGTTCCTGGGCCAGAAGTAGGACATGGTTGTTATTCCCACTAATTTCTGGTCCCCAAGAAGGACAAAGGGGGCTTGCGCCCCATCTTGGACCTCCGGAACGTCAATCGCTTCCTCCGGAAGGAGAAGTTCAAGATGTTGACTCTGGCTCAGGTCTTGGCTGCCCTCGACCCTGGAGACTGGATGGTAGCGTTGGACTTGCAGGACGCATATTTTCACATTCCCGTCCTGCCGGCCCACCGGCGTTACCTGCGGTTCACGGTAGGCCAGGAGCATTTTCAGTTTACCGTGCTCCCCTTTGGCCTTACAAGCGCCCCTCGGGTGTTCACGAAAGTGATGGCAGTGGTCGCAGCTCATCTGCGCAGATCAGGGGTTTCAGTCTTCCCCTATCTCGACGACTGGCTGTTGAAGGCGGGCTCGCCCCAGGCAGTCGTCTCCCACCTCCAGACTACGGCCGACCTCCTGCATTCGCTGGGGTTCTCCATCAACGTGCCGAAGTCGCACCTGAGTCCCTCTCAGAAGCTCCCCTTCATCGGAGCGGTTCTGGATTCGACGCGGTTTCGGGTTTATCCTCCCGAGCAGCAAGTCCGGGATATTCAGGCTATGATTCCGATCTTTCAGCCTCTATCCTGGGTTTCGGTCAGGATGACCCTCCGGCTGCTGGGCCTGATGGCCTCCTGCATTCTGCTAGTGCAACATGCCAGGTGGCATATGTGGGCTCTGAAGTGGGACCTGAAGTTCCAGTGGGCGCAGCATCAGGGCAAGCTGTCCGATCATTTCCAGATCTCGGAGGGCGCTGCACGACAATTGCGGTGGTGGCTCATGAATCGCGATTGGGTCAATGGCAGATCCCTCTCCTTCCCCCAACCGGAGCACACGGTGGTGACGGATGCGTCCCTCCAGGGCTGGGGTGGCCACTTGGGAGAGGCGGAGATCAGAGGCCTCTGGTCTCCGGCGGAGTCCCGGCTCCATATCAATCTTTTGGAGTTTCGGGCGATCCGACTTGCACTGAAAGCATTCCTTCCCTCTGTCCGGGGCAGTGTAGTGCGGGTGTTCACGGACAACACCACCGCCATGTGGTATTGCAACAAACAGGGCGGGGTGGGGCCGTGGACTCTGTCAGGAGGCTCTGCGCCTCTGGACATGGCTGGAACATCAAGGCATTACCTTGGTGGTTCAACACCTGGCAGGTTCTCTGAACGCCAGGGCGGACGAACTCAGCTGCCGGTGCTTGATGGATCACGAATGGCGTCTGAACTCGTACGTGGCGCAAGGTCTCTTTCTGCAGTGGGGAGAGCCTTGGTTAGATCTATTCGCCACCGAAGAGAACGCGCAATGTCATCAGTTCTGCGCGTTGGAATTTCCAAGGCGGCACTCGCTGGGCGACGCTTTTCGTCGCGAGTGGAGCTGCGGTCTGTTGTACACCTTTCCGCCTATACCACTTCTGCCCAGAGTGCTGAAGAAGATTCGGCGCGACCGGGCCCAAGTCATCCTTGTGGCTCCGGATTGGGCAAGAAGATACTGGTATCCCGAGCTACTCAACATGGCGATCGATCCCCCGATCCGACTGCCTCTTCGGGAGGATCTTCTGTCGCAGCAGCAGGGGACGGTCCTCCACCCGAACCTGTCCAGCCTCCACCTCCATGCGTGGAGATTGAGCGGCGACAGTTAACAGCTTTCCATCTTCCTCCCGAAGTCTGTGATGTCATTCTGGCAGCCAGGCGTCCCTCCACTAAGACGGTATACGCCTGCAGGTGGAACAAGTTTGTGGCATGGTGCACAGCAAAGTCTGTGGATCCCCTCTCTGCCCCTCTTTCTGAGGTCCTTCTGTTCCTACTATCCTTGGCCCAGCAGGGCTCTGCTCTGGGCACTATTAAAGGTTATCTTTCGGCCATCTCCGCCTTTCTCCGGCTTCCAGATCAGCCTTCTCTCTTTAAGTCCCCGGTTGTTAACCGTTTCCTAAAAGGCATTACACACACGTTTCCTCCCGTGCCTTTCATAATGCCTCGATGGGACTTAAATCTTGTCTTGACCTATCTGATGTGCGCTCCTTTTGAGCCCCTTCATAACTGTCCTTTACATCTTCTTACTCTAAAGACGGCTTTCCTGGTAGCTATCACCTCTGCCAGAAGAGTGAGTGAGCTCCAGGCTCTTTCTTCTAAACCTCCTTTCCTTTCGGTTCATCCGGACAAGGTGGTGTTAAGGACCCGTCCTTCTTTCTTGCCGAAGGTTGTCACGCCCTTCCACATCGGGCAGACCATCACTTTGCCCACCTTCTTTCCGCCTCCGCATCCTTCAAAAGAGGAAGAGAGGCTCCATCGTCTGGACCCAAAACGTGCGCTCTCGTTCTATCTGAAGCGCACGCAACAATTCCGGGTGGATGATCAGCTCTTTGTTGGCTACGTGGGCGCCAAAAAAGGTCGGGCCGTGCACAAACGCACCATCTCTCGGTGGGTCGTTCTGTGCATCAAGGCGTGTTACTCGTTGGCTAAAAAAGAGCCTCCTGTAGGGCTGCGTGCCCATTCTACCAGGGCGACAGCAGCCACTACTGCCTTGGGACGCGGCGTTCCCCTGCAGGATATTTGTCAGGCAGCCACATGGGCCTCGCTGCCCACATTTACCAAGCATTACTGCCTTGACAGTCAAGTCCGGAGAGACGGCTTCTTTGGCCGTTCTGTTCTCCGTGACTTTCTGGTGTAATCTATTCGCAGACCCACCACCGGGGTTGGTATTGCTAGGGTATCTATTCTAAGGTAAGGAATCTATCACTAACGTGTCTCTTTCAGATGCACAAGTTACTACTTGTGTAACGATATATCTGTAAGAGACATTAGTTAGTGATAGATTCCTTACCGCCCCACCCATCCTCCCCGTTCTGCGAACTCATTCTAGGGTTAAGGTCATCCCTTTCAGGGCCCTAGTTTCATGGCACCAGTGGTCAGTTTCTTGCATGGCTCTGCGTTCCTGGCGCGGAAAGTCGTGTACAGAACTGGCATCAGCGCGCATGGGTGGCGCCTAAGTAGTCTCCGTAACGTCATCTCGGCGCTTACGACGCCAGCGACGAACGCGGAGCCGCACGACGCCACCTACCGACGCGCAGGGGTACTGCTGACAAAAAACTTTCCGGATCCAGTCTGACGCCTGGGGATATTCTAAGGTAAGGAATCTATCACTAACTAATGTCTCTTACAGATATATCGTTACACAAGTAGTAATTTGTGCGATCATGTGTATGCTAAAATCCAACTAAAAAGTTCTGTGCCCATCATTTTTGTGGGCAAAATAGTCATCCTGAAAAGCATTTACAGTATTTTCCAACAGCTTGAGTGGTGGACAAGGCATTTGTGCGCTAAAATTGCTGCAAGACTTTAAGGAGAGTTTTACAGCATCACTGACTACCTTGGTTTATTTTTCTCTACTGTCAGGATTGTGCGGGAGAACTGCAAAAGAGTAGATGTAGTTCTAATCTACAAAGGATAGGAGCAGGGATGAATCTGGAAACTTTTCAGCTCTCCAGATTTTACCAGTGATAGGGTGATTATAATAAAGCCATATGAAAGAAAGATGGGAGGGATTTCTTCAGGCCATGGGATCCAACATCAGCAGGCTTACCTAGGAATAAGTTACGCTACACAAACCAGTTTGGGTTTTTTCAATTGTATAAAATAGGTCTTCTAACATGGAAATAAGATGGATGTGTTCTACTTGTACACCAGTGAGGCCCCTGACACCCAAAAGGCTCCTGAACAAGCTTAGTGTCACCAAACTGGTGCATGCTGAACTTAAGGCTTGCCTAGAGGTGATTTATTTCAAAGCTGTGGTACAAATGTGTATGTTTATCAAAACTTGACATGATAAATACATAACATTAGTATTACAAAGTACAATTTATATAAACATGAGAATTTACTCTCCCAATATGGTGTCTCAAATCACCAAGCCTTAGGATCCCTAAGGATCCCTTAAAAGCTCCATTAAAGTGCAAGATATTAAATAATCATTATCAACAATTTCATTCCTTAGTTTGACACTGTTGTCAGAAAATGTGCTACTCTAGAAGTAATCAGATGATTAGGTATTGTCAGGAAAAAAAGAGTAGTCTGTGGCTTCGAACTTTAACTCTAGTACAAGCACAATAAATCTTTCCCTTATTTTTAATTGATGCCAGGAGAAGGTGGAAAATTGCATAGGTGTCTGAACAGCAGAATAGAAACATTATCAAAAGTGCATGGAGGGAAGGGGGCACATGGAATCAACTGTGTAGTTGTAGTTGCCGAGCTGGAGCGACCGAAGAGCGCAACTATCCTGTTTCAATCCCCTCCCATCCTCCACCCCCCACCGGGTCTCCTGCAGCTAAAAGAAGAAGAAGGGGACTCGTGGGTGTGGGGAACGGCAACGGGGTCATGGAAACCTCTTGGGAGATCGCACGGCCGTGACCTGCAAAATGACGGGGGCCTGAACAGGCGCTGGAGTGCCTCTGCAGCAGAAGACAGAGGCTGGGTGGCCCCGCAGAACACTCAGGCAGGCGATGTAGGAAGGAGGTCCCACCCCCAGCAGGAGCCGGAAGATACAGAGGAACCACCCTCGCCCAGGTGCATAAAAGCCTTGAGGCGTTTGCCGGGGAGTCAGCAACTGGAGAGTGTGCCCCGTGCCTAATTTAGGCGACACTGAAAAATCTCTGCAGGCCCAAAACGGACACTTGCATGGAGGGGGCAAAAAGGGGAACCCCACCCAGCAAACCCCCTTTGAGCTTGTACTGAACGGCGTGGCGGGGGAAACTGCCGGACTAAACTCTGTCCCCCTCAGAGAATGCTTTGCTGCTCAAGTGCAGGGGAAACACGCAGCAACTGGGAGAGTCCAGAGGGGCAAACTCAATAAAGTGACGGGACTGCAGCAGCCTGCCTGACCGTTATATTGAGCATCTCTCGGGAGCCGGTCAGCAGAGTATCCACCGGGATACAAAGTGTGGACCAGGATATCACCAACAGGGGGCGCATGTGCCGGCACACTGCAAAGATCCGATATGATCATCCGGAAGCGGCAGGGATTGGTGAGATACGCCAAGACAGAGGTGACCACAGTTACCCCAACAATGCTTGTCGATGTTGGCCTCTACAGAGCACACGAAGTGCCACTGGAGATAACCAGCCTGCAGAACACAGAGAGCCGCCCATTGAGGTCCTGCACAGGAGAGTATTGGGCCCTTATAATGGAGACATGATGCGTACTAAGCCTTCCATATCGACACAGCCGGCAACACGCCTCGCGAAGGACCAGCAGCCACAACTACCCACAGACCAGAGCCGATAGGCACACAGAGCGGTTATAATGACAACCATTAAAGATACAAAGCTGGCCTTGGAGCAAAAGATTAAGACGATATTGCATGACCATAGGAAACATTTACAAAGAGTAGCTGTGAGAAAGTGCTTCTTTTGCATGGTTAGCCCCTACGTTTTGCCTGGTTTTGATGTGGTTTGAATTGTAGTGCACAGGGTCCCTGCCAACTAGGTCCCCTGTGCCAGTGCTTCTCCCCTAAAATCTATCCACCATTTGAACTTCTGCCCCCCTGTAAGTCCCTATTTACTAGGAAGGTACCCTGGGTAACTAGGGTCTGGGAGCTGAAGAGGGTCCCCTGGGACCCCCGGGACACCCCTCACAGGGACTATGCCACTGCCCTTGCAGCCTGCATGCCCCTGTGAGGTGAAAAACGACAGTCAACATGGCACCCTGCCTGGGTGCCATGCCAGCCTGCACTGCCAGAAGGTATAGGTAAGTCATCCTTCTACAACCCCGTACAGCCCTAAGGCAGGGTGCACTATACCACAGGTGAGGGCATATCTGCCCTCCTATTGTAGGGGGCATGATATGCCCCCTACAATAGGAGGGTCCATTCCTTGATATTGTAAGTGCCAGGGAAGCCATAGAAAGTACATGGGCTGGGAACTCAACGACTCGAGTTCCACAGCAGCATGATGGCTTCCCTGAACACATGAGTGTTTGGTACCAAACCACTCCTCTCAATAAATCTTCACTGATGCCAGTGTGAGATTTATTGTACCATGTACTCAGAGGGCACCTCAGAGGTGCCCCCTGAAAATCTCCCAAACCTGGTGTGGCCTCTGACCGGCTTTAGGCAGCCAGCCACCACCAGACTTGTTTCTGGACCCCTGTGTGGAGAGCCCCTGCTCTCTGGGACCAGAAACAATGCATATCCTGGGCAAAGTTTTCACACCTCTTCCCCCAAGATGGGCCAGTGCTCGAAGTGGAAAGTTTCAAAGTCCTGCCACCTTTGTAATGTGACCCCCAGCCTCTGCTGCTAGCCGCAGATGGCTGCCCCTAGTTTACACCCCCACTTTGCCCACCTCTACCAACTCCACCCCTAGGATGGGAGAGTTGAGGTGAAGCACATCTTTCAGTCCCTTCCATCTTGAAGATGGGAGACCCCTTCAATCAGGGTTAGGTTTATGCCCCTTCCCACAGGAGGGTGGCATAATAGAGGGTGTATTCAACCCAGGTAAGGTGCCCATTGGACCTACCTGCTACTCCCCTAAAACGCACCTAAATCTAGTATTTAGGTGGCTCCCCCAGACCTGTAACTCAGATCAGCAATGACCTAAGAAGAAAGAAGACATCTCTGCAGAGAAGACTGGAGACGACGACTGCTTTGGCCCCAGCCCTACCGGCCTGTCTCCTGCTTCGACAACCCTGTGACCTGATTTGCAGCCAGCAACCTCAGAAAAGCCTGGGAGGACTGCTGCCTTCGAAAAAGACTCCAATCTCCCGAGGACCGCAGCTCTGTCCAGAAGAATCCAACTCCAAGGACTCCAGATCCGGCAGATCCACATCTCCTGCCCACTCTGCACTCGACGCCCACAGCCCGAGTCTGAATGGCCCACCTGTCCAGTGAAGTCTCCCCAGCGCTCCTGACCTTGAGTCCAGTGTTGGCTGACCGCTCCTGACCACCATGATGACACCTGAATCCAGATGCTCCCCCTGATCGCAATCGGCTACGGTAAGAAGACTCCGACGTTGAAAGGGACCCCTGCACCCGAAGCCCCTGGGCCTTGGTGAGCTGAACCAATGGTGCCCCTATGATCCCCTACATCTCTTCTTACCTCTGCTATCGTTGGTCTCCCTTTTGCAACCTCCGGTGTGATGCCTGCAGCCTGTTTGTCAAAAGAAGAAACTCATTTGAAAAGCATTGGGCTCCCAACGCTAATTTTACACCCTGCACCCAGCCGCCCCTGTGCTGCTGGTCGTGTATGTTTGGTGCTGCTTTGTCCCCCTGTGCTTGTCCTAACCCCCCAAAGCTTGGCCCCCCTCAACCGATGCACTTACCTGCAAGCAGTGTGGCTCCAGACGCCCCCAGTCTACATTGAAACACATGGGGCCGAACTCTGACTTTGACCTCTGCACCCGGCCACCCCTGTGCCGCTGGTGGTGCAGTTTTGGTACTCACGTGACCCTTGCTCCTTGCTGACCTTTAGGCCCGAAGACTGGATTTGTAAGTGTGGTACTAACCTGTTAAACTGCATTATTGCTTTCCCCATGGGATAACATTGAACTTTTTCAAAAATATTTTAAGTGTCGACTTTTGAAAGTGAAAAGTATTTTTTTTTTAAAACGTACTTAATTTATTGCGAAGATCTTGGTCTTAAAATAAAATACAAAGTATATTTTTCTAAAATTGGTGTGGATATTTGATATTTATTAGCTTATAGAGCGCCCGAATCACCCCGATAGGGGTATCTCCGCACTGTGACTGCTGTCATCAACCAGGAAGACTTAGAACAGAGAGGATCTCCTTTTTGAGTCATGTGTCCATTATTGGTCAATGTTGTGTAATAAATGTCTTACACTCCTCTGTGTTAGGCCTAAGGCTGCTCACCCACACTACTACTATTAGAGCACTTTGGGTTTTACATTGAGCCCAGTACACTTTTGGGGAACCCCTGTGCACGGTATAACCACCTAGTGGCAATACTATATACAGAGCCAGCTTCCTACAGTAGCACAACACAACACTTGAGCATCCGGCTCGTTTGATTACTCTGGAGCAGGAAGTGGCCACTCTTAGAAGGAAGTTGGATGAGGTGGAAGGGTGCTCCCGCCGCAACAGTGTTCGGCTGGTGGGAATACCAGAGCCTGCGGAAGGACTCTGTATAGATCTGTTCCTGGAGGACTGGTTGTGTTCTCTAGTGTTTGAGGGGGATAACCTCCAAATGGTTCACAGTAGAGCACACGCACAGAATTAACAGAAGGTCCCTGATACCGGGCGCCCCGCCCCATGCAGTGGTGGCCAGACTACTGAATTTCAGAGAGAGACGCTATACTACAGCAGATGATGGCCCACGGTCCTTGGCAGATAGACGGAGCAGCATTAACCATTTATCCAGATTCCACTACACTGGTACAACGTCAAAAAGAGGCCTTTACAGGAGTAAAATGGCACCTAAGACAGCTGGAGGTCAGATGCGCTTTAATCTTCCCCGCGAAACTCTGATTAACCACAAAGGAGGTGGCTCATTTCTCTTACATCAGTGCAAGAGGTATTGGAATAGCTGGAGAAACAAGGCTATCCGGCACCCACAGACAAGGGATCAGTCAGAGACACGGAATGACAAGAACAGAAAAGACACCATCGCCCCTACGATGCACACAGGCTGCCTCATCACGGGACCAGGCTGATTTGGATAGGGCGAGAGTAGTAGCCAAGATCCAAGGGGGTCGAACCATGGAGACAAATAACAGGTGGGAAACCCTTCGAGAAGAGCCTGCCACCTCTGAGGGAGAGGACTCTGACTTGGGGTTGAATGATGCAGTCAAGCAAGGGCAGTCAACTAAAAGCTATTGATCGTCCTGCTGAGACCTCCTGTCGTGGAGTTCCTATAAAACCTATACAGGATCTGCGCGTTTAGACAACATACTCTGCGGGCTTGGTGACCTGACTGATTCCAGACACCCCCACCGAGTATGTTGGCCTGTATACCAGCTAGCTCACAGTGCCACTAGAAACCCCTCTTACCACGGAGAGAATAATTCTTGGCAACTATCGAACATGACAAGCCTGATCCCTCAGAATCGTGCAAACAGTGCAATACTTTTCACTCAGTCACTCGTGTTCACTTGGTCTCAGAGAGATGCACAGAATAAACGATATGGACGTTTTTCAATAAGCATTTATTGAACACTCGTCATTCTAGTGTAAAATAGGAGTGCTGAAACAACCACTAGACAGGAACAGATATAAATGCTTAGAAGCACTAAGAAGGTGAAAGGATGGTAGATCTCTACCATTCTGCTCTAATCATGAACATACAGTAAAGCAAAAGGGGTTAACCCAGTATCCCTCAGAACCTGGGCATTAATATAGTAAACAAGAATTGGTTCTGTCGGGTGAGTGCAATTTCTTTGTGTTTTAAGGAAATAAATCTCAGATATGCTCTAGAACACAAATACACAAAACTGTAGAATCATGCATAATCAAAAGCAATTAACTTCTTGTTCAGGTTTTTGAAATTTTGACATACAGTATTTTATTCAGTACAAAAAAACACGATCGAATTCATCAGTAAGGGCTGTCTGGAAATTCAATCAATGTAACGGCGCAAGTGATACTTATTTATAGTGATAATGTGAATAAAGTGCAAAAAGTGACAAGATCAGTGTATTATACAAAGAAGTGATAATCCTACGTAGTAAACAGATGTTTACCAACTTTTGACAAAGTCCAATTTCAAAGAATAGCCTAAGTATCTCCAGCTAAAGAGTTTATTCACAATAATTTGGGGCTGGAAGACCTATAGAACATTAGACAGTTAAAACCGTCGACGTTTCGACCCTATCTGGAGCATTAATGAGTGATGGTCAATACGGGTCTTCTTCAGGACAAAAAAGGAACAGACAGCCTGCAAGGAAAGGATTAAAAAAATAAATGTGTTCAGAGCGCTTTTGATAGAAAAAACGGCCTGAATTGCCGAAAGGACTCACCGAATCTGTAACTATGATCGGTGTCCAAGGGAGTTTGAGTCACTGTCAAATAGCCCTAAGGAGGCGAAAAGTCCTGATTAATATGCCATTCTACCTCAAGACCTGCATAAAACAATCAGCGGCAACTGTGAACATCCATACCTGGCTTAGGATGAATCCCGGCACGGGTAAGGTGCAACCAACCGCCAATGATGTGGCGTATGAATAGAGTAGAGCAGGGGCCTTTCTGTTCTGTGTGTTATTGCGTATTCAAAACGCAGTTGATTCTCCAAATGTTTTAATTAAACTGTTGGCAAAAATCAGGAAAAAGGAGTTATACCTGGCATTGGGCTTGAAAATGAATAGACCTGCCCCCGTTAACAAGGAAAAGGACATACCTTAAATCCTCAGGCTGTTAAAAACAAATCTGTAATGCCCTGAAAGTCAGAGCGCAGTGCACGCTGCCTCTGATCCTTAATGTGATGCGCTTTACCAGTGATCATTCATGGACCGCCAGCGAAGGCTGTGAATTCAAACAAAAATAACCTCAGTCTAGAGTTCCAGATTGTAAATGGAAAAAGGAAGGACGAATCTTCCGTAATGCCCAGCGTGTGATTTTACCTTAGTCAGCGCTGGCAGGCGACCGGAGGTTGTGTTCCGTGAACGAGGCCGCTCAAAATGCCTGCTTATATCAGGAACCATACGTTCAAAGTACGCCCGTAGCTAGCGTGCACGAGGATGTGCAGCAGCTACAACCGGCAGCCGCCGGTGTAGCTGATGGAAAAAAGACTATGCACTTCATAGTTGTTGAAGAAACACTATGCTTCATGAACAAGTGCCGGCAAAGAAGTTGTACTTGCACTACCCTTGAGTGACTTAATGACGTGTTACTCTGTTGCAATAAAACTTTCAGATGGACAATAAAGAGTTAATACTTTTTAGCATCCTGATATCGCGTTTGAGTGCTTTCAATGAAATATAACAAACTGTTTGACAAATACACAATACAGATTATGTGAATTGAAGCATAAGGTCATTTATAGCAATGAAGGATTACAAAGCCACAATTTAAATGAATGTACAGTGGTTCACTATAATCTTAATGACGGTGGTAGTGTCCACGAATATGGTCTCCACCTGTCAATGCAACAGTCGAAAATACATTTACACAGAGAAAATATGCATGTATCACTCGTTGGAAACAGCTAACAAACCAGGGTCGTAATAGATCTGTTGTGTGTGAATTAAACTGATGAACTAACTAGTTCAGGTATTGGAGCTGGATGTACCCAAGGCAAGGAATTATCTATTTCTTAATAGCCCCATTTGTTTGTTTGTCTCTTCAACTTCATTTAAACCAGACCCCACTGTTTTCAAAGAGTGAATCCATTTACACTCCTTAAAGTTCAACTGCAAAGCTAAGTTACCCCCTCTGGGATGTATGTGGACCTTCTCAAGAATGGTCCACTTCAAGCTTTCAGGGTGGTGTTCTGAGTTAACAAAGTGTTCGACCAAAGGTGCCCCTTGTACACGGCATCTGATCCTACTGATATGTTGTAGGATCCTACATTTGATTTTTTGGGTCGTTTGTCCCACATACAATTTGTCACAGGGACATTTGATCACATAAATTACATTTGTGCTGTTACAATTTGTGAAATGCGACAAAGTGTAATTCTGGCTGGCAAATGAAAAATTGGTGCCTTCAATCGTTAAAGGGCAGGTTTTACACCGGCCACATTTGTGGTGACCTGTCACTGGTGGCAAGCATAGTTGTGCCTTTAAATCAGGTAGTTTAGGAGTTTCTAAGTAGGCACTCACAACACAATCTTTAACATTCCTTCCTCGTTTGAACGCGAATAGTGGATCTTCAATAGTACCAATTTCTGTTGCTACCAAATTCCAATATTTCTTGATTGTTTTCTTAATCTCATGGCTTTTAGAATTGTAGGTCGTTACACATACAATCCTGTCACTTTCACTAGACTTGGGTTTTACTTCTAGAAGTGCTTCGCGGGGGCAGTACCATGCTCTTTTCTTGGCACGTTTGAGTAGGCCCATCGGATATTCCCTATCCTTCAAACGTTGTATCAGAATGTCTGATTCCCTAAAGTAATCGGATCTACGCGAACAATTGCGGCGTATACGCAGAAATTGTCCGTACGGTAAATTGTCACAAAGACTCCTAGGATGGTTTGAGTTGTACTTGAGCAAAGTATTGCGTTCCGTCTCCTTCCTATAGAGATTAGTGAAGATCAAGCCCTCTTCAATTTGCAGTCTCAAATCAAGGAAATTGATCGATTCCTTGCTGGAGGACATGGTAAATTGAATGTAGCTGGATCTCCCATTAAACCAATCAAAAAATTCCCTCAATGATGTTTCACTCCCTGACCAAATCATAAAAACATCATCAATATAACGCTTCCACATATCGATATAGTTTATGTGGGGGTTATCCTGATTATAGAGCTACTCATCTTCATAGTCATCCATAAACAAATTCGCTAGACTGGGAGCGAACCCCGCCCCCATAGCCACGCCCTTACACTGCAAATAGTATTGGTTCTGAAAAATAAAATAATTTTTGGACATTGCAATTTCAAGCAATGAAATCAAAACTCCGTAGGGAAAACAGTGGGATCTGGTTTAAATGAAGTTGAAGAGACAAACAAACAAATGGGGCTATTAAGAAATAGATAATTCCTTGCCTTGGGTACATCCAGCTCCAATACCTGAACTAGTTAGTTCATCAGTTTAATTCACACACAACAGATCTATTACGACCCTGGTTTGTTAGCTGTTTCCAACGAGTGATACATACATATTTTCTCTGTTTAAATGTATTTTCTACTGTTGCATTGACAGGTGGAGACCATATTTGTGGACACTACCACCGTCATTAAGATTATAGTGAACCACTGTACATTCATTTAAATTGTGGCTTTGTAATCCTTCATTGCTATGAATGACCTTATGCTTCAATTCACATATTCTGTATCGTGTATTTGTCAAACAGTTTGTTATATTTCATTGAAAGCACTCAAACGCGATATCAGGATGCTAAAAAGTATTAACTCTTTATTGTCCATCCGAAAGTTTTATTGCAACAGAGTAACACGTCATTAAATCACTCAAGTGTAATGCAAGTGCAACTTCGTTGCCGGCACTTGTTCATGAAGCATAGTGTTTCTTCAACAACTATGGAGCGCATAGTCTTTTTTCCATCAGCTACACCGGCGGCTGCCAGTTGTAGCTGCTGCACATCCTCGTGCACGCTAGCTACGGGCGTACTTTGTACGTATGGTTCCTGATATAAGCAGGCATTTTGAGCGGCCTCGTTCACGGAACACAACCTCCGGTCGCCTGCCAGCACTGACTAAGGTAAAATCACACGCTGGGCATTACGGAAGATTCGTCCTTCCTTTTTCCATTTACAATCTGGAACTCTAGACTGAGGTTATTTTTGTTTTAATTCACAGCCTTCGCTGCCGGTCCATGAATGATCACTGGTAAAGCGCCTCACATTAAGGATCAGAGGCAGCGTGCATTGCGCTCTGACTTTCAGGGCATTACAGATTTGTTTTTCAAGCCCGAGGATTTAAGGTATGTCCTTTTCCTTGTTAACGGGGGCAGGTCTATTCATTTTCAAGCCCAATGCCAGGTATAACTCCTTTTTCCTGATTTTTGCCAACAGTTTAATTAAAACATTTGGAGAATCAACTGCGTTTTGAATACGTAATAACACACAGAACAGAAAGGAGTCCCTGCTCTACTCTATTCATACGCCACATCATTGGCGGTTGGTTGCACTTTACCCGTGCCGGGATTCATCCTAAGCCAGGTATGGATGTTCACAGTTGCCGCTGATTGTTTTATGCAGGTCTTGAGGTAGAATGGCATATTAATCAGGCCTTTTCGCCTCCTCAGGGCTATTTGACAGTGACTCAAACTCCCTTGGACACCGATCATAGTTACAGATTCGGTGAGTCCTTTCGGCAATTCAGGCCGTTTTTTCTATCAAAAGCGCTCTGAACACATCTTTATTTTTTGAATCCTTTCCTTGCAGGCTGTCTGTTCCTTATTTGTCCTGAAGAAGACCCGTACTGGCCATCACTAATTAATGCTCCAGATAGGGTCGAAACGTCGACTTTTTTAACTGTCCAATGTTCTATTGGTCTTCCAGCCCCAAATTATTGTGAAAAAACTCTTTAGCTGGAGATACTTAGGCTATTCTTTGAAATTGGACTTTGTCAAAAGTTGGTACATGTAAATATCTGTTTACTACGTAGGATTATCACTTCTTTGAATGATACACTGATCTTGTCACTTTTTGCATTTTGTTCACACTATCACTATAAATAAGTATCACTTGCGCCATTACATTGATTGAATTTCCAGACAGCCCTTACTGATGAATTCGATCAAGTGTTTTTTTGTACTGAATAAAATACTGTATGTCAAAATTTCAAAAAACTGAACAAGAAGTTAATTGCTTTTGATTATGCATGACTAATCATGAACATAGGCAAGTATATAAAATAAATGACAATAAAATGCGTACTCCTACGATGCTACCCTAACTAGATGTACCCAAGTGTACCTAGCATGTGTGTAGGTGTTAAGCCAAAAATCCCTCTAGGATAGAGTCAACCCCATTATCTGAAGTGGAGACTGTGGGACCCCGTCTTGGTCTCGAGTTGGACACCCCGCAAGGGATGTTCAGACCACTGCAAGCTGGAGTATCTGCATGCAGGAACTTCAGCGTCTCGTGTCAGTGTGTCGGCATGGAAGTCGTGATCTCCTCTGAGTATCTCAGCAAGATGTGGTGTTTATATACCCGAAGGTATCCCCAGGGGTTCTACCTTGCTGTGCCACTGTCGGACTTAGGATGACATCGGGAATGAACCTTGTACATAGTTATTATGCAGGAGATGGTAGTCCTGCTGAGTTTCCAAGAATCCAAGGATCCTCATGCATAATATATGAGGCTATTGTTATGTATGTAGTGTAGGGATGAATGTAGGTGAAAGGTTGGGATGTTACCCAGGCCTATATTGGGGTACCTATATGGAATATAGCACTCCGATATCCTGGGGTGAGGACAGGGGAAAACTGGAGTAGCGCAGCCCAGTTATTCTCTTTTCTTCGCCTGTGCTGCCCACTTTTGGACATAGACAATTTCTTCCTTTCTGATGGTTCCATACGCACAAGGCGGAACAAGAAGGCAACCCACATACCGTGAATTGGGGTGGCGGTCAGTTCAAGGACTGTGGCACTGTAAGGGTTGAGGAGAGTTGGGACGAAGTTGACCAGTTGAAGATGTTCTTAGAGGGAGGGAAGTACGGGGGGACACGTAAAATTTATGTGGGGACGGAGAGTCGAGGAAGGGGTACGATCCATTGGCCATGACAGTACACACTTACATTCTTAGTATGGAATGTTAATGGACTGGGGCACAAAATTAAACGGGGACTAGTGATGAATGCTCTGGCCAGGTATGCAGCAGATCTAGCATATCTGAAAGGAATGCATCTGAGAGGTACTGTTAGAGCAATACTGAGCAGTGGGAAATACACAGAAGCCTGCCTCTTGAGTTATACCACAGGATCCAGAGGAGTGGCGATCTTAGTAAAAAAAAAGACCGCTGCATTCATGGTGACCATGGTATGGACTGACATGCTAGGCAGGTGCATAGTGGCATTGGGAGACAGGGTAGGGGGGAATTCTGGAGCTGTTTAATGCTTACGTCTGACCTGAATTACAAACTGATACATTGCACAGCCTCAGTCGACTCCTGGCAGAGTTGCCACTGGCCATGACTGTATTAGGTGGAGACTTAAATGTAGTACTGAATACACACACCTAGATAGGTCCCAGTCGAAGCAGACACACCATCCCAGTATGAGGAAGCTGGGTAGTTTAATCAATGTAGTGGGTATGGGAGATATAGGGAGGTTGATGCATGGCCAGAGCAGAAACCATTCCTTCTACTCTGGAGCACAAGACTCCCTCTCTCATATAGATCGTTTTTTAAACCCGCTTCTGACATTGCATGTGACATTGCATGTCCATCAGTGCCAGCTTCCTCCTTGGAAGCTACACACACACACACACACTGAGACATGGTTTGTAAGATCTTACCAGCAGTCCTGAAATACTCACAGGATTCCTTTGCCCTAAGCATTCAGGATGGGCTGATGTGGCCAGGTTTGTCATCCACACCAACATGAACACCCCGGATTGTCTAGGAAGGGCTATTGGGTCAAGTGTGGTGCTCAGGCACCACACATGGATGAGATCCACAGGCTTATCAGTGAACGTCCAGGTGTAGTTATTGGGCATTCCCTTTGATGAAACCTACCTGTTCGGCGAAAGGGCAGACTGCCCTAGAGCGCCTTAAGGACAGCCATGCCACTGCATGCGCTTTGGACATTTTAGCACTAGTTCAGAAACTGTGGTTGATTTTCAGACCTCTTAGTCAATATGTATTGCTCCAATGATGAAATTTACACCGCCGCTACTTTAATTGTGTATTTTCCATGACAATCATTTTCAAAATCAGGTCTGAATCACTCTACTGAGAGGAGGCCAAGGAGAGTTTATAATAGTTTTATAGAGTCAACTAGTGAATTGTGTAAGGGCTATAATTTTGATCCAAGATATCAAGTTTTAAAACTAGAGCAAAAAATGCAGTTATTTATTAGCGCTAGCCTTATCAGAATAGGTAACTGCTATAAAACACACCAGCCAGATTGTTGTAAGCTCATCACTCAAATCTTAAAATATGCTCTTGATGGAGTAATACATTTATCAAGAAGCTGTGCATCTCTAAAACAAGCAAGACACCATGATGATCTTGTTGTTTCCAGCTGGGGAAGTCAGAAAGCGACATAACGGTCTTCGGTAGGAGACTCCAGCAAATTGATCTGATCATGTTATACTGCCCAATATAGCACGTTCACATTTTCCTATGCATACGTATGTTCATGTTGCTACACTTCTCCACCCCAGAAGAAAAAGTCATTACACACCAAAGGTGAATAAGGTTTAGTTTGTAAAAAGCAACCCTTGATCCCAGTGACTGCTGCAAGCCTAATAAGTAAAAGATTTTGTTTCTAACATCAATTGATTTGAGGATAGTTGTGGACCAATCGTGTTTTCAACAAATGCTTTTACTTAGCCTTTAGAAAAAGTTAATGAAATAGTTAATGGATGGCGGGAATGACCCTTTGGGGTTGACTGATTAACTATATACGAGTTAATATGAGGTGTGGTGGATCTCTTGTTAATTGAATATGAATTTGTTGGGTGATGAGGTTCTGTTATAAAGAGGTATGATAAATGACCATTGTAATAAACTTTGTAACTTTACTTTTAGGTGTATTTTTTATTAAAAAAAGAATAGTTTTACAAGAATGTCATGTTGCTGTTTCAGAGCTTGTACTGGTTCAGCATGAAATAAGCATGTTGCGAGCAGTGTGATACTATGCTGTTTGACTTGCAGAAACTAGTATGCCAGAAGTGGCAAAATAAATAGAATGATCCTGTTGCAAGTTCTTTTTTATAAATGTAAAGCTGATCAGTTCATCCTAAAGAAGCCATTTGTGTAATCCTTAATGAGGGCATTGATCTTTTATTTTTCTGTCTTTTTAGGGCATTTGAAATGGACCAAGGCGGAGGATATTGACATTGAAACACCGGGATCCATTTTGGTGAACACTAACCTGAGGGCTTTAATAAACAAGCATACTTTTGCCTCTTTACCGCAACATTTCCAACAGTACCTTTTGCTTTTGCTCCCGGAAGTAGACCGGCAGGTGGGTGAATATATGAAGTCTTTTGCCACTTAAATGTTTTTCATTTTACTTACGCAAGGAGTCAATAGGACCAGCTCCTTAAAACAAAATAAAAGTGGCACGTTTGTCAATGGAGCTCAGTTCGGGACTGAGTATTCATTACATAAACAAATTACAGTGATTCAAGGAATATGGAAGAGATGTTCAAATATGAATTTGTTGAAATATAATCATGTGTGTGAAAAGTCCAGTATAGTGATTATTTTTGATTTTTTTTTAAATCTGATCCACAACCGTAAAAATAGCGAAGTGTCAACTTTTCATTTAATGTTACACCTTTCATCTGCATGTTATTAAAAATCGTTCTATGAATTTTAGAGGGAATAGACTGTAAAGATGTATAGTTGCCCAAGGCTGCTTCTAGCTGAGTGGGGTGTAGCCTAAAAAAGCATAGCCTTGAGCATGGCTTTCTGTTTCTTTTTTTACGAGTGACAAAAAGCATGACACTTAAATCACAGCAAGATATTTTGGGCCCCCGGAGCTGCTTACTGGTGTGGAAGACCTTTGAAATGTCCGTATTTGACTTTCCACTGAGAAACGTGTCATTTCAATACTCTGGGTGCATGGTTGGTTTTGTTAGTGCCCAAACTTAATTTGGCAGCAGAAGGACGATCCTATCTTGCTTGCAAGGCAGAAATTATAGTATGTGAGAAACACATGATCCAGTGTACAATTTGGAATTTTTGGAAATGGCTGGCAAGGTAGCATGTCAAGTAGAGCTATTGCTGATGAGCTCTTGTATGCGCTATGGTCAAAAGTTTGATTCCAGCAAGAGAAACTCAGCCTTCCATCCATTTGTTAGTCAGTGGAGTACTATTAAACTGGTAAACAGTAAAATCTGTTATTTATGGTCCTTAGAAATGGCTAAACTGGTACTATGCACTATATAAAATAAGTTGTTAATGTGTTATTTCAGTTTATAATCCTAAGGCATCTCTTCAATTAGCCTTGCTTATTGATGAAGGTTGACCTCCTGTTCCATCTATGAGATTTTATACAGCAGAATTCAATTTATTGAATTGGTGAATGCTACTTTTATACAATTGCAATCCGTTACAGATGATAAACAATGCCAGTGATGATCGTGCATTTTCAGTTTTTGACCAGCAACCCAGTTTCTTCATGATAAGTTAGGGTAACCTTTATCTCACGGAGATGATTTAAGTAGATGCCATCAGGCCTCTTTGTCTTGATAAAGGAGGTCTCAGGGAATAGGCATGGACAGTTCACTGACTTTACAGACCACATTCGTCCTCTCATACCTCTACACTGAATGGGGTAGTAATAACTAAACATTGCAACCCATTTTAAAATAGTACACTCAACTGAAGGACGATAAGAGTCATAATCATTTTTATATTTGTCAGAAATTTAAAATATACTTATCCAGTCTTTTAGTATGCGTACTAAAACTAAATGCCCCGAAAGTTGCATGGCTGGGGCAAAAAGGTTTAAAAAGTGCACAAGCCTGCTGGTGTAAAACAAAAATACTAACATTGGCATAAGTACAAGCCTCTAATTGATAGTTTATGATTCTGTTGATTTTACAACTTGGTCCTACATTTGGATTCATTTTCTCATCAAAGGCTGCATACAAATTTATGTGAATCTTAACACACACCTACCTTCTCCTAAAACCCCATTCCTCATTTTTTCATTATATCTGAAATTTAACTGGGCGATACAAGTAGTAACCTGTGCCATTTATGAGGTTGTTGATCTAATTTGGACCTAGAAACAAATCAGTGATGTTGAGGTTTCCTGGCATATTCTGATACCAAATGCCTGTTTGAAGATTCTGATATGTTTGCTTTGTGCTGACGTTTGGAAAACCAGGTTCAACGTGCTGTATTTTTATTAAGAGAACCCATAGTTCTGCAGTGAGTCTGTCAGTTAGTTCCATTCAATATTGTTCCTTAATCGCTAATTGTCAATAAACTTATTTGTTTGCTGAAAAATATATTGAACTACAACACCTGTGCCTTCAGCGTTTTTAACTTATAATAATGCACCCTACCAGAAACAGAAGATTGCATATTTTGGTGGTCCATAAACATTCAAAATGCTGCCCTTGCCATTATAAATGATTGTATAATGGATTGTCAAAGTTAGCATCTTGATGTTGGTGCCACAAGTTGCCGCAGTCATGTCTTTTCCATAAACTGTGTTCCCTAGGACTTGTATAGCAAGTGTGGGTTTCTCAGTTTACCTTTGAATCTTACCATCCATCTGTGCCAAGCACCACATGAGGCAACTGCATAAATTGTCTCTCAAATTTCTTGTGGTTGTACTTCTTCACTCTTGACCAGACCTTCACTTTAACTGTATGGTTTATATTGAGGCTGCCCTCTACTAATACTGAAGACAAACTTGAAGGACATTGTGAAACTGGTTTAGCTCCGAGCCTGTCTCATAGACTCTTGTTATTTTTCGGTTCAAGATAGCAAGTATAATTTACATTTTGCTAAAGCCTTTCTCTTAAATTCTTATGTTGACTTCAGATTGTTGACATTAGGGATGGGCAAGTAACTAAAAGATGAATAAATGCTGCTCCCGCTAAAAAAAATAAACAATTGTCATATATACGAAATGTCAGAGATCCCTCTTCACACTTGCTTAAGGCATATTACATACCTGATAAGTTTGGGATCTATTAGTGTGCCCACTGTTGTATAAGGGTTTGGAACCCAGTAGTTGATTGCAAGCATAACATTTACCTTGTAAAGACTGGTACTCAAAGCATCCTTACCAGGTGTCTGGATACCTTTTGGGCTCTGGGGCCTTTTAAACTGATGTCTCAAAGAGCCATCTGGGATGCTCACCATTCTCACAGCCTGTTTACTGGTGGTCTGTCAGCAACAGCACGGATGACACCTAAGAAGCAGCAATACAGAATAAGCCCACCCATTGTATCACTTTTCATCTCGTGCCAGTGACCCTCAGACTGACGTTGCAGACTTTAATGCACAAATCAGCAGTCCTTCTGATCCATGAACACAGTTGCAACTGGAAGCAAATTTGAGGTGCGTCAGAGGCTACCTCTCTGTTAACCATGGCTAGCAGATAAAGCTGTGAAGCTGCGAAACAATAATTGCACCTCAGGTGGTGCATCATCTTGTCATCCGTTGTTTGAAGACTCTGATCCTGGCAAGGTTAAGTGTCATTGAAGACCACAACCGCAACAGTTCGATGCTGTGAAAAAAGCCTTTCTATCCAGCCTGGTGTGTCCTCCCACTCCCAGCTACAGTAGCCACTAACACAAATAAGATTACTAGCCTCCACTCTGCATGAAAAATAATGAAACTCAAATAAGCTTGCCCTTATCGTTCCTACATCAGAATAACTCGCCTGCGTGCTCTTACATCCTCGCATTCAGAAGTAAAACCCAATAGCCACCCCAGCTCTTCATCAAGTGGGATGCCCAATACAATATTGGTATAATTGCACATGTATATGTCAAACAACATAAATATGGATATATGAGCCCAAAGAAAGATTGAAATTGAGGCAGAGGAATACGTTTATTATGTTTTTTGCCTATATATCACTAGCTATCATTGTTATGACATCATAGTGCTTTCTTTATCTGGATGCCTTTTCGTGCTGATCAGGGAAAGCCAGTAATTGGACTAGAGTGACCATCATATGATGTCATTTGGTTGTGTGGTAATAGTTTGTACAGTGTTTAGCTTTGAAATGTTTTTTGTGAGCTAGCGTGACAGGGAAGTGAGGTTGATCTAGGAAGATCTTTATTGTTTTTTATGTATCTGGTTGGGTGTTCGGAAACACCTTTTTTTTCTTTTTGTGCTTCTTATGATATCTTACCAGTCCACGACTACCACCACCAAGACAAGTGTTTCCAAAGTGCACATAAGACTTTTCTTGTCTTCTCGATGATGGGATGCTTGTCTAGGACCAGCTTTTTCAGCTGGACTCGAAATTCCACATAGACACTTGATAACTCCAGCCACTCCTTTGTTTAACTTTTCTAGACCATCACCAGATGATTCAAGTGGCTTTCAGAGTAGTAATAATGCAGGTGTGATTCAAGCATGTCTGAAGAACTGGTCTTGATGCACACTTGTGTGGCTCGGCTGAGACGAGTACTGACCAAACCAGAGGCCATGCAAAAACCACCTTGACTTCATTTAGTCGCAGTTTTCATCCATTCCAGTTGGGTCCTCTGTTGTAACTTGAAAAATGTGGGAACGTTATGAAGTAGGAATTTTATGAATTCACAAAAATTCCAGAACTTTCATTCACAGAAATGTGAAGAAAATACGTGATTTTAGCCAGCGTTTGAGGTTTGCCGGGTGTTCTGGGTTATAAAATGTTCTCAAGTCTACACAAGCCTCACCTCACCCTTGGTGTCTAGTTTGCAGACATGTCTGGGTTTAGTAATCTCTGTTTCCGTGGGTGGCAGACAAGTTCCAGCTCAAATACCGCTGCTATCGATTTCATGATGAGAACTTGATGTCTCCACGTTGCATTTTCTCTCTTATTGTGAAATGCCCAGCCACACAAGTGGGGCACTGTTTTTATTAAAAGAAGTGTGGGAATACTGGGTGGTACGGCCACGTCCTCTTTCTGTTGATTTTCGATCTATATACATTAACCTCATTTCATCTTAAAAAAAGAGGTTTTTACTGTGGATACTTCTGTTAATGATGTTGCTCCTCCATTTCCACTTTACTGTGTATCTGATTCACTAGTTTCGACCTGACCTGAAATTTCCATTTTTTTTTTTAAGTTGTCAAACTGACTTGCAAAAGTATAAATAGTACCATGGATGTAATCTGCTCTTTTCTATAAATTTCCTAGGTTTTCATTGTTGTATTTCATCATTATATTTATCCAGCCTTACTTCCATATCTTTCCTTAGCTTCTCTTTTTGGGCCATATGGTCAAACATATTTTTCCCACAGACATAAAATGGGTGTACAACACTTTGATACATCTGGCCATTTGTTCTTGTTAAATTGACTACTGTTATATTTTCTTCTATTTCTTTAATATCTAATATTAGATTCTCGTGATCTTTTTTTGCATATTTACATAAGATTTTTGTCATGTTCTTTGAGCATTGCATATTGTTCTCTCGCCGTTCTTGAAGTATTTAAAGACTCGTACCTGGATGGTTTGGCATTGTAAATGTCCTTAAACCCCTAGGTATTCTATAAACTTCAAATGTACGATTCAAGTGCTATTATTTCTCACCTTAAATGTATTTATTTTCTAGATGTCTTTCCAGGTCTGAAAACATTTGTCTCAAATCTGTTTGAGTATTCCTTGATTCTTCTTTTGTTTGGTCTTTCAAAGGCATTTTGCTTCCTTTACAAACAAGCTCTCTGCCTACATTGCGCGTTTTACATAAAGATATGGATGACCATGCCTCACTTAGATTTGAAATACAATGAAAACCATAATGCATGAAAATAGATCCCGAAAACAAAAACAAAATGAAAAAGAGAATTGGAATGTAACCAAATTGTGGATATTGAAAAATCAGCTTTGAGACCTACCAAGGCAATTTTCGTATTATCAAAAGAAAAGCTTGTGAATTTCAAAGAACCTGCACAAAAACAATGCACTTTTACATAATTAAACTACAAATCCCAAACCCCTCTTAGTTGGGGGGACGGGATACTAATAAAATTAACATCGAGAAAGGATTCGCTGTTCGTGATCAAGACCTTTCAGGGTTGAAACCCGTTGCTTTTTAACGTCACCACTGTGTTTGTAATGAATTAATTAAATTGATATAACCGTGCTTTTGAATTGCTGCATTCTGTGGGAGTGTTACACTGTTATGTCCCGTATAGAGGCCCTAATGTAGACCCGTTCGTACATGCCCTAAAATGGACGTATTCATATTTGCCCATATATGGTCTTATTCGTACTTGCCCTATTATGGTCATAGCCCCATATGCCCAATTATGGTCATAACTGTACATGTCCTATTATAGTCATGATTCCTTATATAGGCATGATCTTTCACTTACATTGGTCCTTGCTAGTACACAACGTGCTCTGAGGGCTGAACATTATCTATCCTGTGGTCTTGAATACAGCAGGGTTTTTCCCAAACACAGGCCCACACTGTACTCATCAATTATGCATGGCCCTCTAGGAATACACCACCTGCATAATATGTATGTACAAAGTTCACCCCTGACGTCTTCCTCATGTCTAACGACAGACCAATACAAACCATACTGAGGACCGAGACTCTTTAGGGTATAAATACACCACATCTTGCCCCGGTAATTCAGAGGGAACCGAGACTTCCATGCTGACACAGTGACCAGAGACGCTGAGGCTCCTGCATGCAGTCGCTCCAGCTGACAGCGGTCTAACACAGCCCTTGCGGGGTGTCCAACTCGAGACCAGGACGGTGTCCCACACTCTCTCTATTCAGGGATGGGGGTTCGACTAAATCCTAGAAGGATTCTTGGCTCTTAGGCTTTTAGACCTACACATATGCTAGGTACACTCAGGTACATCTAGTTAGGGATCGTAGGAGTACCCGCACTTGCATAATGCTTTTCATATTCATGTATGTATTCATGATTATTGCAATATGGTAGAACTGTTCTATCCCTTTGCTTTCATCGTACTGCTGATAATATATCTCTGCTATTGTCTGCTGATTACCGCAGCACATATATTTTACACTAGAATAACAACTGTCCAATAAATACTTATTGAAACGCCCGACTGTTTATTCTGTGTAACTCTCAGAGAAACCGAATAAGTAAGCACGAGTGACTGAGCGAAAGGTAGTACATTGTTTCCACGATTCTGAGGAATTTGGGTTGTCATGATCTAAGGTTGCCAGAAACGATCTCCCAGAGAAGAGGAGATTCTAGTGGCACTGTGAGCTAACTAATGCAAACCAGGCTAACATACACGGTGGGGGTGCTCAGAGTTATTCTGCCACCAAGCCCAGAGTATGTTATCCAAACGCGCAGGTCCTGCAGGGGTACTATAGGACTACACGACAACAATATATATATATATATATATATATATATATATATATATACACATATATATATATATATATTCACTCAAAAAACCATTAGTTTCAGACACGTTATAGTTAGAAATTAGCATTTAAAAACCTTTGAAATTCACTGAAAAAACCATAGGTTTTAGGGACAGTTATAGTTAGTTGGACATTTCACTCGTACAAAACCATAGAAATTCCCCGTTATAGTTAGTTCAGCTAACTATAACTCGCGCCCCGCAATGCACTGCTGATGACGTCACATATTACATCACTCATGACATGGTCAGTGACATCACTGATGACATCACTGATGACATCTCAAATGACATCACTGATGACATCATCCAGTGACTGTGTTTCTGTAAAGTTTAAATATGTTTAATATATATAGGGAAAGGCGTAGTGAAGAATGAGTGGGTGTATAAGTGTCTGAATGGATGATTTAGTATGTGAGTGACTGACTCTACAAGTGAGTGATTAAACGTATCTTACTGAATGCATGGGTTAGTGACTAAACTGTGTGAATGTCTGTATCCGTCTGTTTGTTGGTGTGTAAGTGGATGCATGGATTTGCGAATAGCTACATGAGTGTCTATATGGGTTATTGATTGGTTCTCTGAGTATCTGTATGGCTGCCTGAGTGTTTGTGTGGGTGGGGTGTGTGTGACTCTGTACATAGATGTGTGAGTGGGTGATTCACTGGGTGCATGATTTCAAGAGTGCATCTGTGATGGACTGCTTGGGTGGGTGAGTGTGTGTATGGGTGTGTTAGTGAGTGAATGTATATCTCAGTGGTACATGTGCGAGTAACTACATATGTAAAAGGCAGTATATATGTGTGTTAGAGTATTTAAATGGCTATAAGTGAGAGTGTGTGATAGTGAGAGTGGCTGTATGGATGCGTGTGTGCTTGTATCAGTTATTGTATAAGAGCGTAAGAATGTGCTAGTATTTGTATGAGTAAGTGAGCTGGTGTGTGTATAACTGTATAGGTGAGTAAATGGGTGTGTGATTAATTTTTTGCATGACTGACTAGGTGTGTGAGTACCTCTATGGATGAGTGGCGGTGTGTGAGTGTTTATATAGGTGTATGAGTGCATATGATAGTCCTGTACTGAGTGACTGTACGGGTGAGTGAGTGGATGTGTGTGTAGACCTAAGAATCAGTGAGTGGGTATGTAGTTTTTGGTGTTGGAGTGTCTATGGTTTTGAGAATGGCAGTCTGTAATTTAGAGTGGGTGTATCAAAAGTTATATTAGGGTGTGAGAAGATGCATGAAATTATCACATGGATGATGTCATCAGTGATGTCATCAGTGATGTCACTGACCATGTCATGAGTGATGTAATATGTGACGTCATCAGCAGTGCATTGTGGAGCGCGAGTTATAGTTAGCTGAACTAACTATAACGGGGGAATTTCTATGGTTTTGTACGAGTGAAATGTCCAACTAACTATAACTGTCCCTAAAACCTATGGTTTTTTCAGTGAATTTCAAAGGTTTTTTAAATGCTAATTTCTAACTATAACGTGTCTGAAACCTAATGGTTTTTTCAGTGAATTTCAAAGGTTTTTTAAATGCTAATTTCTAACTATAACGTGCCTGAAACCTATGATTTTTTAAGTGGATTTCAAAGGTTTTTTAAATGCTAGTTTCTAACTATGCCTACAGAGGTAGGGCATGTGAAGAAAGAAGAAAAAACGCACAGAAAGAAGCAAAAGATGTGCAGAAAGAACCAACAGAGGAGCAGAAAGAGGCCTTGTTGCAAAATCATCCTGTGACCACAACTTTTTCAGACGGGTACTGGTGGTAACTGACTCCTGACTAACCAGAGCCAGTGCTATGCTAAAAGACACTTGGAATACAGTGAAAACACCTACATACACTAGGGAACACTATGCGTTGGGGTACCCCTGTGATTAGCATGACCTCCTCTGCAAGTCCCTAGTACATAATAGGGCAGGGGGATTAAAACTACCTCTTAAAACGCACTACAGGGCGCGCTTGCACAGTGGTGAAGGGAGGGGGCCTGAGGTGACGTGTGCAAACGCGCCCGTGGCGCGTTTTAAGTTGCGGGATTAAGTCCCCTTGAATCCTGAGGGTCCCTGGGGCCCAACTAGCCCCCCAGGTACCTACAGTTAGGACCACAGAGCTGAGTTGCAGAGAGGCGTTCCGAGGCCACGCACCTTTTTTCACCTCTCTGCAACGCAACTCTGTTGTGCTTACTGAAGGTACCTGGTGGGCTAGTTGGCCCCCAGGGTCCCTCAGGATTCAAAGGGAATTAATTCCCCAACTTAAAACGCACCACAGGGCGTGTTTGCGCACATGTCACCTGAGGCCCCGCCCTCCCTTCACCACTGTGCAAACGCGCCCCGTGGAGCGTTTTAAGTTGGGGGATTAGGTCACCTTGAATCCTGAGGGTCCCTGGGGCCCAACTAGCCCACCAGGTACTTCCAGTAAGCACCACAGGCCTGCGTTGCAACGCCTGTAACAAATTGTGCAGTTGTGTTTAGGTAGTGAAGAGGGTAGTGTTTTAGGGTAGTGCAGTGGTGTTTGTGTAGTGTAGGGGGTCATGCTGGGGGTAGATTTAGGGTTTAGGGCAGTGGTGTTTGGGTAGTGTAGGGAGTCGTGCTGGGGGAGTGTTTTAGGGTTTAGGGTAGTGCAGTGGTGTTTGGGTAGTGTAGGGGTCGTGCTGGGGGTAGTGTTTTAGGGTTTAGGGTAGTGCAGTGGTGTTTGGGTAGTGTAGGGGGTCGTGCTGGGGTAGTGATTTAGGGTAGTGCAGTGGTGTTTGGGTAGTGTAGGGGGTACTGCTGGGGGTAGTGTTTTAGGTTTAGGGTAGTGCAGTGGTGTTTGGGTAGTGTAGGGGGTACTGCTGGGGGTAGTGTTTTAGGGTAGTGCAGTGGTGTTTTGGTAGTGTAGGGGTTCATGCTGGGGGTAGTTTTTTAGGGTTTAGGGTAGTGCAGTGGTGTTTGTGTAGTGTAGGGGTAGTGTTTTAGGGTTTAGGGTAGTGCAGTGGTATTTGTGTAGTGTAGGAGGTCGTGTTTTAGGGTTTAGGGTAGTGCAGTGGTCTTTGGGTAGTGTAGGGAGTCGTATGGGGTAGTGTTTTAGGGTTTAGGTAGTGCAGTGGTCTTTGGGTAGTGTAGGGGGTCGTGCGGGGGTAGTGTTTTAGGGTTTAGGGCAGTGCAGTGGTGTTTGGGTAGTGTAGGGGTCGTGCTGGGGGAGTGTTTTAGGGTTTAGGGCAGTGCAATGGTGTTCGGGTAGTGTAGGGGGTCGTGCTGGGGGAGTGGTTTAGGGCAGTGCAGTGGTGTTCGGGTAGTGTAGGGGGTCGTGCTGGGGGAGTGTTTGAGGGTTTAGGGCAGTGCAGTCGTGTTCGGGTAGTGTAGGGGGTCGTGCTGGGGGGAGTATTTTAGGGTTTAGGGTAGTGCAGTGGTGTTCGGGTAGTGTAGGGGGTCGTGCTGGGGGTAGTGTTCTAGGGTTTAGGGCAGTGCAGTGGTGTTCGGGCAGTAGGGGGTCGTGCTGGGGGTGGTGTTTCAGGGTTTAGGGCAGTGCAGTGGTGTTCGGGCAGTGTAGGGGGTGGTGTTTCAGGGTTTAGGGCAGTGGTGTTTGGGCAGTGTAGGGGGTCGTGCTGGGGGTGGTGTTTCAGGGTTTGGGGCAGAGCAGTGGTGTTCGAGCAGTAAAGGGGATCGTGCTGGGGGTGGTGTTTCAGGGTTTAGGGCAGTGCAGTGGTGTTCGGGCAGTGTAGGGGGTCGTGCTGGGGCTGGTGTTTCAAGCTTTAGGGCAGTGCAGTGGTGTTCGGGCAGTGTAGGTGGTGGTGCTGGGGCTGGTGTTTCAGGCTTTAGGGCAGTGCAGTGGTGTTCGGGCAGTGTAGGGGGTCTTGCTGGGGCTGGTGTTTCAGCGTTTAGGGCAGTGCAGTTGTGTTCAGGCAGTGTAGGGGGTCGTGCTGGGGGTGGTGTTTCAGGGTTTAGGCAGTGCAGTGGTGTTCGGGCAGTGTAGGGGGTCGTGCTGGGGCTAGTGTTTCAGGGTTTAGGGCAGAGCAATGGTGTTCAGGCAGTGTAGGGGGTTGTGCTGGAGGTGGTGTTTCAGGGTTTAGGGCAGTGCAGTGGTGTTCGGGCAGTGTAGGGGTCTTGCTGGGAGTGGTGTTTCAGGGTTTAGGAGCAGTGGTGTTCAGGCAGTGTAGGGGGTCTTGCTGGGGGTGATGTTTCAGGGTTCAGGGCAGTGCAGTTGTGTTCGGGCAGTGTAGGGGGTCGTGCTGGGGGTGGTGTTTCAGGGTTTAGGGCAGTGCAGTGGTGTTCCGGCAGTGTAGGGGGTCGTGCAGGGGGTGGTGTTTCAGGGTTTAGGGCAGTGCAGTGGTGTTTGGGCAGTGTAGGGGGTCGTGCTGGGGGTGGTGTTTCAGGGTTTAGGGCAGTGCAGTGGTGTTCGGGCAGTGTAGGGTGTCGTGCTGAGGGGTGGTGTTTCAGTGTTTAGGGCAGTGCAGTGGTGTTCGGGCACTGTAGGGGGTCGTGCAGGGGGTGGTGTTTCAGGGTTTAGGGCAGTGCAGTGGTGTTTGGGCAGTGTAGGGGGTCGTGCAGGGGGTGGTGTTTCAGGGTTTAGGGCAGTGCAGTGGTGTTCGGCCAGTGTAGGTGGTCTTGCTGGGGGTGGTGTTTCAGGGTTTAGTGCAGTGGTGTTCGGGCAGTGTAGGGGGTCTTGCTGGGGCTGGTGTTTCAGGGTTTAGGGCAGTGCAGTGGTGTTAGGGCAGTGTAGGGGGTCGTGCTGGGGCTGGTGTTTCAGGGTTTTGGGCAGAGCAGTGGTGTTCGGGCAGTGTAGGGGGTCGTGCTGGGGGTGGTGTTTCAGGGTTTAGGGCAGTGCAGTGGTGTTCGGGCAGTGTAGGGGGTCGTGCTGGGGGTGGTGTTCAGGGTTTAGGGCAGTGGTGTTCGGGCAGTGTAGGGGGTCATGCTGGGGGTGATGTTTCAGGGTTTAGGGCAGTGCAGTGGTGTTCGGGCAGTGTAGGGGGTCGTGCTGGGGCTGGTGTTTCAGGGTTTAGGGTAGTGCAGTGGTGTTCGGGCAGTTTAGGGGTTCGTGAAGGGGATGGTGTTTCAGGATTTAGGGCAGTGCAGTGGTGTTCGGGCAGTGTAGGGGGTCGTGCTAGGGGTGGTGTTTCAGGGTTTAGGGCAGTGCAGTGGTGTTCGGGCAGTGTAGGGGGTCGTTCAGGGGCTGGTGTTTCAGGGTTTAGGGCAGTGCAGTGGTGTTCGGGCAGTGTAGGGGGTCGTGCTGGGGGTAGTGTTTTAGGGTTTAGGGTAGTGCAGTGGTGCTTGTGTAGTGTAGGGGATCGTGCTGGGGGTAGTGTTTTAGGGTTTAGGGTAGTGCAGTGGTGTTTGTGTAGTGTAGGGGGTCATGTTTTAGGGTAGTGCAGTGGTGTTTGGGTAGTGTAGGGGTCGTGCTGGGGGTAGTGTTTTAGGATTTAGGTTAGTGCAGTGGTGTTTGGGTAGTGTAGGGGGTAGTGTTTTAGGGTTTAGGGTAGTGCAGTGGTGCTTGTGTAGTGTAGGGGTCGTGCTGGGGTAGTGTTTTAGGGTTTAGGGTAGTGCAGTGGTGTTTGTGTAGTGTAGGGGGTCATGTTTTAGGGTAGTGCAGTGGTGTTTGGGTAGTGTAGGGGGTCGTGCTGGGGGTAGTGTTTTAGGATTTAGGTTAGTGCAGTGGTGTTTGTGTAGTGTAGGGGGTCGTGCTGGGGGTAGTGTTTTAGGGTTTAGGGTAGTGCAGTGGTGCTTGTGTAGTGTAGGGGTCGTGCTGGGGGTAGTGTTTTAGGTTTAGGGTAGTGCAGTGGTGTTTGTGTAGTGTAGGGGTCATGTTTTAGGGTAGTGCAGTGGTGTTTGGGTAGTGTAGGGGGTCGTGCTGGGGGTAGTGTTTTAGGATTTAGGTTAGTGCAGTGGTGTTTGGGTAGTGTAGGGGTCGTGCTGGGGGTAGTGTTTTAGGGTTTAGGGTAGTGCAATGGTGTTTGTGTAGTGTAGGGGGTCATGCTGGGGGTAGTGTTTTAGGGTTTAGGGTAATGCAGTGGTGCTTGTGTAGTGTAGGGGGTCGTGCTGGGGGTAGTGTTTTAGGGTAGTGCAGTGGTGTTCCTGTTGAAACATAACAGGAAGATATTTGAGATCACACTTGAAACATGTCCTAATTTTTCTTTCTACAGCACTAACCATAATTTCTATGACAAAATGAACCCCATCATTTTGTTCCTTTTTAAATTAAATGTTTTAAGTGTTACCAGTTTATTCCAATCAAGATGGCTTCAGGTGTGCCATACTTTTGTCATAAGTAAGCCTGTTAGCACTCTAGTTGTTCTTTAGAACACTCTGGGAAGCTGCAGTAGAACACAAAGGAATCAACTGACAGTCTCTGCCCTTGTTGGATGTACATGTTTTACTGAGAATGTCAGACTTCATTCTCACATGACTGAGAAAGATAATGTGAATTTACAGAAAATATGCTCTCATTTTAGCTTCTGGAGCACCTTCCAAAACTCTATGGGACAAGCATGTGAAAATAGTGTTCGAGGCATATGAGCTGCAGATCGTACACTGTGCATGAGATCGCCATCTGGTGTTGGGCTCGGATGCTTGCACTTTGTTGTTGTCTTGGAAGAGTCTTTTGTAGTCACGAGATAGGTGACTCCTCCTTTGGACGATAGTGCGCATGGGCATCGACTCCATGGTTAGATTGTTTTTTTCCGCCATCGGGTTCGGATGTACCTTGCTGCGCTCCGGATCCACATCGATCGGTTCCCCTCGACGCGCAGAAGAACCTCCTACCGTTCGACGGTATTGTTTTCGATCGCGATCCCCTCATCGCGTCTCCACTCCAACACTGTTTCGAGTCCGGTCGCCGACGTTGGTCCGTTGGGCGTGTCGGCGCCATCATCCAGCATATGGAAAGGACTCCATTTAAAAAATGCAGGTGTGGGGCTAACTTCCACACACAGATCTCCACGAGATCTGTAATCTTTGCCTCTCTCCAGAACACGAGAGCCAACACTGCCAAGCCTGTGACTCCTTTCGGTCCAAAAAGACCATCCGTGATCGCCGGGCCCGACGACACGAAATGTCCAGGTCAGCCGCTCCCGCACCGGACGACATCTTTGACACAGGCTCCGACAACCCGGACACCGGAGATTTACAAATCGACACCTCCGGAGCCGAAGACTCAGGGTCCGACGACCAACTCATCACACCACACCAACGTACTGTGAGTACTGACGTCGATGCCCCTGCCCCCAAGAAACAAAAGGCTTCGGTCACACCTTCGCCTTCGGGCCTAGGTCTGCACCATCACAAAGCTTCAGGAGCCCCGCCTTCCGGCTCGACTCCCAAGCACCTAAAGCCTTCTGGCAGCTCGGGACCGAGCCAGCCACGTCCCGGAGCCGAAAAACACTCATCGGCACCGAAACACAAGACTAAGGTCTCGGCACCAACAGACCCTTCGGCGCCAAAGTCCAAGGTCCCAGACACCTCGACACCGAAGCATACCAAACCTTCGGAGTCGACAAAAAAACCCTCGGTGTCGAAACTTCACCAAAGGACACCAAACAACCTCGCAAGCCCAAACAACACTCGGAGCCGAAATCTTCGATGCCGACCAAACACGCCAGCTCAGAAGAACTCTTGGTTCCCATCGACCCAAAGCAGAAAACTCTGCACATTGACCCTATTACCGGACAGGTACAATCAGTAATACCTCACAAGAGGAAGATACAGGAACCAACCACACCTGAGCCACCTCATAAGAAGAAAGACTCTTCCACATCACCTATAAGGTCTTTCTCTCCACCTCCACAACACCTCAGCCCTCTACACTCCCCGCCTCACTCTCCTCCACCTTGTTTTTCACCACAAGGGGATACAGACAGGGAGGATCATGATGATGACATGCAGTCACCTCACAACACCTACACTGATGACGACCTTCACAGTATCCCACCACAAGACCCCTGGGACAGTTATGACCTCCCAGATATACCTGTCCCTGAACCATACCCATCAAAAGCCTCACCTCCAGATGATGCTATAGGGTTTTCACAGGTGATAAACAGGGCAGCACAATACCATGGTGTCAAGTTACACTCAGACCCCCTGGAAGAAGACTTTTACTAGAAACTTTTAGCCAGCCTCAAAAGTCTACCCATACTCTACCTATGCTTAAAGGCATTATTAAACATGCCCCTGAGGTCTTCAGAGACCCAGTTAGGGCTAGGGTTCTTAACCCAAGGATCGAGAAAAATATAAACCTGCCCCTTCTGACCCAGCTTATATTAAAGGCCAACTCCCTCTAGACTCATTAGTAGTTGCTAATGCACGGAAAAGGGCAAACTCCCAGACTACTGGTGAGACACCACCACCAGACAAGGAGTCCAAATTACTCGACGCATCGGGAAAAAGAGTTGCGTCTCAAGCAGCAAACATGTGGCGCATCGCCAATTCCCAAGCCTTACTGGCGAGATATGACAGAGCCCATTACGACGAGCTTGAAAAGCTCATTGAGCACCTTCCAGATCAGTATAAGACCAAGGCCAATGATCTAATACAAGAAGGCAAGATTGTCACAAACACCTCAATAAAGTGCGCCCTTGACGCAGCAGATACAGCAGCACGCACAACAAACTCAAGCGTTTTGCTGCGCAGACACGCATGGCTACGAATATCTGGCTTCAAGCAGGAGGTACAATCTACCATCCTCAATCAACCCTTAGACCAGGAACACCTGTTTGGGCCTAATGTGGACACTTCTCTAGAAAAAATGAAGAAGGACACAGACACAGCCAAAGCTATGGGAGCTCTACAAGCCACACCTAGCAGAGGTTCCTTTCGTCGCTCCTTATATAGAGGCGGCTCCAAAACTACAGCCACAGACACCACCTCTGCTAACTACAAAAACACCACTCAAACCTCCTCTAATAGAGGTTACTCCAGAGGTAATTACAGAGGTAATAACAACAGGGGTAGAGGACGCGGGTTTAACACACGCACCTCCCCTACCACCAAACAGTGACTTCCCTCCGTTTCCCCGATCATTCCACTCCCGTCGGGGAAGACTGTCAAAGTTCCTACCTGCGTGGAATTCCATCACCACCGACAGGTGGGTAATACAAATTATCCAGTATGGTTACTGCCTCGAACTCACTTCTACTCCCCCAACATACCACCCAGACAGCGTCCCATGTCCACGGAACATCTAACGCTCCTCAATCAAGAGGTTCTCTCTATGCTCCAAAAGCACGCAATAGAACCAGTCCCTCTACAACATCAGGGCACAGGGGTTTACTCACTATACTTTCTAATCCCCAAAAGGACGGTTCCCTCAGGCCCATACTGGACCTCAGACCCCTCAACTATTACATTCACTCAGATCATTTTCACATGATCACTCTTCAACAAATACTTCCACTACTCCAACAAGGCGACTTCCTTGCCACACTAGATCTCAAGGACGCCTATTTCCATATTCCCATTCACCCTGCGCACAGGAAATACCTAAGGTTCATAGTGGACGGACAACATTATCAGTTCAAAGTCCTCCCATTCGGGGTGGCAACAGCACCAAGGGTTTTCACCAAGTGCCTAGCAGTAGTAGCTGCGCACTTACGAAGACAACACATTCACGTGTTTCCGTATCTAGACGACTGGCTAATAAAAGCCAAGTCACACAACCAATGTGTACAGCACACACTCCAAACAGTTCGGCTACTACACAATTTGGGGTTCACAATAAACCATACCAAATCGCATCTCCATCCCTCCTACATACATCAGTACCTAGGAGCCACAATCGATACCTCCAGGGCCCTTGCATACCCCAATCCTTCCAGGATAACAAGTATGCAAGCCCTCATCAACAAATTCCTACCTCAACACTACCTTCCAGCTCGAGTGTTTATGCAACTCGTAGGAATGATGGCCTCGTGCATCTTTATTGTCCCTCACGCACGACTTCAAATGCGGCCCCTGCAAGAATGCTTAGCACGTCAGTGGAACCAAGCTCAGGGCCAGCTTACAGATCTGGTGTTGGTAGACAGCCGCACTCATCGCTCTCTGCAATGGTGGAACATACAAAACATTTCCAAAGGGCGGCCGTTCCTAGAGCCAGTTCCACAAATAGTGCTCACAACAGACGCATCTCTCACCGGGTGGGGAGCTCACCTCCTTACCCACACAACGCAGGGCAGCTGGACCAAGTCACAAAAACTGCTCCACATCAACCACCTAGAATTATTAGCAATATTTCTAGCGCTAAAGTCATTCCAACCGCATCTTACTCACAAGACTGTCTTAGTCAAAACAGACAACATGACAGCAATGTACTATATACAAAAACAGGGGGACACACTCTCTACAGCTGTCTCGCCTGGCGCAAGCCATATGGAGATGGGCCATTCCTCAAAACATTTACCTCCTTGCAGAACACCTTCCAGGAGTTCACAATCACATTGCGGATCTGTTAAGTCGACAGACACAACAGATTCACGAATGGGAACTGCATCCGCAAGTTCTACAACCTTTTTCCAAATGTGGGGCCATCCACAAATAGACCTGTTCGCCACACAAGAAAACACAAAATGCCCAACCTTCGCCGCCAGGTTCCCACACCCGTCGTCCAAGGGCAATGCAATATGGATGAACTGGTCAGGCAGATTTGCATACGCTTTTCCGCCTCTCCCACTCATTCCCCTAGTAGTACGCAAACTCAGACAACAGTCTCTAACAATGATCCTAGTTGCTCCCACATGGGCAAGACAACCATGGTTCACAACACTTCTCGAACTCTCAGTAGTTCCACACCACAAACTGCACCTCTCTCCACACCTCTTAACTCAGAACCATGGACAGATTAGACACCCCGATCCAGGTCAACTGAATCTGGCAATATGGCTCCTGAAGTCCTAGAGTTCGGTTACCTTAACCTTCCACCTGAGTGTATGCAGGTCATTAAAGAAGCCAGACGTCCCACTACCAGGGCTTGTTATGCAGCAAAATGGAAAAGGTTTGCTATTTATTGCAATAACAACAATATCAACCCACTAGATGCCTCCATACAAAACATTATCTGTTACTTGCTGCATCTGCAAACATGTAACCTAGCATACTCATCCATAAGATTACATCTTGCCGCTCTAGCCGCATACTTACAAAACAGACAGCATTTGTCACTGTTTCGAGTACCTGCAATTAAAGCCTTTATGGGAGGCCTTAAAAGAATCATTCCCCCTAGATTGCCACCCTCTCCAGCATGGAATCTAAATATTGTCCTCACCAGGCTCATGGGTCCCCCATTTGAACCTCTGCACAAATGTGAGTTACAATTTCTTACATGGAAAGTAGCCTTCCTAATTGCAATAACCTCTCTCAGAAGAGTGAGTGAGATTCAGGCTTTAACCATACAAGAACCTTTTTACAAATCCATCGTAATAAAGTAGTTCTCAGACCAAACCCCAAATTCCTACCTAAAGTAATTTCTGCTTTTCACCTTAACCAATCAATAGAGTTACCCGTCTTTTTCCAAGACCCAGACTCTGTAGCAGAAAGAGCTCTACACACACTAGATGTCAGAAGAGCCCTACTTTACTACATTGACAGGACCAAACCTTTCAGAAAGACAAAACAATTATTTGTAGCTTTCTCCCCACCACATAAAGGTAATCCCATCTCAAAGGCTGGCATTGCTAGATGGATAGTCAAATGCATTCAAATTTGCTACCAAAAGGCTAAACGCACCTTAATAATTCCCCTAGGGCACATTCCACACGTAAACTAGGGGCTTCTATGGCATTTTTAGGGAACATCCCCCTAAATGACATATGTAAGGCAGCAACATGGTCTACGCCACATACCTTTACCAAACACTACTGTGTTGATGTACACGCAAAGCAGCAAGCTGCTGTGGGCCAAGCTGTTCTTAAAACACTTTTTCAGACTACTGCAACTGATACAGGTGACCACCGCTAGGGGAGACACTGCTATACAGTCTATGCACAGTGTACGATCTGCAGCTCATATGCCTCGAACGGTAAATGCTACTTACCAGTATGCATCTGTTCTTGGCATGTAGAGCTGCAGAGTCGCACACGCCCACCCACCTCCCCGGAACCTGTATCCGTTCCAGTATAATCTTAATTAGATATATTCACATGGACATCTTTTTCTTCTTACTGACTCCATCTTTTCCCATCATGGCGAAAAACAATCTAACCATGGAGTCGATGCCCATGCGCACTATCGTCCAAAGGAGGAGTCACCTATCTCGTGACTACAAAAGACTCTTCCAAGACAACAACAAAGTGCAAGCATCCGAGCCCAACACCAGATGGCGATCTCATGCACAGTGTACGACTCTGCAGCTCTACATGCCAAGAACAGATGCATACTGGTAAGTAGCATTTACCTTTCTCTCAAACATGATTCGTGATATCCCAGCAGAAGGTTTTTCACAGGGTAAAATCACCTTAGAACACACCACAATTCCTGAAATTAGTATGGTACCATCAACAAATGAATTCTAATGTAACTAAAGTCTGTTATCACCCTTTATAGTTCTCCTTTTGGTAACCCTCAAAATCTTTGATTCACTACAATGCATTTCAATGGGGTACTATCATGTATATTGGTCTCAAGATGGCTGCCAGCAATTCCAGGATGAAGTGCTGACAGCCAATCAGATCTCACAATGACATGTGTGGTTAGGCTCCGCCCAGATATGTGATTTTACTTTTGATTTTCTCAGGAACTACTGAACGGATTTACACTATTTAAGCAAAAGGCACGACACTGAACCAAGGGCTACCTCTTTGCCAAATTTGGTGTAATTCCGTTCAGCAGTTCGGGCTGTAGCTGCGACTAAAGGTTCCTATGGAAAAATGAATGGGGAAAACACGTTTTGGAACCCCCTTTTTCTCGGCCCCGCTTGACGAATCACCCCGAGACTTTCAGGATAGGAGCGGACCGGAGCGCCCCAACAAGTTGGAAACTTTCGCGAAGATTCGTCAACCGGCGCCAACGTTATTTCAAATAGAATGTTGCGGATTTCCTATGGAAAATAGGTCCTAACTATAACTATCTACTGGCGACCGCCAGTAGATAATATATATATATATATATATTCACTGAAAAAACCATAGGTTTTAGGGACAGTTATAGTTAGTTGGACATTTCACTCGTACAAAACCCGTGAAATTCCCCCGTTATAGTTAGTTCAGCTAACTATAACTCGCGCCCCCGCAATGCACTGCGGATGACGTCACATATTACATCACTCATGACATGGTCAGTGACATCACTGATGACATCTCAAATGACATCACTGATGACATCATGCAGTGACTGTGTGTTTCTCTAAAGTTTAAATATTTTTAATATATATCGGAAAAGACGTATTGAAGAATGAGTGGGTGTATAAGTGTCTGTATGGATGATTTAGTAGGTGCGTGCGTGACTGACTCTATAAGTGAGTGATTTAACGTATCTTACTGAATGCATGGGTTAGTGACTAAACTGGGTGAATGTCTGTATCCGTCTGTCTGTTGCTGTGTAAGTGACTGCATGTGTTTGTGAATAGCTACATGACTGTATATGAGTTATTGAATGGTTGTCTGAGTATCTGTATGGGTGCCTGAGTGTTTGTGTGGGAGGGGTGTGTGCGACTCTGTGTATAGATGTGTGAGTGGGTGATTCACTGGGTGGATGGTTTCAAGAATGCATCTGTGATAGACTGTATGGGTGGGTAAGTGTGTGTAAGAGTGTGTTAGTGAGTGAATGTATGTCCCAGTGGTACATGTGTGAGTAACTACATATGTGAAAGGCAGTATATATGTGTGTTGGAGTATATAAATAGCTATAAGCGAGAGTGAGTGATTGTGATAGTGGCTGTATGGATGAGTGTGTGCTTGTATCAGTGATTGTATAAGAGCGTAACAATGTGCTAGTATTTGTATGATTAAGTGAGCTGGTGTGTGTATAACTGTATAGGTGAGTAAATGGCAGTGTGTTTAATTATTTGCATGACTGACTAGGTGTGTGAGTTCCTCTATGGATGAGTGGCGGTGTTTGAGTGTCTATATAGGAGTAAGAGTGCATATGATAGTCCTGTACTGAGTGACCATAAGTATGAGTGACTGTACGGGTGAGTGAGTGGATGTGTGTGTGTAGACCTAAGAATCAGTGAGTGGGTATGTAGTTATTGGTGTTGGAGTGTCTATGGTTTTGTGAATGGCAGTCTGTAATTTAGAGTGGGTGTATCAAAGGTTATATTAGGGTGTGAGGAGGTGCATCAGATTATCACGTGGATGATGTCATCAGTGATGTCATTTGAGATGTCATCAGTGATGTCATCAGTGATGTCAGTGACCATGTCATGAGTGATGTAATATGGGACGTCATCAGCAGTGCATTGCGGGGGCGCGAGTTATAGTTAGCTGAACTAACTATAACGGGGGAATTTCACGGGTTTTGTACGAGTGAAATGTCCAACTAACTATAACTGTCCCTAAAACCTATGGTTTTTTCAGTGAATTTCAAAGGTTTTTTAAATGCTAATTTCTAACTATAACGTGTCTGAAACCTATGGTTTTTTCTGTGAATTTCAAAGGTTTTTTAAATGCTAATTTCTAACTATAACGTGCCTGAAACCTATGGTTTTTTCAGTGAATTTCAAAGGTTTTTTAAATGCTAATTTCTAACTATAACGCCCTAAAACCTATGGTTTTTTCAGTGAATGAATTTCAAAGGTTTTGTAAATGACAATTTTTAAATGTATTAATTGTTATATTTATTTTTTTGATACTGATTTACTACATTTTTTAAAACTATTTATTTTTAGATATTTTATTTATTAAATTACATTGTAATTACATTATACATTACATTACAAAATATACTTTCTCAGAATGAATTACTTTAGTTTAAATAGTTTGCAAATAGGCAATAGAGTTTTAAGTACAGTAGTTACAGTTGTTGCAATGGGCAACACAATTTCAAACACAATGCAACATTGACCTCAATGTGAATTTCTAGTTAAATGCAATTAGTTACTTTATGGATTACTTTTCTAACCACAGGACTGGATCCTAGATTCAGTCCTGGGACATCTCCTGTAAACAGTTGAGTAAAAGCGTTTTGGTTACAGTAGTGATTTTTAAGGAATATTATTGTATTTTAAAAGTTGACACTTAGAAACTTTTTCACATAGAATCACCAATGTTATCCTATGGGAGGAAATTCACTTAGCAGGTAAGTAGTGTTATCGTTACTTTTTCTTACTCAGTGTTGGATCCTGGATCCAGCACTAGTGCATCTCCTGTAAACAGTTGAAAGAATGCGTTTAAGTCATACAGGCGATTTTTAAGGAATATTTGTAATTTGTGAAAATCGACACTTTGAAACTTTTCTGCTGAAAACCAGACAATGGATTCCTATGGAAGGAAATATAAGTTACTGGTAAGTACGGTTAGAATTACTTTTCAGGGTCAGTGCTGGGCTAAAAGATGCAGCACTGGGTTCTCTCCTGATAACAGGTGAGTAAATCGGAATTCGTAGTTCGGTTGATTTTAGAGGAATATTATAAAGTTCCAAAACTCCACACTTAGAAGAATTTCCAAGTGAAACCAGTCAATGTTAGCCTATGGAAGGAAATTCAAGTTGCTGGTAAGTACGGTTAAAATTACTTTTCAGGATCAGTACTGGGCTGAAAGATGCAGCACTGAGGTCTCTCCTGATAACAGGTGAGTAAATCGGAATCCGTATTTCGGCTGATTTTAGAGGAATATTATAAAGTTCCAAATCTGCACACTTAGAAGAATTTCCAAGTGAAACCAGTCAATGTTAGCCTATGGAAGGAAATTCAAGTTACTGGTAAGTACGGTTAGAATTACTTTTCAGGACCAGTACTGGGCTGAAAGATGCAGCACTGAGGTCTCTCCTGATAACAGGTGAGTAAATCGGAATTCGTATTTCGGCTGATTTTAGAGGAATATTTGCACAATGGTGAAGGGAGGGGGCGGGGCCTGAGGTGACATCTGTGCAAACGCGCCCTGTAGCGCGTTTTAAGTTGGGGATTAAGTCCCCTTGAATCATGAGGTCCCTGGGGCCAACTAGCCCACCAGGAACCTCCAGTATGCGCTAGAGGCTGCGTTGCAGAGACGTGTACAGAGGCCACACCCCTTTTACACCTCTCTGCAACGCAGCTCTGTGGCGCTTTCTGGATGTACCTGTTGGGCTAGTTGGCCCTCAGGGACCCTCAGGATTGAAGGGGATTTAATTCCCCATCTTAAAACACGCCACGGGGCCTGTTTGCACACATGTCACCTGAAGCCCCGCCCTCCCTTCACCACTGTGCAAACGCGCCCCGTGGCGCGTTTTAAGTTGGGGGATTAAGTCCCCTTGAATCCTGAGGGTCCCTGGAGTCCAACTAGCCCACCATGTACTTCCAAAAAGCGCCACAGAGCTGCGTTGCAGAGAGGTGTAAAAGGGGCGTGGCCTCTGTACACCTCTCTGCAACGCAGCCCCTGGCGCATACTGGAGGTTCCTGGTGGCTAGTTTGCCCCCAGGGACCCCCAGTATTCAAGGGGAATTACTTCCCTTTCAAAACGCGCCAGGGGGCGCGTTTGCAGACTGCTGCAGGGAGGGGGCGGGCCTCCGGCACGATGCCGGTCTTTTTTTTTTTTTTTTGATTGGGAGGGGGCTGCGTGGCCCCCTTCCCTCAGCCACTTTTTGCCCCGGGGACCCCATCCCCCGGGGCCTGAGGAGTTTTTTTTTAATAAAATTTAAAAACGGGAAGGGGGCCACGTGGCCCCCTTCCCTGGGCCTGTATTGGCCCCGGGACCCCATCCTCCGGGCAAGCCCTCTTTTTTTTATTAAAAATTTGGAGGGGGCTGCGTGGCCCCCTCCTCAGGCCATTTAAGGCCCCGGGGACCCCATCCCCGGGGCCGGCCTTTAAATATTTTTTTTTATTTTTTTTTTAGGGAGGGGGCTGCGTGGCCCCCTCCCTGGCCACTTATGGCCCCGGGGACCCCATCCCCGGGGCCTGGCCTCCGTTGGGGACTGTGGGGGTCCCCAAACCCCCACAGTCCCGCCGGCTCCCCGTGTCCTACGGGAGCCGGCATTGCTTTTCCACATGGGGAGCAGCTAAGATGCTGCTCCCCATGTGGAAAGCAATTTGCTTTGGATATTGGAAGCGAGAGCAGGCTTCTGCTCTCGCTTCCAATATCCAAAGCAAGTTTGCAATGACAGGACAGGAGCCGCGAGGCTCCCGTCCTGTCATTGCAAACAGCAGTGTCCCGGGGGTAGGCACCCCGGGACACTGCAGGAGCTGGCCCTGGGGGTGGCGGTCCCCAGGGCCACCACAGGCTCCAAGAGGGGGCCGCGCGGCCCCCTCCCCACATCTAGAAAGCCCCGGGGAGGTGGTGGTCCTCGGGGCTTCGGGGTCCAAAACGGACCCCCATTTTAAACTTCTTAGTGCCCCGGGGAGGTGGCGGTCTCGGGCGTGTGGGGGCTGGAGCCCCCACACAGGTTAAATCATTTAAAAAAGAAGCCCCGGGAGGTGGCAGTCCTCGGGCAGCGGGAGGGCAAAGAGCCCTCCCGCACCATTATTTTTTTAAGCCCCGGGGGTGACGGTCCCTGGGCTTTGGGGGCCTTAGAGGCCCCCCACATATTAAAAAGAAACCCCTGCATGCCCCCGGGACTTGGCCCACCCGGGGCCATTAACAACGAAGCGCGGGAGACCGCGCTTCGTTTTTTTTTTCTTGGCGGGATCTGCGCACCCTGAGCGCATCCCGCCGATTTTTTTTTTTATTAAACAAATGCTTTTTTCTGCCCAGGGGGTCCTTGTGGGACCCCCTGAGCAGACGTAGGGGGTCAGGGTGTTTCTACCCTGCCCTCTTTGTGCGTTTTGTGCACTTGTTTCTTCTGGGTTTTTTTTCTAATCGGCAGGATCCGCGCACCCTGAGCGCATCCTGCCGATTTTTAAAAAAAAAAAATGCTTTTTTCTGCCCAGGGGGTCCTTGTGGGACCCCCTGAGCAGACCTAGGGGGTCAGGGTGTTTCTACCCTGCCCCCTTTTTGCGCTTTGCGCACTTGTTTCTGTCCCTCAGTTCTACCGAGGGACAAAATGGCTGCCAACACTTCCTGATTTGGAGTGTTGACAGCCACTTGAAAGCCAATTACCATGCAGCTCGTGATCGGGACGTGCGCGCAGGGTGCGCTCAGGGTGCGCGAATCCGACGCGGCCATAGATATATATGTGATTTTCATTTTGATTTTCACAGGAACTACTGAACGGATTTACACCATTTAACAAAAGGGTTCTTTCTGAACCAAGAACTACCTCTTTGCCAAATTTGGTGTAATTCCGTTCAGCAGTTCGGGCTGTAGCCGTGTCTAAAGTTTCCTATGGGAAAATGAATGGGGAAAACACGTTTTGGGACCCCCTTTTTTCTCGGCCCCCGCTTGACGAATCACCCTGAGACTTTCAGGGTAGGAGCGGACCGGAGCGGGCCATAAAGTTTGAAAATTTCGCAAAGATTTGTCAACCGACGCAAGAGTTATTTCAAATAGAATGTCGCGGATTTCCTATGGAAAATATGTCCTAACTATAACTATCTACTGGCGACCGCCAGTAGATAATATAAATATATATATATATATATATATATATCCCCCCACCCCACTCTTATCAGCACTTCCGCTTGATAAAGTACAGTGTGGTCAAACAACGCATGTTAAAGGTACAACGCATTGTAACATACCACGTTGTAAAAGAGTGCGTGGTAACGTCTGATATTCCGCTGTGGGGGTTTGGGCCTACTTGTGTACTGGCCAAAATAAACATGAGAACTTAGTGTCCTGGGCATCAAGCGATAGGGATTGAATACCCTTGCATTGCATTCAACTTTCAGAACTGCGTCATTCAACAGCTGCTTGGGCTAAAAGAGAGATTACAAGGCTCCTCACCGACATTAGCTTCACCAGTGTGTTTCCTTGTAGACTTAGAAGCCCTTTGAAGTTCAGGTCAACAGAAATCTTTGCTTTTTAATGCTATTCTTTGGTGCTGTGCAGAGCAACATTGCAGTAAAATGCAAAAGCAGTTTGACTCTTGAGTAGTAGTAACCCCACTTTGGAGTTGATTTGGAAAATCGGGAAAAGAGACATAAGATCTTCAACTCAAACACTTTTATGGACCCTGATAGAGAGCAGTCGGGCAAATGGGGTTGAACTGGCCTACATGGCAATCTGGCAGTGCCTGAAGGGCTGGTTTGACAGGTCACTGTGTGGGCCGTTTTTGTCCCTTTCTGTAGATCTGTTTTATGATTTGGTTGACTTGCTTCTGCTCTTTGTTTTCCTGATAGTACCACAAACATTGCCTGCAGCAACAATATAAACATGCAGTCTCTCAGCTTGCAAAACACCTGTATGTCAAAGCTTGACAAGTTCAAAAATGTGTGCCATTTTTTTAACTTTCAGATTTCATAATGGGGTCACTTTTAATTTGGTGCCAGACCTTTTTCTGTGTCAGGTAGCCCGACCCTGGAGACTGAGACACCTGGCATCAGTAGAAAAAAATTAACAACCCACCAGTGATAGAATCCAGTCTAATTCCGCTTATCAAGATGCGAAATCTGTGCTAGTGCAGACCAGCCCTGCATTATCTCCAACAGCTGGGGGACACTGAATGCTGCTTTTAAGTAGGCTCTTTTTTAGGTCGCGCAGACCTGCGTTGCAGCGCGCATGCGCTGCTCGCTCTGCGAGGCTTCTTGTAATCGGGATATTTCAGAAGTGGAGTTGAAGCCCCGCCCATCATTTTGATTGGCTGGCATCACCGTTTATGCTAAACGCTGGCTCGTGATTCAGATTGAGGCTTTTTTGTTACTGCCCTGTCTCCTTCTCGGACGGCCCATCCGGACTGGATGTTTTACTTGCGGCGTTATACATTCTCCTTTAACTAATGGGTAAGCACTATTTTTTTTCATTTGCGTAATGGCGACAGCTTGTTTCAGTCGCCTTTGGAAAAAGCGGCCGCTTGTTTATATTTGCATCGCGCTTTCACTTAAAGTGAAATTGCGATGCAAATATAAACAAGCGGATGTTCGCCTAATGGCGACAGCTTGTTTTATCTATGAGTGACCCGCATTCCATGTCATGTTTGTAAAGTGCACTGTCTTAGCGCGTCGTGCACTGCGTTTTGTCTTTGTTCCCGCCGCCCCTCCCGCCGTACTTTGTGTTTCCTTTCTTCCCGCCCCCTCCCGTTGTTTGTGTTGCCGTCGCACAATAAAGCTATGTCCCGCACATCACAAAAGTAATGTATGACACAGCTTGTTTACAGTAATGTTCTTACATGTGTTGGTTGGCGTACATGGATGCCTGTATGACTGCTGGACATTGTGAAACTGCGCGTATGTCGTGGTGTTGGTCTGTGTGCATGCTCCTTTTGTGCCTGTACGTTGGGTGTGCTTCTCTACTTGCACTATACAGATGCCAAGCCTGTTGGTTTTCTTATAGTGGGTTTTGCGTGTCTCTGGGGGAGGGGGGGGGTTGGGAGGAGGGGGGGGATATATGACTACCAGGGCTGGTTCCCTGTGGCTCTTGCAGGGCTTAGAGCGCTCTCCTCAGTGGTTAGTGAGGTGGTTTCCTCTTGACTGTAGGGGGGTTATATTCTGTCTCCTTTTGATCACTGTGTTTGAAATGTTTCCTGGCTGGCAATGCCACCGGAATGCTTTAAATGCTCGTATTTGTCTCTCTAATTCACAAACGGATCCTGATTGCTCTGTCTCTTTCCGGGGTCACCGGGGAGAGAGCCTCCCCTCCCAGACCCTTCCCCTCGTTGCACAAACTTCACTCTGCTACGCTTTAGTATTCCTGCACGCATCCAGTGTCTGAGTGGCTGTCAGTCAGACCCCCCAGGATATTGCGGCATGGATTAGCAAATTTAGCGGCACAAATATGGAAATTTAGCGGCACAAATATGGAAATTTTGCGGCATTTTTGCGGCACTTTATTTTACTCATAATCATCCATTTTCAGCTTTAAAACAATGGAAACTGTTTTAGCAGAGTATTCCACTTTGAAATAGGCAACCTGGGATATGGAACAGAGGAAGCAGCCCTGTTGGTGAATCTGATGCAGTCACTATTACACAGTAGGTAATGGCATATATATGAGTTTTATATAGCGCTAGCTAGACCCAAAGGTATCAGAGAGCTTCACAACAGTAAATGTTCACATCAAAGATAACAAGTATAGACAGAGCAGCTGAGTTGCATCATATAAAATCAGTGGTTGAGCAGGAGGGAGGAAGAATATTAAGGAAGGTCAACTGAATGATAGACGACCCGCTAGTTGAGATGCCGGTTTAGGAGGACGTCCTTCAGTTGAGTAGGATGGTTAACTTCAGTTATATTTAACGTAATGCCTCCAATCTCTCCTCTTCAATCCTCCAGCAACTGCCAACTCTCTCTGCCTCATGCCAACATTCTAAATGAGCTTCAGTGTTCCCTCAACCTTCTAGAGGACAATAACGGGTGGATGGGGGGAAAACACAGGACAGGGAATGGGAGAGTCCATTATATGTTTTCTTTAACCTCTGGGCTGGACAAGTGTTCTGGCCATGGCCATCACCATCCCACTCTGACCTACTTACTCCAAGTTGCCTTTACCCTCTGTCCATTTCAACATGAATTTGCAGACAGGAAGTGCTATTCAACGTCTGTGGTTTCTTGAACCTTCCACGTGGTCCTAGCTTCTGTTCCCTTTACCACAGTTGGGTCAGGCCCCTGCAGGTTTACATAAAACCGATAAAATAAGCACACTTGAGTTGGTCAATCATATCAAAGGCTACAGAGTTTTGAAACTTAAATGATAGAGTGCTACATAAACAATTGACTCCCTGCGCTAGTGAGCGAGATTAATCAGAGAAAATAAAAACATTTGTCTTCAGAAGCACATTTACTGGTAGCATGTTCCAGTAGATTACATACACACAAAGCTTTAATTGCCTAATTACGTTTCCAGTTTGTATACATTCCATCACCCCTGCTCTCTACTGTATGCGAGTTTTCATTCATGTTTTCTTTCCAGATCGTTTTTACATCGCTTCCTTCGTGTATGCTTAATAGTGTGAGACTCCATCCCAGGTTTTCCTCGGTACGGTCTCTGGACCCAGCCAGTGCAATGTTTAACGTAATTCTCTGTCGCTCTCTCAGCCTCTCGCTGTGTCTGCCGCCAGGAATTCTCGCATCCTATTGCCGAAAGCTCCTGCCGGTTCGGTACAGCCGCATGTGAAGCAAAAGTGCCCCCTGTCCTGCCCTGTGCACAATCTCCCCACATCCACAATGCATCCCCACGGGCTAACAGTGACCGCTCGCAACCTCAGGCGGAGCCAGCTTGCCACAGCAGTCAGTGCCTGTGAACCAAGGCTCGCAGCGCATCACAGAGCGCGGATCAGCATATTTCACAAATCATTGCACCAATAGCACTTATGTAAAAATCGCGGCATTTTTACAAAAGTGCCGATTTCGCTGGCACTTTTGTAAAAATCGCGGCATTTTTACAAAAGTGCCGATTTCGCGGCAAATCGCGAAATCCTGGAGGGTCTGGTCAGTGGTGTGAAAGCACTGTGTAAAAGGCCTACATGAAGAGAAGGGTGCTCATTGCTCTGTAACACGGCAGGGCAGTTGCGTCTTGTGGCTGGAGAGAGCTAATACAAGCTGCACCGGTACATAATGGGACAGTAGGTGGTGAGTTCATGATTGAGAAGGAGACAGTGTGCTACTCTCCCTGACTGCATACCATTGTGGCTCCTCCCTAAGGCCCGGTACGCAGCCCTCCAGTTCTGACGGAACACCGGATCATGCGGTCTGGGATGGCAGCTTCAGTCGAAGTGGAGCTCTTTAGCCTGCAGTGATCACTTGGCTGATTGTTCCTCTGTGATGTGTTAATCTCCGGGCACTGGTCCGCACACTCACGGCAGCACCCTTAAACCAGAGGATTGCTCTATATGTAAGCTACAGCTTCTCATGGTGAGGATGCTTCCGCTAGTGCAGACCATGACTGGCACCACATTATTCACATAAGCTTTAACAAGCATTTGCAATGCAATAGGTCTCGCATTTGCGAAATTTTAAGCTATTGGCATTGTAAATGACAATGCCTTTTATTTGTTTTCAAAACCAACACAAAGATAAAAGGTTTGTCATTTACAATGCCAGTAGCAAATGCGAGACCTATTGCATTGCAAATGCTTGTTTAAACTAACTGTTAGCTCACGTAGCACAATGTACTTTGCGTGATTTCATATGAACTATTCTTCTGGTCAGTTATGTTTTATATGCACTTTTTATGTAATTTTTAATAATCTATAGCATTGTTTCACTGACACTGTGTATCATATTATTTTCTGTATTCGCTAACTTTATTTCCTATTGGGACACTTAAAAGTTGCTGTCTTTGCCCATATGATAGTGAATGCTGATTTTATGCAAGCTGTTTTTTTAGACTAACCGTTTTTTTGTGAAGCATTATGCATATGCAATGATTTTATATGAATTATTCCCTCGGAAAGTTGTGTCTTATTAGTACTCTAACTTTTTATGATTCTTAGCATTGTTCTGATAATATTGTATATCAAATTATTTCTTGTGAAAAATTTCGAAGTTGCCTTTTATCGTGTTGTATGTGCTTTTATGGTCGCTATTTGCTTCTGAATAGCAGATTTTTGACTGATTGATGGGATCCAATATCAAAAGATAAATATGATAACCCAATGAACATAGACACACGTTGAAACTGTGTATGCTGCATTTTGTTCAGAATGAGTCACTAGTACATTTCTATGGAAAGCTTACTCAATGTTAGTGGGTATGCAGTATAATTCTGTCTATAAAAAATAATACAAAAGAAAAAGGAAGACACTGGTGCTCTGTTCTTGATAACAAAAGTCGGATTGGACCAGAACACCTTACGATATTTTCCTAAAGGGGCACCACTTCTATTGTCCTCTGTTATACGGGAGTGCATGCTCATTTCACCCAAGATAATGCAGCACTTTTGCCTTTCCTAAGACATGCCCTCTCACAACAATAAGCTGGGCCACCAAGGTGATATGCCTATCCCTTATTTGTGCTCCAAAAACAATGTTTAGGATATAAATGCGAGTTTTGCTAGAGTAGTTCTTCACAATATATAACTAGTTGCACAAGGTTGGCCCATGTCGTCCTCACATTTGAGTCCTGTGCTTGAAAATCCAGTCCCACAAGTTTGGATTATGAATAAACTAATGGAATAGTAAGGAACTGATGCAATTTGAAGTTCCAGCTCTATCATTACCATTAATCAGTAGCTTTCAACCATCACACTCAACCTCCAGGTGTTTTTTTCCATTTGGCTAACTTTTGTTTTTTAAAGAATTTTGAGATGCGTGCCTGTGGGATGTTTGCGGCATGATGAGGCCCGCTTGCGATTGCTGAGCCTGCTTGGTGTTCTGGACTTCAGCTACATTTACAGCTTGCAGTTTTTCTTCACAGTTTGTGGCTATAAATTTGGAGTTTGCTGCTGTTTATGTACTAGAGCTATTACAGTGTTTGATTTCTGTTACGTAAAATCTATATCATTCCACATGTCTCGTCATCAACATCCTAGATCACATTCCTGTTACTAAAACTGTTCTTATGTGTCCAAACAGTGTATGGTGTTTGAAATAAATGCTGACACTATTTTATGTTGACTTTGGTTTATTTTCTAGATGGGAAGTGATGGAGTATTGCGCCTCAATAATTCAGCTCTTAATAACGAATTCTTTGCATATGCGGCACAAGGGTGGAAACAGCGGTTGTCTGAAGGTAAGCTGTATTCAATTTTATTTTTATTGAAAAGTACATATATTTTTGGGTTAAATGTTTGGTTTTGTAGCTTTTTGGGTGTTTATAATGTAGGTTATCAAATAATTAGTAATCAGCACCAGGTTCATGCTCAATTATTGATTATTTTAAATTTGTTTTTGAGGTGACTTAATCTTTAGGAATCAGTTTCCTCAGACAGGTTTGAATACTGAAGCTGCACATCTTAACCTAATCTTTGCTGCTAAATTGTTCCATTTTTTCAGTATATTAATTTCCCCCATTTCCCATGACTAGGGTGGGAACTTCAAAGTTGTATTATAGCTTCTTCAAATGTTCTCCAATTCTCTTTGGGTTTTTTGTATAAGACCTTCATCGAGAAATGGTGGACTAATCTTACATATTGCTATTAGATTCAACCCAAACAAATCTGTGTAAAAACACTGCTCCTTTTGTCTCTGACCACATCATTCTGCCTCTTCTTTCATACTGCTTTACCTCAAATTTCATATCTCAGCTAGGAGAGCTACAAAAAAGGTTGTTTCTTTCCCCAACTGCATTTGTAAGAGCCATGACCTTTTCTGTTGCCTTTTATTCACCTTCCACATTGTGGAAGTGCAGAATTTGACTGCAGTTTCAGCTATTCTGGATAAGCCACGGGCCTGTATAGCAAGCTTCAGAGCTGGTTGACTGCTGCTGTCTTCTTCTGACCTTGAATGGTTTACATTTCTGATTGCTGCATACTGTGACTCACTGTCCATTTTCTCGCAGAGTTCAAATCACTACAACAGATCTGTTAAACAATGTACTTCCTCTCCTGAAGATCTTAGAGGTAGATTTTCACCCACCGTCTCCATCCATTGTCCTTGCCTTGAAAATCATCACTGGCACTGACTTATTTGCGCTTTGTGTCCTGTACACTGCCTTGATTTTTCTTTCCAGCCCAGTCATTTATTAATCATCTCACCATTTGGCTGGATCTAGAAAATGTAAGTTTTTTAAAATATTCATTTCCTCCTACTTTCATGCTTCTATGCTTCTTCCAATGTAACACCAAACAGTAGAAATGTTTGCTATTCTTCATAATTAAAATCCACTCACTCAGCAGATCGCACACCTCAATACAAACCTCATCCAACATTTTGTATTGAAAGATGTGTTATGGTTAAAGGCCTTGAGACATTATTGTAGTTTGTGATCAGAGCATCTCAATGATGTTTGCTCTGCTAATATGAATAGAGTTGTAAATAGAGAGAAATTTTTAAATACGGTGGCAAAATTAGCATAATTTCTGAAATTTGTGTGACACAAATTTCCTGAAATTAATTGAAATTTTTGCATGCAAGAGACTTATTCTCATAGACATTTTTTTTTACCAAGTGACATATTTTTGCTAAGATTTTACTTAAGTGCACTCTTGTGTGAAAAAAGTTACACAAGATAACAGCAAACACATTTCCCCTTAAAGGCATAATTTGGCAAAAATCTGATATAATTACATGCAATGTTGTGGGGGAAAACTGTGCTTTCAACCACCCTTAACCTTAACACCGAAATGTACTGCTCATTTCTGTTGTGTGGTTTAAAGTGTAATCTTCCATGAGTAACTATGCCTTGGACACTGCTATTAGAAGCCAGAGTGGGATAAAAATATATCTCTCAATAATTAACTTATTTCAAGGATTGGAGGTAACTCCAAAATATGACAGAGTATAGCTGAAAAGCAGAAGCCTCCAGCGTATGCCTTCACGAGTATTCATAGCTACTACAGGTTCCATGTTTTTTTAAATAAATAAATTGAAGCTTTCGAAATTGAAGCTAACTTTTTGAATTTGTCTCATCTTCATCCAAATCCATGGAACAGATGCTTTTCTGTAGATTCAGCTGCTGTTGACATTTTTTATTTACTTAGGAAAAAGATAGTTCTTTTCCCTAGGTTTTAAAACATCTTTTCATCCTGTAAAATGTATAAGCAAGGACCACCAAAGCACTAGCTTCTTTTACTTCGACAAGAGTTAGGATCCTCGGTAGAGGATTTCCTCACTACTCTTAAACTCCCCTGCCTGGAGGCGGAGTTCAGTCAGTTGTTGGACAAGCCGCTCACGAAGGAGGAAGTCATGAGAGGGATTAAATCGCTGAAATCAGCCAAAAGTCCCGGCAGTGACGGCCTTCAGGCCGAATTTTATAAGAAATACGCGCATATTTTGGCTGATTACCTCCTTGAGGTATATAATGAAGCCTTCCAGTCCCGGGCACTCCCGCCATTCCTGAATGAAGCGGTGGTGGTGATGCTCCCAAAGGTGGACAGGGATGACCAACTCCCAGGGTCATATAGGCCTATATCACTGCTAAATATTGACATGAAGATTCTTAGTGGGATCATGGCCGGACGTCTGCAACCGTACATGCAGTGCCTCGCTCACTCGGACCAGGCAGGGTTCATCCCTGAGCGTAGCACGGCCCTGAATCTCAGACGCCTGTCACATGTTTGGCACTCGCCCGTGCTCCAGCAGGAGGAGTGGGCATTAGCACTTCTTGATATCGAACAAGCGTTCGACTCCGTAGGGTGGGCATATCTCTGGGAGGTTCTTCGGGCAATGGGAGTGGGAGACCGTTTTTTGCAATGGGGCAGTTGCTGTACTCGGCACCGTATGCCAGGATCAGAGTGGGGCACCTGGTGTCACGGGCCTTCCGACTGCAAAGGGGCACCAGGTAGGGGAGCACGCTTACGCTGTTACTTTTCGCGGTAGCGATGGAGCCACTTGTGGTAGCTCTCCGGGAAAGGATGGCGCCATATGGGATCAAGATCGGCGAGACTAATCGCGTATTGTTCATGTATGCGGACGACACCTTGGTGTACGTCAGGGACCCAAGTGCAGCGATGCTGGTGCTGCTGGACACGCTGATGGGGTTTGGGCGTGTGTCGGGCTTACGAATTAATCAGGGGAAGTCCAAGCTGGTTGCGTTGGGGCGACTGGCCCTCTGTCCGGACGAGGAGCTGCCAGAGGTGGGACTTCCATGGGTACGGTCCGCACCCCGATATTTGGGGATTCGACTAGCAGACACAGCCGATCAATTTTTGGCGCATAATATCGGCAGGGTAGTGGAAGGTCTGAGAGCCTCGGTGCGTTTTTGGCGGGAGTTGCCTTTATCTCTCATGGGGAGAGTAGCGCTAATTAAAATAGTGGCCTTGCCTCGATGTTTGTACGTGATGCAACACTCCTTCTATCGGATCCCCCGATCCTTTTTCATTGAACTGGATAGACTTATCGTCGATCTGCTTTGGGGGTCCAGGCGTAAACGTGTTAGCCTGGTTACTCTGCAACGAACATGGAAAGCTGGGGGGTTGGAGGTCCCATGCCTGGAATATTACTACATCGCCTCGCAGCTCAAGCACGCAGTGCACTGGTTAGACGGGGACAATAACTGGGAAAAGACCCTGCTGGCGGGGGCTTGTGGGGGAAGCGAGTTGCCTGAGTTGCTCATGATGGGGGCGGGGGTGCCCCCGACATGCCCATACATTGTGCGACATGTGGTGGAGTTGTGGGAAGTGGTGGTCTGGAGAGTGCTGAGGAGGGCTCCATATGCGCCGGACATGCCTTTGTGGGTGGTTCGGCCGTTCCGACAGATCGCCGCCTCCATGTCGGTGCGGAGATGGCAGGAGGGGGGATGCCTGACCATGGGCGACCTATATGATAACGCGCTGTATATCACACGCGAGCAGGCGAGGGAGATGTTTGAGCTGGGTCCCGGACAATTTTTACAATATGAAAAGATTGCACAGGTGGCGAGGGACTTACCCGTGTTTCCGGATGAACCCCCGGTTTCCCTGGTGCTACAGACTATATTAGTAATGGCTAAAGGCCGCAGGCTGATTTCACATCTGTACCGGGCAATACGGGATGATCGAGTGACCGGGGGGCTGCCAATTCAAGCGAAGTGGGAGGCACTGACGGGGGACCATTTCACTGATAAGGAGTGGAGCAAGATTCACGAGGGGGTGAAGCAAGTGAGTGCAAACACGAGGTTTAAATTAATACAATTGAATTATGTCCATCAAACGTATCTGACCCCGAGAATGCTCCACAAGATATACCCGGAACGACCGGGGCAATGTCCTCGGTGCGGAGCGCAGGACGCTGCGTTCAAACATATGGCTTGGGCATGCCCTGAGCTTCAGGGGTACTGGAAAGCAGTCCTGGAGGCGTTGAGGGGAGCGACAGGGTGGGAGATAGCGGGAGAGATTCGGGTGGTGCTGCTGGGACTGCTGCCTCGCCCCAAGAACAAGAGCCTTAGTCGGAAGCTAGTCCTTCTCGGGCTGGTACTTGCCAAGCGGCGGATAGCCATCTCGTGGATGGGTCGCCGTCCTCCCAATATGACACAGTGGGTGCGGGATATGCTGGAATGGGCAACTTCCGAGGTGATTCGGATGCAGCAGACCAGACGCGATGAGAAACTAGAAGATGACGTGCAGGCCTGGTGGGCAATGGTAGCAGAGCTGGTCACTGGGGGAGCAGACGGAGCAGACAGTGACGGGGCTGAGGGGGGACATACACTCAGGGGGGGAGCCAGACAATACCGGGGAGCTGAGGGAGGCAGAGTAGCATAGTTCTCCTGGAACGGAAACAGAAGGAGTAGGGGAGCGTGGTATACCAGGTACATCTTGAGACATTGTACACCAGACATGGCTGGGGGGGGGGGAGGGAGTTGTGTTGGGGATTAGGGGTGTGGGGGGGGAAGGGGGGTAGATGGCTGACCCGTAGTACAGAAGCTTGGGGGGCATGGGCCATAGCGGGGATCCGCGGGATGGTCTTCGTCCTTGCCTAAGGCTTAATACGCGTGGTATAGGTGGGTGAGAAGACCGATTAAGGCTGAACTTACCGTTGTAGAATTTAGGCTACGGCCTGTTGTATGTGGACTTTGAATGACCAGTAATGTATGCTCATGATTTGGTCCATGCCGTTACCAGTGATGTTTGTTTTGAAAAAAGTGAATAAAGATATTTTTTTTTTTTAAAAAGTTAGGATCCTGGGAGTTGTCATGTCTGTAACTTTTATCCCCAGTTTCCATTTCAATTCAATTTAAATGCACAGAAAGAAGGAAGGACAGAGTCATGGATTTAGCCATCGCTGATAAAGGCACAAAACACAGTAGAATAACGATGGGTCCTTCCTCCCTCTTCAGTATCTCAGTACCAGGTTTGTGGTGTGTCTTTACACACAAAATAGATTTTTGGAATTGACAGGACTGGACTGCTTTATTTAATAACTAAATACACGCTGGCGTAAGTGCAACTCTCAGATGCTTGAATTACCTTTATCTATGTATAGTTCATAATTTGTAATTGTTTTACCGTTATGTTCTCTTTGTCCTAACATTTTCTAGAAGAAAGATGAGCTGCAAATGTCTGCATGCTTTTGAATACAACTGTTTGTTTTCTAGGGGAATTTACTCCAGAAATGCAGTTGCGAATCCGACTAGAAATTGAAAGAGAAAAGAAAACTGAACCCTGGAAAGCTAAATTCTTTGAAAGATTTTATGGTGAAAAGTAAGTGTTCTTCATAATTATACATAAAATATCCCATACCACTCGTTTAATAAAAGAAATGACAAAATAAATTATTTTTTCCAAGCCTACAGTAAGTTAGTTTGCTAAATAAAAAATAAACTTTCCACAGTGTCTTTGTGCTTGTAAAGGGTTTTTCTTTTGTGTTGTTTTTTTTTTTTTAAAGTTACAAGAGAATTTAAATTGCTTTGAATATTTAATAAAAATGCTCTTTATGTCACTGTGTTTAACCTACCTTTAACCAATTTAATTAGATTTTTTCTAGCATTTCCTTAAAGCCAGATGTCATGTCCAGTTGAATTGATGGGCTGGAGAATCCCAGCTATTTTTTCTTGTTGTGCTTTTTATTGAATATGCTTTCTGCAATACGCTACAGATTTTCTAAATTGGTGCTCTCTGCTAAAGCTAGTGAGAGATTAGCTTCGACACTGGTAGTGATGTGCTCTTGTTTCCCTGCATTTTCTTTTCTTAGCTGGTTCAAAACTCCTAAGACCACACACTTATTTCAGCGATGCACTCCAAAAGATCTGAATCCATGAATGGACTTCTGTATGCATTCTCATTTATACTAGTTTTTCTCATAGATGTAAAGAAGCAGTCATAGTATGTTGTTATTTGGGACCTGCAGTGGTCGGCTGAATTAAAGTCCTCCGATTGGCCAGCAGCATGTGACAAATGTCTTCAGTTATTGATGGTTTGTTAATTGGCTTGTTCAGTGCTAGTGATGGACACCCTGTAGCAGATATGTCTTTTGTGAGTGTAAAAGGGTTAGGTTACAGTTGTCTGCCTACCGCCGAGTGTTATGGTATTAATATTATTGTGGGGCAGAAATGTTATATATGAAATTGACAAAGCTATGTAATACCCAGGTGAGCCATAGGCCAGCCCTTCTTAGAATGCTTGCATATAGAAAGTAGTTTGCTGGTTGGGTTGTTCCCTTTCTGTAGGGTGTAAGCTGAAGATTAAACTTGAAGGTGAGACCTTTGAGGGTTCTATCCCCAGGATGTGGTCTGATGCAGTTATCTTGTAAATTACTGTTTTCAGCTGTCTTATGAAGTGTATATGCTCCTGGGAGATTCAAATGTTGGTATGTAGTGAGTTTCAGAGGTTGACAGTTTGTACTGAGAAAGTAGTGCCTCCTATCGATTTCTTATGGTAATGTGGTATGATATTGATGAGTAGTGCAAGTATGGAGTACGGTGTGCTGTTTTGTTCGTATTTCTTGAATTTAACTTGTAGTATCTCTTGCATGCTGTGAAAATCTGACAGTGCCTTAGGGAATGAAGTATTGAACTATACATTAGATCAGTTTATATCTTTGATCTTCTATATCAAAGATATAAGATATTATCATTTAATCGTGTAGAAGATCTTAAAAGTTTCATTAGCCAATAAAGCATGAAGTTAGCCTTTTCATCTCACTAAGTTGACAAATGCAAAGCACAAAGAGACATAGGTTGAAGAGATTATTCTTAATAGAGATTTGCAACAGGTTAAAGTGCCATTGAGGAACAATAACTTAATTGATCTTTAAATATTTGCTTGATCAAGCAAGACAATACTCCTTATTACATTGTCATTTGGCAAATGCTCTTATTTCGAGAATTAGGCACTCCGGTCCAGAGGTAAACTTTAGGGTGAAAGGCAGGTATGCCCAGAGATGTGCACGTGCAGTGTTCCAAATTCAATTTCATACATTGAAAACTTCTCTGGAGAGCAGCTATGGCTATGCCAATAGCAACAAGAGTTGCAGCTACTTGTGAAAGAGCAAGAGGTAACAGTTCTGTAATCGATGAGAACCTATTTTTCTGCTGTCTACGCTTAAAATGTTATAGCTCAGTTTGATACCAGCTGGGTTAAAGGTGCTGCAGAGATTAATAGAATGATTTAGAATTAAGCCAGATGACTTGTATAATATATATTTAACCTGAGCGTAGATCTGATGGTCCCTTCTTTGTGATGTACCAAATTATGTAGGGGAAGGAGATAAATAATTTCCTTGTGCATTTCCAGTCTCGGGGTCTCATAAACTGCCTGCTGTAGATATGAAAAAGATTTAAACCAAAAAAAATCCAGTGTGAGCCTTCTATTTTGCACTGGCCTCCTGTCCCGTTTATGCGCACTGCACGCCTCGCCTCCCATTTCCTTTTTTTCAAATCCACTAAGATCTGGGCTCCATATTTTGCACCTACTGATATTATCATCAAAGTGGAGACAGCAGCATGGTTAAAACAGATATGTACACCTAAAGAACAGAGGAAATAAATCTTAACTCTCACCATTGTGAACATATAAGTGAGACATGCTGCCATTTCTTTTCAATTTGATACCTTCACAGTAAATATTCACACATCACAAAAAAAGTTAGCGTAGCTGCCAAAGTAGTTGACTTTAATATTAGTTTTGAGTTATGTAAATACAAGCATGTTTCCCTGCCACGCTTCCATCAAATTCATTTTTCAATGCGAAACTCCAAAATTATATTCTTCCTTTAATATTAATTATTATTGTAAGTGTGTGCCTTTTCTTTATTTTCTTCCCATTAAAGATCTCAATAGACCTTTTCTTCTTTCGTTTGTCTCATTTCAAGTTTGGTAGATGCGGGACATCTACTCCAAAGCTGCTGATGTCCTGTACACCCTATTTAGAGTCTATAGGAATGTATACACTCTAAATAAGGCGGACTGGACATCTATCGCTTTTTGGCGGATGCAGTAAATTCATCAAACTTTAAATCATTACATATTTTTCTGGTTCACGATCACACAAGTGGCCAATTCAAAAAGTCATTTATGAGGATGTAAATTAGTACACTTGTAGTACTTCAGATACTAAATAATCCTTTGTGATTTGGCCTCAAAAGAACTAAATGGACATATATATATATATACACAGTCAGTACGATTTGAGAGGACTGTGCCTTCTTTGCACTATTACTACTAATAGGGCGTTGGATATTTCATATCCAGTTCACAAAAGTATTTATGATTATCTAAACTAGTACTCCTGTAATACTAGTTCTTAGACTAATAAATGCCTTTATAAATTGGCCCCGTAGTATACATCATCCAGAGCACTGATTACAGGTTCTAGGTTCTTGTAATCATTCTCTGACAGAGCACAGGTTTAAAGCCTCTGGAGTTGACATACATATATCCTTACTGTCATTATATGAAACCAATTTGTCCAGTTTTGTATCTCAGAAGCTGCCCTTTAATAGTTGCCTAGCTCCATTGTATTAAACAATATATGCCATGTTATTTGTACATAGGTTGGGAATGTCGTTTGAAGAATCTGTGAAGCTCACTTCTGTACAAAACAGCGGGGAAGATGAGGGCTCGTCCTTCTGTACATCAGGTTTGCCTGGCCCTTCGACATTTGATGAGAATGAAGTGATCTCTACTGAAATAATGTATGTCTCTGAGAATGACCTGTCGCTTTGTAACATGGAAGCAGTTCCAGCTAACGAACTAGTGGAAGAGCCGGGATTGGAAGACATTCTGATATCAGAAGAATCGCTAGTGCACGAGGAAATTGCTGAAGAGGTTGAGACCAGTATCTGTGAATGCCAAGATGAGAATCATAAGCCGGAGCAAGAGTTTTCTGACAAGGCCTTGAGCCAGGCTGCTTCACATGAGGAAACTGTGGCAGACCAGCCTCTAGCCTACTCTGAGTTCTGTGTTGATATGAACAATGATGTAGACTGTTTGTCAAAATTAAATGAGGTACACACAAAAGAAGTGGAGAAGGAAGAAATAGTAAAGTCAGAATTCCCTCAAAAAGAAACGCCATTAGTCAGTCATCACCCAGAGGAAAGTTTATCAGCAACGCATTCTGTTTCATCTGTACATTCTGTTGATGATATGGCAGAGAAGGAACCTTATGTTGAAGAGATGTTTGCACCAGAAGCAGAAAGTCTTTCCCCTGCTCCAGTATGCTCATTGCTGATGAGTGAAGGCAGGTCTGTTGAACTGGAAATGCTCAGTGATCTAGAGGAACCATCCACCGAAGGACACTCATCTGAAACTGCTTGCATTTCTGAAACTTCTTTCTCCTCTGAAAGTCCAGCTGATGCTTGTGCCAGCTTTGCATCACCAAGTGGTGATACCCAGTCTGCTTCAGAGGACCCCAATACACCTGCATCTGTTGAGGCAACCTCTTCATCCGATGTGTCCAGCACAGAAAACATTGAGACTGAAATCCAGCATAAGTCTGTTGAAGAAAGTCTGAACACATCTTTAGCATCAGACACATCAGCTATGTCTGCTTCCCCCGTGATGTCTGAGGCTTCACCAATGTATACTCTACCCTTGACGTCGGAAGCGTCACCAGTTTCCAACTTGCCACTAACATCTGAACCATCCCCTATGTCTGACATACCTTTTGTATCAGAAACCTCTTCCGTCTCCTCTGTAGCATTAGTATCTGAAGCATCTCTTGCTAATAGCGTTTCTTTGCCTTCAGAAACTTCTCCAATCTCTAGTGTATCCACAATCGAGTGTCTCAATTTGCAACAGAGAAAATCACCCTCATTGTCTGAGGACCCTCCTTCCCCATCAAAAGAAGAAACTTCCACAAGTTCGGAATTGTCTGAATCCGAGAACATCATTGCAGATGAGAAGGAACCTCAAAGTGCTCCTGAAATTATTAGTCCATGTCGATTACCCATTATCCCTGATTTATTGACACTTGAGGAGTCCAAAGCTGGCACCCCAAATCACCAGTCTTCTGCATCACACACAGAACATCACAAACCACAAGCTGCTTCTAGCAAAGACATTACACCACCTAAAATAATGATAGGTACGTGTAGTGATGATCCGATGAGAACTGATAGAAAAGGTCTGCCCTCTTCATCAGAGGGATCTGATTTGCCTGAAGGGACAGCCTCCAAAAGCACTGAACCTTTGCAGACTAAAACACATGATAAACTATATACCTCATCTGCAGAAAATACTTCATTCCCTGAAATACCCAGAACTAAGCAACATAAACAGCAAGGGTGTTCAGCAAATCACTTCGAGAAGTCACACTCGAAGTCTGTAGAACCTGCCAAGTCACCTGAAGTGCCAAAAAATGAGAGTAGGGAACCAGAGATCTCAAAGAGAAAGACAGCAGAACAACATAGTTTTGGCATCTACAAGGAAAAGAGAGCCCGAATAGATGATGATCTGCCTTCTCGGTCCTCTTCTACATCAGAGAAGGAGCAGCCACCAAGAGAAGAGCCAAAGGTTCCACCTCTTAAGGTACAGTTTCATGAGTATCATAATAATTCAATGTTCTGTAAGCTTAAAATGCCCAGAAGCACACATATTTACCCAGAGATAGAATGTTGTTTTTATCTGATGCCTTGTATATGTCATTCTAGTTCTCAGAAAGTGAGATGCTAAAAAGCACATGTTATATGTATGGTGGTAAAACGTATTTGATTTGCAATACACATGGTTAAAGTTCGATGATTAAGGTAGAAATGTGATCTTCTTAAAACATTACTTCTAACAGTCCGACGATCCCAAAACTACAAGATGTTCATTTTGTTTTTATTTCTGTTGATCCACTGTATTGTTGCTTCCATAGATTGTTTTAGTATGTACTAGATATTTTCTTGCTTATATCAGTGGTTCTGACTCCTTTTTGTATTATTTGTGAGTCCATTTCGCTTGCGTTAGTGACACCACATGCATCAAAAGTGGCAACATCAGATTAAAAGCCCAACTTTGAGAAGTGTATTCTCTGCAGTTTGAGGTCAAGTTTTTCTTTATCTGAATATTTGCACCTCCGTTCACGGTTTTTGTGAGGCACAGCAAAAGTGGTTCAATGGAATTAGCACTAATAGAAACTGATTTAAAACCGACTTTGTTTTGCTATCAAATAGTTCATTTTTATTTTCTTTCACAATTTCGATAATTTTCTCTTTGCAGCTCTTCTTTTTACATGTGTGCTTGACACTATCAAGCTAATTTACTCCAACTCTCACTGAGCTGAGTTGCGCCAAACTCAATGTTTAAGAGCCTCCTAACTGCTAATTTAAGAATCATGGCTGGAGGTGGAAGGGCGTAGAAGAGGGCGACTTTTCGAAAGCTATATCCTCAAAAGTGTTGTCACTGTCTTAACAAATGGCAATTCTAAAAATCAGGATAGAAACCAAATGTCTTATCAGGTTTTAAAATGTCATTGCATTTGTCAGTTAAGATATAAAATTGCACAATGCAGCTATCGATTGACATAATCAGAATGTTTCAACAGTTCTTAATACGGAGTTAAAGCACATGAAAAGTGCTTACTTCATAAAGAATTGTAGAGCAAGGCTTTTCACATCAACCGTCGTGTGTATCCCCACCTTGCATGGTATTCAGCTTGATTTTGTATTAAGCGTTTTTTATACTCCGAATAGTCCTGTATGTTGTATCCATCCTCACTAATGTCTCTCTTCGGGAATGAATGTTGTAATTCTGAGACCGTTGAATAAGATCTCTTTATTTTGTTCCTTGTCCTTTTTGCCCAATGACTATCAGTCGGCTCATTTGCCTATCTTTTTTACTGACCCACAGTGCTCCCCTCTTCAACTTTTTAATGTTTGGAATATAAGTGGAAAAGCACATCATTTTTAAATTCAGTTTTTGTTGATTTAAATAGACTCAAAACAGTATATCTGGGCAGACTGCTAGAATGACAATACATATATACCAAAACAAGACAGCATTCATTTTCAGGGTTGGCCTGATGGTTCCCTGTGTGTGTGTCTGGTAGATGACCAATTTATTTAGCAAGCATATGCAGTAGAAATTAAAAGTTTAAAGATAAAAGAATAGATGATGAATTAAAAATAAATGAAATAGATTGGCCGACGAGCTGTGCCACTAAAGTGCACCACTTTTTAGGCAGATATGCTCAGGCGGAATGCCACCACACACCATTTAACAAATCTAATGGCTAAATTGGGCTTACCCATTGCTTCAAGCTTTGGGTAGTGGTGGGTGAAAGCAAAATGTGAATGACTGCTTAAAAAACAGTGAATGAAGAGGGCTGATCTAAATCTCCTCAGTTTATGTATTTTTATTTATGATTTTATTTAATATACGAGGCTGGCAAACTGCTAAAGCTACCTCTGATCCAGACCTAAAAAGATCATGGTATTGATAAATGTTTGCATAAAATAGGTTCGTGAGATTCCATCCACATTAGCTTTCAGCAAAATGTAACCAGTATCTCCCACAGGCCATGTTAACAAGACTTGTTTTCAGCAGGTAAGATCCTAGATCCCGTTTCACAAAAGTTCCTTTGTTTGTTGAACAGGTAACAAGGTGAGCCGTAGGTATCTTGTTGGAAATTAAATCCCTTCGCATTTTACCCTGAGAATGAGCAATTTGCATACCCTTATCATTTGTGTTTTCTGCGAGGCTCTGTCAAACTTCTTTGTCTTTGAGTGCAATTTCTTCTGGGACCTTGTGCCCTATTGTATCTCTTCATGTTACTCAGCAGCTTGCTGCCCAGTGTGTGACCCACTGTCCCTACCAAGCACGCATCTTAAATACATATTTTGTTTATATATCTTCATCATTAAGGTTGATCAAATGCACGGTTGTATTAATTTTTGTTTCTCCATCTTAGATTCAACTTTCAAAAATTGGACCACCTTTCATCATCAAGAGTCAGCCCATTTCAAAGGCAGAATCACGGGCTTCAGCAAGCACGTCAGTAAGTGGAGGTCGAAACACTGGAGCTAGGACCCTTGCAGATATCAAGGCAAGAGCGCAACAAGCAAGAGCCCAGAGAGAAGCAGCAGCAGCTGCTGCCGTCGCTGCAGCAGCCAGTATTGTATCGGGAGGCGTAGGAAGTCCTTGTGAAGGTAGTAAAACTAGAACGTTGGCCCATATCAAGGAGCAAACCAAGGCTAAACTGTTTGCCAAGCATCAAGCAAGAGCCCATCTCCAGCAACCCAGCAAAGATGGGAAGTCGTTGAATTCAAAGGAAGAGACCCCTGCCTGCGAAATTCTCACTGCCTTGGACACAAAGGTGGAAGCATCTACTGGTGTCATCATTGCTAACCCGAACTGCAGATCTCCTAACAGCAAGTCTGCCCATGGTCGTGAATCAAACATTTCATTGCAAAAGTCATTTAACGCAACTGCACTACCAGAAACTGCTGCTGACCTGTCTGCACCAAGCTCTAATGAAAGTATAGCTGTACCCCATCCGACTGACAAAACACCTTCGTCTACCTCTTCTGAAGACAGCAGTGTGCCAGTGCTTTTTAATTCAACACCCGCTCCAGTGTCTGTCTGCAGTAACACTATGCCAGGAGCCGTTAAAGAAGCCCCATTTGCAGCAGTGATGGACACAGCCTCTGTTCTTATGTCTATTGACAGTGCAAGCACTACAGTTTCAGTATGTAATGCGAACATGCTGAAACCCTCCCCGGGAGCTGACGCTCCTTGCACATCCCTTGTACCGAAAGGTAATGACACCAGTATAGTTCCTGATTCGACAGTCAGTCCTGTGGTAGCTTCTGTGGATGAGAAAAGACTGGAGCTGTCAAATAAAGTGAACCCAGTCCATTCCCCATTTCCCACTGTGTCAGTGCCATCCATCAGAGTGAGTTCACCAAGTCCTGTCCCCAGTGGCTCCGTTTTTATTCCCCCATTGACTGCGGCCAACAGATTTTCTTCTGATAAGTCTATCCTACCTGGGGGTGATGAACAGAGTGTTCCTCCCAAAAGCACTACAGACACTGCCACAAGGCTACCCAATCCTCTACTTCCTGGCAACAGGGGGACAGTAGCCTCCTTCGCAGACACTACCAAACTAAGTAACGTTACCTTGGAAATTGCCCCACCCAGTGTAAGTGTGACTGACCTCTCTTGTAAATCTAAGCCATTAGTTTTTTCACAGACTGCCACAAATAGATCTATCCCTTGTAAAGTGATTGTTGACCACAGCAACCATAGCGCAACACTAAATTCTAACTTTTCAGCATCACCTCTGACGGACAACTTAGATGCTAGTGTGGACCCACAGCTCAGACCTGCAAAAACTGAATTTGTACCGATGCATAAATCCTGTCCTCAGGTGTCTGTGATCAGCAGGCCTGAGGCAGTTCCTGCTGAAGGAATGGAGCACAGTTCCAGCATGACTTCTGAAATGGCCAACTTAGACGAGAGTAATTCACAGGCCACCTACAGAAATTTCAGAGAATCCCCGCTTGTGCAGCACGACAATTTAAGTGAAGCCGCAGTCCCTTGCCAAGGTTTACCTGAAACGCTACAATGCCCTCCTTCCTTCCGATCTGGGGTTGATAACAGCTGCAACAGTCAGTACAATGCGAACAATCGACTTTGCTGGAGTGATAAAGAGCAGGTGAGCTCAGACAAATCCGCAGCCAGGCAGCCTAGCGTAACCCAGCAGATGGAGTACTCTGATGAAAGCACTTTCAAAAACATGAAAATTGAGCCTGCAGCCTACACACAGATCCCAAATTTGCATTCTCGGAATCTTCTAACAGATGTCACTGACCCTCTAAAATCTGAAGTCTGTGAAGCCGAGAAGAGCTTTGAGTTGGAAGGCGAAGGATTTTCAAGACTTGAAATTCCTTCAGCTGTTGGTGAAATGGCCGCCGGAGTACAGGCTTCGAAGACATCCGCTATGGATTGTGGGGAAGATTCTTTACCGTTGACGACGACGGACACCTTTAAAAGGAATGCCAATCCTGGGAGCGCAAGTTGTCGTTTGTCGTCAGTGGAAGCCAACAATCCTCTGGTGACCCAGTTGCTGCAAGGCAACCTGCCTCTAGAAAAAGTCCTACCCCACCCGCGGTCAGGAACCAAGCTAGAAATTAACAGGCTTCCTCTTCAGGCTACCTCGGTATGTAAAATGAATACCTGCGAGAGGAGCAGCATTGAAAATCCAACATCCAGGTCTCCTACTCCAGAAGGAAAGGGGTTCCCTTTGGGAAGCATGGCGCCACTGCATGCGCGGAAGCGGGAGAACCATCCCAAAAAAAGGATGGCAAGAAATATGGGTGACGAAACGCATGTGAAGTGTGAGTCTAGGAAGATGTCATCAGACACTGATAAAGGGGCTCCTTGTCTCATTCCTTCAAATATGAATCATCTGGGGCAAGGACAACCATTTAAGCAGGAGTGGTTGAACAAACACACGGTTCCAAACATGATGGCCCATAGCCCGGAGATTAAACAGCAGAAAAGACCCCTCCCCTCGTGCAGTTTCCAGCAGAGCCTGTACCACGTTGATAAAAACGGGAGCTTTCAGACTGACCCTAGTGCCACGCACAGGCAGCATTTTTACCAAATGTCTATGGCTCAGAGAGGTCCTGTTCCAACAGCTGCTATGATGCAAGGTTCCGCAAAGTCCCCTTCCGGCACGAATGCATTTGCCTTTAACAGACATATAGACCAGAAAGGTCTGGCAGAGCCGCACGCTTCAGCACAGCCGCTGAGGCTAGGGAATGTTTTCTCTCCTAGCCATCAAATGAAAGAAAGCGGCGACATCCCCAATACCCCGCAAAATATGCAGCATCTATTTTTAGTTCACCCTTCCCCACCCAACGCTGAAGTCCAGTCTGATCAAAAGCATCCAGTAGTTCCCATGGAAACCACTAAGAGACTCGGCTGGCCTCCGCCTGTGAGCATCGGTAGCAATATCAAATCTGAGCCCGTTTCGTTTGAAGAGGGATTAGGCGGCGGCAGTAGCGGTGACGAAACGGGCATGAAGCAGGCTGCTTGCGAACAGAACGAGCTGAAAGAACATTTGAAAGCTTTCGCTTTAAAAAACTCTGACTTTTCTTCCTACTTGCCCCCTGAGCCGCAGAAGCCTTTCCCCCAGCACGCTGTGCAGAAACAACAGACGCAACATCCGCAGCAGCACTGCGGGAGCTATCCCACAATTCACTTCGGCACCACGAACTTCAAGAGGGCAGCGTCGGCTATTGAAAAGTCCATAGGAATGTTGGGAAGTGGCCTAAACCCCGGCGCAGGCTTGCCTGCCCAGAACTCTCCCCTTCCTGTTCAGAAATATGCTGACAGCAGCAGCGCCGATGAGTTGGAACTAAAATGCTCGTGCAGGCTGAAAGCCATGATTGTGTGTAAAGGCTGTGGCGCCTTCTGTCACGACGACTGCATAGGTCCTTCCAAACTCTGTGTAGCCTGTTTAGTTGTGCGATAGAAACTCAATCAAAAATGCGTTGTCTTTTTCCAAGCACTGCAGAAGAGAAATATGAAAAAGACAGAAACACAAGACCTTTTTGGTTATTAATAACAGCCCTTTTTGTTTGTTTTCTTCTGTGAATTTTCTCCGTTTCAGTGTTTACTCATCTCTTGTATGACATTGCCAGGGTTGGTAGGGCAGAAACATTCATGGCAAAAGAGAAACCATTGTTAGTGCAGAACCAAGGTTTTGTACGTTCACTTAAGGGGTGTGAACTCTGGGTCCAGGACCTGGGGCAGATAAGCAACCGTTAACATCAGGCTTGGAAATGTCGTCTGTTTCTATGCACATAAAGTTGAACACCATTTTGAAATGTAAGTTTAGTCCTTCCGCAGAAAAATGGTTAAAGCACACTTACTCCAGGATTTCCTTGGTGAATCTGTGTATTGCACTCCACGCACAATCAACAAAGGGAACATGGCAAAAGAGTGGAGTGTAAGCCGGGCAGTGTTGAAGTGCCGCTGTTTGTGGACAGTTGGCCTTTGTTTGTATTTATTTGTTACTAACTCTATGAACTTTGTCTTCTCCACGGCCGAGTACATTGGATCGGTGAGCTTAAAGGGAAAGACTTTTAAATATGTGATGAATGAAATGTTTGCAAACCCACACTCGAGGGGTTGGCGGGTTAATATTGTGATGAAGTGTGTTGTTCCTGACTGACCTCAAAGGGTTGTATTCTGCCCACATTGAGGATTTGAAGAATTATGTGAAAATATGGATGATTTAATTACACATACGGAGTCTCAAATTTCTATTTAAATTATATTATTTTCATATGAACTAAAAACATGCTTCTAGACCAGGGGTGTCTAACGGTGATCCCAGTCACCTGGAGCCTTGCCAGGCAAACTGTATATCCACATGAAATACATTTTCATACCCTAACTGGGAAATCTTTATATGTTCATGGCGTATGCTGATAAACTGGCAGGACTGCAGCCCAAGTGGGCCAATATTTGGCACCATAATCTAGATCAAATCGCTCTTAATCAGTGCTATAGAAATCTAGCAGCAATCAAAGCAGTAAAACAACAGAGGTGTTCTGTTTCTTTTAAACTAAAAGCTACCGGTTTTGGTACATATTGTCGGGTCAACACAAAATAGTATGCAAGTTTGTCGCAGTGCAAAGTCTCTCAAAATCTCAAGAATTTCTGCATTTGTGATTTTGAAAGCTCTTGTACTGTACCATCAAATCATACAGATTTTAGTTAGTCCAACAAAAGCTATAAATATAAAACCTCTAGTTTTAGGGCATTTGAAGTCAGACCTCTCTTTCCTTAAAGGCATTTTCTACTAGCAAGCCTTGCAATCTACATTGTGGAGTTAATTGTCATTTAAATTGATGCTAAAATGTATATTTACCATTCCCCTTTTCCACAATCACACACATGCATCTTAAGTGTGCAACATTTTAAGTTTGCTTAGTGTTTCCTGATACATCATGGTTTCGGTTTTAAGAAATTATTTTAGTAGAAAACTTAATATTGTGACATTATACTAGCACCCTTGTATGTCTCAAGGGCTAAATGTACAACCAGAACTGTTTCTCATTTCAGACACTTTAAATAGGAGCATCCGTCACTACTCCCTCTGAGGAATTTCCTGGTCTTGTACTATGTACAAGTGCAGCTACTTGTACCAGCGACTCTCCTGAAAAGAATGTTTTTTCTTAAAACCCCAGTAAATAAATCTATTTTTATTTTTTTTCTCATAAATTATGACAAAATAACTTGTTTATTAAAGTGCTGTGCAGAAAAAACATAAAAGTACAAAATATAAACTTCAAAAAGCAAAAATAAACATAATACGTTATGAGACAAAGTTAATAAAGGATTGGTGCAATGTCTGGATAAATAGAAATTGAAAACTAATAGCAACTTTCAAAGTGCATTTTAAACTCCTCCTAATTAAATGAAAAGTATGTACAGTTCTGAGCTAACTGAAAGTTGACTCCAGAAGGAGACCGCACAGCTGGTTGAGGCCTAAGATAATGTCTTGAATTCCTGTAATTTTAAGTATTTCTAACTGAGGAACAACGCATTTCCTCAAACTCCTGGAATATGCGGATAATGCTAGCTTTTCTGCCAGATTTCTTAAAGTAGTCAAACAGAGGCTTGACCCACTCTTGAGAGTTTATTCTATCAAATATACAGGCTCTGTCAGCAGCATAAATTGGGAGGGCACGAGCTAGAAATTCTGAAGGCAAGCAATGGCACATTGCTGAGTCATCTATGGGTTTCACTGATGCTTAAACATCTGCACAAAGTGTGAGGCAGTTAGTTTGCTTTTTCAGAAAAAGAACAGTTCTATATGATGTTTTTTAATTTGAAGCTTCACCTTAAGTATGAGGAAAAGATTTTGTAAATGAATGGTACTGCTGTTCGAGGGATGACGTCCACTGCTATCTTAGTCAGCAAACATTGAATGCCAAATTTCAAGCCTTTGCAGTAAGAATGAGAACTTCAGGCCTTATTTAGAGTTCTGCGGAGGAGGACATCGGCCAAAAAGGGACTGATGTTCTACTTATTGTATTTAGAGTGCTATTGACATCAACACGCTCTTAACACGGCGGGTGAGATATCCACCAGTTTTGGCAGACGTCCTACATCTCCCAACTCCAAGTAAGGCCCTTTGTCTTTTTCAAAGTACGCAAATGTGTAGGTTTCCTAGAGTAGAAAGCTGCTCTTTCTAGGAGTTGGGCACCATCTCTCCCCTCCAATGCATGCCTGGAACCTCTAAGTCCCTCCTTAGAAATGTCTCTGCTGATCACAGCCAAAGGTTTAAGTGCTCAAACCCCACCATTCCTGAGATGCATGATGGCCAGGCTCTAGTGCCATGTCATGCTGAAAGGGCATGTCTGCATTCATCTCTAGGAACTGGCGGCTTGCTGCTGTTAGGAAAGCAATCCCCTTTTATTGCTAGTGAAATGCCTCGTGGTGCTGTTGGACCATTCACCTTGTACATTCACAAGACAGAGATGTTACTGCTGATGGAATGATGACTTCTGATTTTTCCAACATTGAAATCTAGGTTTGTATCAAGATACCACCATTTGCTACCTTGGCACATTCGGATGAAAGGTCCTTATAGATTTATCCACTTCCATTGGGGCTAAATGTCTCTCTTAAAAAGTCAGACATATTTATTGGAATGGATTACCATGAGAATGGCTCTATTAAGTTCTAACCTTTAAATCAGAATCATGTTGGACATAAACGTAGCAGTAGCGTTTAATTTTTCTCGTAGAGGTCTTTTTAAAAACCAATCACTGGGTTAGAACTATGAAAATTCTTTTGTACCAAACCTAATAAACTCAAATCAAGCACTGGCAGCCACATGCGCGTATAACACATTTGCAGGCTTTATGATGTGGTCGCCCAATTGAATTACAGGGGAAATATCTGCTTTTTTTCTTTATTTTATGTACTTTAATTGTGTACTTCTGCAAAGAGAGAGATTGTCTAGTAATATCTGCAGACCTCACCCTGACTAATTAAGCTTATTAGCTGCATAACTGAAAAGCCCTAAATGGTCGAAGCCCTTCAGGTCTGCACAGTGTAATAGGGCAAACCTTTGTGCAGTAGAACTCCCAGAGAAAAAATGTGCCTATGTTTTAGGAATGTCTCGTCAAGATGCATTCGTTTTGCAGGCTACATCAGTATGCTCCTGTGTTCATATGTAATGCCAGAATCAAAAAAAAAAAAAAAACTCCAGTGTTGATTTTGGGGGAGGAGAGGGCTAATGGGTGGCAATGCAATAAGATTCTGACACATGTCAACAATAATCATCAGTTGTGATTGAGAGTACCCTTTTCTTGAGGTTAATTCCTGATAAATATGAATGAAAGGAAAGGAAAATCCCTTTAAAGGACTATTTGCAATGTTATATTCTTGGAACCACATCATCCTGACTGGGGAGCATGTTCTTTACTATTGCTTGTACCCATGCAGATACAGTACATGACAAATACCGATTTATAGGGTTTCGTATTAATATTCTGTTTAATTCGTAGGTTTAGTTAAATCCCGTGCCAGTTAGAATATAGTACAGTATTTCCAGCATCATGAACAAGGCAAACCACTTTCTCCTGGTTTTTTTTTGGCATCCGTTTGTTTTAGTACAATTTGTTTTTCACCATATATATCTTTGCCTGTAAGGGAGGCTCACCTGTAACCTTTACCAGATCTGCAGGTTTTCTCTTTTAACAGGTTCTATGTAGATCATATAATTTATCTAATTTTATCAACGGCTGATTCCAATTGGTTTGACACAGAGAACATTTTCATTTTACTTTTTAGCTCGATATAGTAAAGTAAATGATGGAGATATGTGACTCCGACTGCCACCAAAGTTTTGAGTTCTTGCCAAGCATGTGCCATTAGGCACTATAGGTTGGTAAACATGTATTGTGCCGTATCTTCGACAGTGAATTTACTAAAAGCATGTTTGCTACTCAGATTTCACATAGAAAATGTGTCCGGAATGTTTTGTCAGTCCAGAAGAAAAAGCCGCCTGTTTTAGGTAGTGATCTTTCATCTGATCTACAAAAGAAGCACAAAGATGGAAAAGTGCACCAACTTTCGATGCATGTGTGTTTTTCAGAACTGGCGTCTGAGGTCAGGTCTTAAAGAATGTCATACTGCATTATTTTGGTTGCTCAATCCATCATTGGTCTAGCTCACTCTTTTCTTCTGGTTTCCAAGCTGTTACACCTTATGAACGAGACTTGTGTGGCCTTAAAAGCTAAAGCACCATTTCATCTTTGTATTTACCTTGTCAGTGGAATTGAAGCAATTTCACAGTGAATGTAGCGGTATAACTACCAGAGCCAGTATCATGGTTGGACCAAAGCTTAGGTCTAAGCCTTGCACACCAGAAAATAGATAGAGATGGAGGATGTGATCTCATCATGATACGCCAAAGATGCAAGCATTTTTATGGCACAATACATTTTTACCACCTCTTAGCAGGTGAGACACAAACTAGTCATTTTTATTATTTTCATCACATTTGTCCTTTCAATTTTCAGTATACCTGTTGAAGCCAGTTCTGTTTGATGCTGTCCATTTAGATTACACTGAAGAAAAGGCTTTTATATTCGTGACCACCACCAGTTGAGCAGAATGCACTATTTCAATGGAAGTGAATTCCATCATATCATTGAAATGCACTTTGTATATGTAGGGAAGAACCACCAATTCCCTTTGCATACATATCAGTCACACTTATGTCATTATCGTAATAGTAAGATACTGTTCTTCGATGCTGCATAACCCAGCGATACGATGTCAAGAAATGCCTTACGGTTGTTTGTACTTTGTTATATCACTCTTCTTCTAATGTAAAGTCTTAGCTTTGGTTGATTATTTACCAGGTTAGGTTTCACTACAGTTCCCATGTTTCCTGATTTAGGGTCCAACTAATTTAATTTGAATTGGTGATTGTGCAGTTCTCAATGAAAGAGGAGTTCTCTGAAATGATACTGAATACAGTGCATGCTTCTGATGAAACCTCCTCGTGTGCACGTGTGGAAGCATTGTGTTTGTGTTGTACCAAGCTAATTGTTGACCAAGATACAATAAAGTGCCAACATCCATATTGAAACTGTGGAAGCATTGGGGTGAAGCGAGGGAGGTTTGATTTTAACCTCTAAGTACCTTCTTCCCAAGCTGGACAAATAGTTATAAGGTTTTGATGACTTCCAACCCTCTAAATTTACTTTTTGCCTGCTGCAGAAAAGTGTAGTTTCTTTGCAGATCTTAGTCTGGCAAGGAAAGCAAAAATGGCTACTAACCTACGGACCTACTTGCCTCATCCATTTTTGTCTTTTCTCAGGGTGTCAGAGGAAGCGTGATGGTTGTAATTCTCTGAAACTTTGCTGGTGTAATACTGCATACCGTGCATGGACCAGGATAAACATGAACGCTTCACATGCTGTGCTTGTTTTCTCTGGGGCTCACCTGCTGTAATTGAGAGAATTCATTAGCCTCCTATTGTTCATGCCATGCAACTCTCCTGGCACTGAAGCTCTGTGACCAGCAGTTTTTGGAGACAAGAATGTCTTGGATAGACGGGCAGCTTTGTTACAGCGTTTCACAAGCCAGCAGATTGCCATGCAATAAGACTCCTTAACTTTGCATTCTCACCTTTGCATGTTGTTGTTGTTGAGAGGCTGATGCTCCCTGGTGAAGAGGGGTGTCTTTGACTCCTAATTTCTTTCCCAGTTTCCACTATCCCATTCCATAGGACTTCATCAATTTCCTCATGTTTGTGCAGCTCTATCACTAACAGGGTATTGTAACTGTTGCACTCCGTTTGCTTACTTTTAATGTCTCAGTAAAAAGAAACAAAAGCATGTAAAATGCTTCGTCTGACAATAGTATTTGAAATTTTATGCCCCAGTCGAAAGGTCTGTTTTTTCACTCTCAGCAATGAAACCACATATTCTTGCCTGACTTTCCATTTCCTGTAAGTATTGCATTCTTTCTCCCAAGTTCAGGTTACTCTGTAGTATTTGAAAAATGCATGCATGATGGCGGTCGAATGTGTTTTCATGCTATAATACATCCTACATGAACACTTTGTTCAAGTAATGGTGAAAAGCCATCCTTTCTCTGAACGTGCTACAATTTGTGAAACAATGAGGATATCAGTGAAGGCAAAAGTCTCCTCTCTACAGGCACAAGGGGCATTGTATGCTCCCAAATTCAGGTCTGTTTAGGTTCTAGTAGAAATACCCAGTCCACCATCATACAGGCACCAGCCATACCCTTAATATTTGGTTGATAATACATTTCTGACTGCAATATCTGAACTTTATGTAGTTCGTAGCTCAGTCCTACTCCCTATCATGGTCCTCTCCCCATGCGTTAGTGGCGACAATTGTCAGAGCCTAGTCTCAGATATCTCCCAGTAGAAGTGTTGTGCTTTCAACCTCCTATCTGCCTACATTTTTTGATGAAGAACAAAATCTATATCTTTTCTCTAAACCTGAAAAGCTATATCATACCTTCAGTATTCCAGTAAGACTAGCGATCATTTCCCAATTTGATATGCGTGCTGACATTGCAGTACTTTGACAATGCTGTGATCCAAAATGCCTCTGGTAATCATATTCCAGTATTTTCACAATACTCTGATCTAAAATGCCTCTGCTTGTCCTAGTACTTGTTAAAATCAGTACCTCAGTATGTTGGGCATGTCAAAACAGAACAGCGACACCTATAACACCACGAAGTGGTGTTCTGTTCCATCTTCCAGCCCCCTTAGGCATCCTCACTTGTGCCTATTCATGCTACCATGGGAAATAAAGCTACCACCATGTGACATGTTTGTCTTTACAAGCACTGCTCACCATAACATACTTTGTCTACCTGAGGTTTTTCACTTATTAGTTTTGAACCTTTTGCTGTTTGATGAATAACAGGTCACTCTTTCCCTATGTCTCACCCTGCCCTGTTTGTGAAATCCTTGTCCTTTTGTCTGTGCCTCTCCCTGTCTACCATGATGAAAGACACCCATATGTTGTTACAGAAACTCTGAAGGCACTTGTATTCTGGTCCATCAATGACTTGCAAAAGCCTGAAATAAATGTTCATACAAGTTCAGTTATGCACAAAGTATGAGTGGTTTTCATTGCCTTATGCAGTTGTGTATCAGCAGAGTATCCACTTCCATCTTGAAAGATTGGCCACCAAATGTATCTAGCTGGCTTTCCCTAAAACAGCCGTTGGCACTTGATGGAATGATTTGGTTAAGCTTGCTGGTTAGAAGGATGTACCTGATTTGAGAGTTGCAGAGCAGCAGTTCCACCTCCTGTGTATGTCACTATATTTCCAACAGTGTCAAGGTTGGTTGAAAAAAACAACTGCCAGATTTAAGCCTTACAATAAATTAATCATAATCCCACAAAAAAAGTCCATACTTCGTTATGTTTTTTTGATTTGTAATGGGATCTATTTTGCCACGCATCAGACTTCACAGATCTGCCGATTGCTTTCTTGGAGTCGGGGTAAATTGTTGGATTGCCCACCCCCAATTTTCTTCCCCAAGCGCTAATAAAGGAATTGTAATTTCCTCCATTAAAAATCCAACACACCATTGTTTCCTATTGCTACAAACAAACTGTGCATTAAGAAGGGAGACTTTCAAAATCATCTGAACAGAGCGAGCTTCATGTATGCAATCAGGTGTGTCACTGCACAAAAAAGAAAATTATTTATAATTGGTATAATTTAAAGGAAGAGTCTCTTAATTTTGAGCTCATGTTTGGCGTTGTGCTGTGTTTGATAGTGACAGAGAATTTTTGTCCAGAGGACACCTCTATTGTATTTGTACTGTCTGTGAATGTTACAGAAAAGTGCTTTACGTTGTTGCCATCATTTTTATGTAGTTCTTTTTAATAGAGTTTTTTTTGCCACAAAAAATTGCCTTCTGATCAGGGGGGTGATTTTTTAATACTTTGTTTTGTCAGTATTCAGAATGTTTACATCAGTTTATCATTAGCCATGCAATGCCTTTTTAAGGGGCAGTATTACGGTTCTGCAATTGAAAGAGTTTTGACATGAATCCATACTTAAAATGCATGATGAATGTGTGTATGTGCGTGTGTGTGTGAAGGGAGACAATGTGTGTGAGATTAAGTGGTGGCCAAGCGCCTAATAATAATTGCAAAGACACAAAAAAAAGAAAAAATCCTTCGGTTTTCTACCAAAGAAAAAAATACCACATTACAAACTCCCTAGTGTGTACATTATGTAAAGGAGGAGGAACTCCGTACAAGAGTGTCTTATTCAACGTTTGCTTTATGCTTTCATAACTAAAATAACCATGTACAAGCATTTTAACAAAAAGGAAAGAGGACAGTGTTTTATGTAGAATTCAGGGATCATGCATTCTTTAATGGTGCTTTTATTTTGTTTGTTTTGTAAATGTGTCACTGTGAAAGTGACGGTTCACGATGCTATAAATTAAATTCAGTTGTTTTGTCTTTGTTTTCTTGTTTTTTTCCTCCCTCACACAAAAATGGGCTTCATTTAAAATATTTGAAGGAAAAAAAAGAAATAAAAAGAATATAAGTATTTGTTGACTTTTCTTTCTTTGTCTGTGACACGTCTTTTACTTTCAGAAACATGCTAATTATTTAATGGAAATCAAATGTTCCCTAATATACCATTCATGCCTAGCTTAATTAGTTTATATTTTATAGTTTCTTAGTTTGATGTATTAATTTGAGAAACAAAGACAAGAACCATGTAGAACCATCTGCTTAGTTTCTTGGACAAAGCACCCCCCTGTACCCAAAAGAGAGAAGCAGTCTAGTTTTTTCCAGTTGTTCATTTTTAGTTTGACTCATTTTTCATTAGCTGTTTATATAGCTGGAGTCATATCAAAATAGTTAAGTGTTTTGTGTCAGCATTAAAAAAATATATATTAACTCATTATTCTAAGACTATTTCCTACCACCAAGCAGTCATCCAAACTACTTCCAGGAGGTGACAGAATGAGTTAACTTTGTGCCGGATTCACAAATAAATTCAGTGGCTCCAATGTGGATTTGTTATTGAGCATCTCAGATTAAGAATAACTTTATTATATTTAAAATGTATTGCATAGAATAAATGTGGGTTGCGTGGAGCTTCTTTGGGATGCTGTGTCCAAAGTGAATTCAGAAAGATTTGCAGGACTAGAACTTAAACCTTCCCATTCATCTTCACACTTGTCCCAAACATCTTTGTACAGTCATAAACTGTTCATGTAAATCAGAGTTCTTAGTGGCGTCTCCTAATGTGCTCGAATGGCAATGTCAGGTGCCCCTGGTGTGCATCATCATAGGTATAAAAAAAAACTGGAAATGGGATCATGCTCATTCTCCTTTTTGCTGCTGTCAGGAGGATTCCATAATACACTGCCTAGATGTTTTTGTAAAAGCCTCTTTAGATGTAATTAACGTTTGTTGTGTTCAAATTTGAGGTGGGTCATCTTGCCTCTCTTGCAAGTTGTGTAAAAACAAGTTGGAAAATTCAGAAACACAAGCACACAACATGCCCTTTTTTGTTACCCACCCCTTCATCATTCTTCCGCTGCAGAGCCCTTATAACTCTTGAAGATCATGCTGGCGGTCCACAAATTGTCTTCTGACCAGTCACCTCTTGTTATGAAGTTAAAAGGTGAAGTAGTTAACAACGTGACTCCTTCCAGCGCTCCTTGGTGGACTACCTTTGGACACCTCAATGGCATCTTTTGTTCCTGGTAGACCAAAGTTCAGGAGGTGGAGGAAAACAACTTTTGTCTTTTGAACCCCTCTAAGTGTGTTGCCTCACCTGACCCACAAAAGCATATTCCATCCAAGGGTCTCCTCATTAGAAATTTCTACTGTTCATTACTTGTTGAAACTATAATGTATTTCCGTCCCTTGAACCAATCTCTCTTTTTAAAAAAATATATATAACTTTAGTACCTGTGGCATAAAAAACATATAGCTCTAACAGAATCTTTTTCCCACAGTAAAAAATATTTGTCGGTGTCAGTACTTCTAATACAAAGCAGACTTTCAAACTTACCTATTACATTTCAGCATACCATTTTGTTCACAATCTCAAGATATCCAATGTGTGATTCCTCTTTGGTTGTGGCAGCCCTAAATCTCTTTGCTTAGCCAGAAACACACTTGAGCACATGTTAGTCCATGACTCCCATTTGTCCTTGGCTCGCATTAGTTTATTGCACCATAAACTCTTCACGGAAGTATATTGTCTAGTAAATAAAGCAGTGCGTGCACAATCACTTTCCAACCTGTCCTCCAGCTTTACATCCCTTGGCTTGATTTTCATGTGTACCTCTGCCATCGACCTTTCCCCCATGTCTCTCCACCATTTATGTCTCTTGCCTGTCATTGTTCATCCTTCTGATTGCTTTTGTATGCCTAGCTAATATGAGTGCGAGTAGCAGTGCTCTCTTTGTTTATCTTATGCTTGAGATTTTCCTGACATGCTTGCAGTTATCTTGCAGATTCTTGTGACTACATGGGTCCAGAATAAAACTTCTTTGGGACAATCCAACAATAGGTGAATACTGCCCTTTTTCGGATCTCTTATTTATTTTTGCAGATGTCATTTGGATATGATTTAGTACATGTAAATGTGGCAGTTGAAATCTAGTGTAACTAGAGTCTTCAAAATTCTTCATCCATCTTCATGCTAACAACTTTCCCCGAGAATGCCATTCAGTATTCTCTTACAAGCAAGATGTAGCACATCTCCCTCCTTAATAGAACATTTTCTAATGAGAATTAATGCTAACATAGCATATAAAATATATACAACTAAATTACAAGAAAAATGAGAACTTAATAAATATGGAACCTGCAAAAACAACAAAAATAATAAAATAACTTTGTAATTCAAATTGTCATGAATACCTCTACCACTTTCACTCTACATAATATAATTGTACCACTGGGAAACTCACCTGTGTATCTGGCTTGACGCTGTTCAACATACTTAGGAATTTTTACATCTCCTGACTCAAAAAACGTGTTTCTCTTCACTCCTTCTAAAAGACAATCCGTTACCATAACCAATTTCTTTTTTTTTTTAAATGTAATTCCACACGTTCCCATCACTTAACATTACTGTATTTGGAGTCACCTTCCTCACCTGTAAAGGTTCAGAAAACTTGAACAAACCTTGTTTTCCTTTTGACCTTTCTTTACACATACCCATTCACCCACCTTAAATTTCCCCATGATACGAACCTGAGGCTCCTTAAAATCAACACCTCTCAAACTGTTCCATTCCACTTATTTGATAATAACACTCTTGGCTTCATTCCCCTCCCGACATCAAACTGTATTTTCCCTGTCGCGCTGTTGGGCGTTGTACAATAAGCCCATGCCAACATCCTCACAGGTTTCCTCCACTGACCACTCTTACACATTGCCAATTGCAACCCTTCCTTGAGAGTTCTCTTCCACCACTCAACGAGGCCATTGCTTTGGGGATAATCAGCAGACATTTTGATCTGCTCAGCTTCATTTACATTTAAAAATTCGTTCATTACCTGAGAGACAAACTCTTCTTCATTATCTGTTATGATGCTCTCAGGTGTTCCTTCTACTCCCACAATTCCTCCAAAAATTTGAAATCATCTTGATTAGTAACTTGATCGGTGAACTTCACTTCTGGCCACCTTCAATGGTAGGCTACAACTACAATGGCATGTTCGGGACAAGAACTTAACACATTATACAGACCCACAATGTTCTAACCAGTTGTCTTCCATGGAGCATTTGTTTTCTCACTTTCAACTGTGGATAATCCACTGTCCTGTGATTTATGACTCCAAACACAAAGCATGCAATCTCTTTTATCGCCCTCTCCTGGTCGAACCCCAGCCACCAACACTCCACCCTTATTGTACACTTGGTGGCACTCATCCCAATATGCCCTTCCTTTGTCAATTTGAAAATCAGACTCCTCACCATCTCTGGCACAACCAATAACTCTCCTTTTAGCATTATGTCATTCATTACTGACAGATCTGCACTTACGTTACAGAAAGATTCAGCACCATCCAGCGCCTTTCCTCTTGTGGGTAAATCTCACGACCTATGCTTTTTGACCTCCTGCAATATTTCATCTTCCTTCATAGCCTGTACCCATTCTCCGTGTGATATGCTTCCTTCCGTAAGTAAGTTCACATTAGCCACTTTCCATTCTTTCACCATCCTCACCTTCTTCATGTGTTTCTGATGGTAACCGAGACAATCAGCCACTACATTTTTCCTGCAATGAACACACTCCACCCTATAACAGTAGTCGAGCATTCATTAGAACCCACCGTGAAATCCTGGCAGAAGCTGGTTTAAATCTTTGTGGAAATGTCTACAAGGGGATGATTGTCAGTGTAAATAACAAAGTCGGTTCCCCATACATACTTCCTAAAGTGATTCACACTCCACCAACAAGCCTATGAATCCCTCTCAATTGTGGAACATGACAGTTCTGCATTTCTCAGCAGTCTTGAATCACAGGCTGTGGTGATATCTCTTCCATTCTTGTATTGCTTTGAAGAGCTCCCAAACCCACACTACTAGCATCAGGGCAAACAATTCACCTATCTTATGTGTCAAAAGGTTTCAATGCCAGAGTAGATACTATACACTTCTTTAGCTGATATTTATTCTGTGGTAATGGGGGCATCTTCAATGGCCCTTACTAACACGTTGGGTGGCACACCATTTTCTTCTAACCAATGCTACCGATACTCAACACCTTTCACAACTATTTTACACTTGTCCATTTGATTGTCCACCCACTTTCTTGCAAAATATTTAGTACAGAATGCAAAAACGTATGTTTTTCTTCATCTTCACTGAATGCAAGTATATCGTCCTGAAAGTACTTCACTTTTTTCACTTACCAAAAGAGTTGATGCATTGCCCTCTGAAAAACAGATGAATTTGATGCCGAGCCAAATGGCATGTGCTTAAATCGATAAGCTGCTTCCAGAGGGATGAATGATGCAAGCAGCCTAGAGTCAAGATGCAAAGAAATTTCATGATACGCGGACGACAAATCCAAAATGGAAAAAAATTGTCAGCATATCACCGATGTTGGGCATAGAATGCTTAACCACCCAAAAGGCCTTATCAAAATCACGAAGATTGACACTTAATTTTAAATCCCCATTAAATTTTCTTGTCAACCATTGAGAAGCTTTGATTTCCTCAATGGTGTCCTCCGCACACAACCGCTGCAATACCTCCATCTTTAATGACAATCTTACATGCAAACATTTTATTTAAGCAAGCCCAATTGATTCTAAAAAGCACTGGGAAATCTTTCTTGCCAAGCCTTATTACAGACTATGTTTCTATTTGTCTGTGCCCCTGTTATTCGGATAGGAATTTACCTTAAATATGTGAAAAGACGAGGCGTTTACCAAAACAGGAGCAAATTGGTTTAATTAAACGCTGTGGCTGGGAGAGCCTGTACAGAATGCGTCTGCTCAAAATCTCTCGATGTACAAAGTTTTGACCGTCAATTTATACAGTTCATAAGGTACAATAAAACAATTTTCTACATTACAAAAAAGCATCTCAGTTGTAAATCATCAAACACGGGCATCTGATAAGGACACAGATGGCTCTCGACCTTGGGTAGAGCTAGTGTGGGCCAGTGTGTGTGTGTGTCCAGATGTCCTGCATGAGGAGCATGTGATCACTACGCGTGGTGTGCCTGTTGTGTCCTGATTGGTTGTTTGCCTTTCTACATGTGGTATCTAGCTTTGTGGTATTTCTGGGGAACGCGAGCCTTTGGCCAAACGGGTTCTATTATGACCAATTATCTCGTACTTGTTTATGGTTCAACTATCTGTCTGTAGAATCGATCATGGTTTTCCTTGGGTGCGTGTTTGTCTTTGGTTTATGGGGGACCACACCTATGACCTGGTACTCGATAGGGTTGGGCATGGGTCGCAGGACCTGCCTGACCACGTATCTCTGACTCGGGATTGATGGAGAGCTCACCTTGGGTGAATCAAACAGCAATGACGGAGTTCATCGGAACTCCTGAAAATGATATGCCAGCCACTGATATCAGTTTTATCGACATTATCATCATTACGCATACAGTTGCCGTTTTGTACATTGATATAGTTCGTACTGGTATTAACGAGGTTATGTTTGCTCTGGTCTGAACGTACATTGACATTGTTCTTATTCGCAACAATAATATCGTATGAGCATGGATCACGGAATACATTGGTATCATTATTGACGATGTCGGAGCTGCTGTGCGGGCACAAGTTGCGGTATACATTGACATTGCATTGACGGGTGTAGTGCAGGTACAAGCTATAAAGCAAACACAAGGAGATGAAGGCATACAAGCTATGGCATACTTTAACATTGCATTTACTGATATTGCCGTTGTCTGGCCTGCACATATGACATTCATTGACATCGTATTCACGACTTCCGACATTTACCCCCTCTAGTTGATTTATCAACTATATCCTCCTCGTATGTCATGACAGTTATGGTATTTTAAAGTGTGTGTATGTGGTTTGGTTGCTTTTTCCCTAGCCTAGTGCATGCTACCTTATTTGCAGTCTTCTTTTTAACAGCAAGAAACCCCTACGTGCAGGAAACCACATAACAGAAGTACAACAATGAGAATCAGTGCAAACAGTATAAATAGTTTAGATAGCCATAAGGGGATCCATGAAAAAATACTTTGCAACCAGTTCTGCGCCAGGGCACCGCTCTCCATCTTCATGTCGGTTTGTAGATGATGTAGTTCTTGGATAGCATGGGCTAATGACCCTATATCCAGGTAATTCCTGGGGATGAAAGTACAACAGGAAGCATCAATCTTGGCACACACTCCACCGTCCATAGCGGTCATCAAGTCCAACACATACCGATGTTGCACCACCATAAGGTGGATGGCTCTCAACTCCTCGTTGATAGCGTTTAGGCCGAGCTCAGTACTGTTTACTAGTTTCATCCTTTCCCATCTGCTTATTTGTAACCAGCGGGCATTGGCTTTTGTTTTCATGTTGAAAAGGGTGTTGATCCTTTGATGTTTACTTGAGCGTCTGTGAACAGTCTGAATTTTTCTGGAATGTCCTTGTACTAAGCCCAGTCAAAATACTTGGTAGTTCTACTCCTTCGAGCCAGATGCAATAGAGTTGTTTTCTTCTGTAACGGATGTTGAGATAACTCAGACAGATCTTCTCCAGGGATAAGAAGGGTTGGGGTGTGTATGGTTATGAGGGTGCAACGGCCACGGCATTAGGGGACAAGCTGGGTGAAGGCAAGGTCCCCACATTGCCAATACAGATCCATCAGTGTGGAGGTGCCCCATTGCAGGACCGGTATATGCATTATTGTACTGCAATTCTCATTGCTGCTCAACGGTATGGTTCCTATGCCTCTGAAACAAAGAGTACAACGTAAGTTTCCGTACAATTAGGGGTTGCCCATTCCTCTCCAACCACATGTACCTATCGATCTCACTATCCCAGATTTCCTGGCACAGGGTGTCTATGCTGGTGTTTGACCCCCTCCCATGGGACTCATCCCCACCCTTCGTGATTGAGATGAGCGGCCCTGCACTGGAATTCCATGGCCGGGGTCCATTGATTGTTAATGAAGGTGGCCCCAATGATGTTAAGGGCCGCCCTGGGACCGCAGATGGAGGCAGGAGTGGACGTGTTTGTGCACTGGTGTGGTGGTCTTGCAACCTCAACGAACCTCGTTTCTACACAGTCCCGGGGCCAAACAGTGTCCTTCCCTTCCTGGGCATCCTGTCACAAAAGATATAGTGCAGTGGGGTTGGTCTCATACCGGGTGATGTTTACTAGTGTCCTACGGGGTTCTACTCGGTTGGGTTGGATTTTTGCCTTGATCCTTCATAGGTACAGATGGACGAGGCATTTTGCTTTTCCGGGGGCTATCTCCTGTGATAAGTACGGTCTGTCTGCGCCTACGGCGTGAGGTATCAGATAGCAGACGTAACCAGTGGCGTAACACAGGCCCCTGCGGTGCGGTGGGGCCCCAAGCTCCAGGTGGACCCCTCAGCACAGTACTGCCGGCGAGCTCCGATTGAGTCCAGAGAGGGCCCCTCCAAGTACCTTGCAGGGGGGGCCCCCTCAAGTTTCATTACGCTAGTGGACGTAACATGATCTATTCGTTGTTTGGATACCTAACTGCTGATATATGCTGATACCAGGTGCTGTGTAGTGGTGCACTGTGTAGTGCATTAGGAATACTTGCGTTTGGTTCAGTGTAGGTGAGGTGAGAGAGGTCTCTGCTGCATGCAAGTAGAGCTTACAACATCATGTACATTTTTGGTTCTGGCGGGACTCTAAAGCACCCCGACTAAGGAGGGCGTGTACAAAAATATAAGGGTACATAACTTGCAAAGCATTTGTAGAATCGTCTTCATTAACGATGTCTGTCGTCTGGGTCTGTCTTTTGTTGTTCGTTGTCTGTGTTCCGGTGTTGGGTGGTTCTTATCTGTACTTTGGTGTCTGATGTTTGCTGTTCTGGGCGCCCAGGGATGTTTTCGTCTTGGTGTGGTGCAGAAAGAATGTCTCTAAAAAATGAAGTCACAAAAGTAAATTGAATTCAGAAGTACTTGAGCAACTAGTCTTTTGAATGTCTTTTGAGAGTTTGTATTAGAGGAATGGTGGGTTACAGCAACGTTGGTGCACTTACAGTTCGATCGCGGACTTGTAGGGTAAAAGCTGCGGGTTGTACGTTAACTTGGAAAAAACACATTTGTTAGGAAATTTATTGGAACATTCCTGTTTCTACTATAAAATGATCTTGCATATGGTTTTACTGGGAAGCAAATTTTCCTATCGAGATTGGACGGAGGTGATAGACTTTTTTATGGAACTGGTGCGATTTTGAAGGTTTTTAAACTAATTTCAGTGAACGTTTGATTTTTGGGAACAATCTGGGATTTTTAAACTATTTTAATGTGGTTCGTATTATGGGTTCCCCCACCTCCTTGCTACAGCGGGAGCAGTATTTTCTCTGCAAACTATTCTATGCGGAGTGCAATGTTTTACCAGGTGCTGAGGTGTCCTTTTGACCTATCTGGGCTGCGTGCAATTGTGAGTAGCAGCGGATGTTTAATTTTTAGGGTTAACTTTTCGTTGACACGTGTGTGCCCCTTGGGTCTTGCACATGTGGTGTAACGAGGTTTCTCTGATTGGGCTCAATTTTCGGGCCTCGCCCTTCTTTAAGAAGACTCAAGAAACTTGGTGCTCTATTGTGTGGGTCCCGGTGGGCTGTTCCCAGTTCTTGGGCTTTGCCACTTCTAACAAAGGATGCTGGAGGTGGTTGGAAGATCATGTGTGGATCCCTTGTTGGGGACCTGCAGTGGAAAAAAATGGCTGAGACTATGTTTGCTTGCAGTGTTTTCTCGGAGAGTGTCAAGGGTCCAGTTAGGATGGGATAAACGAACTTGGTGGGACTTTCCAATGGATTGGGGCCTGTGAGCTGGGTTCTTTCTTAAAGCTCCCTTCCCTAATCGTACCGGGAAGGATGGGAACCGCCACAGGAGCAGTTGCCTTGTTTTGGAACTATAGGACGGCCTCCATTTGGAGGAGGCCCGAAAAGTGTTGGAGAATGGGGTCCTTTCGATCTGGGCTGTGTACCAGTGTCTCTGGGCGAAGAGGCCTGAGTGCCTGTTTTCCTGCACCAGCCGGGGCCCACCTTGCTCCCTCCTCAGTTTGTCTTTCCCCTGGGGGCATGGTCAGCCAACACCTCCCCGGGGGATCTGAAAGAGGGGTGGCCCTGGGCCCCCTGTGGGCACCCGGATGACTGACTCTAGCATGGCAGGTAAGGGAGTGAAACTGGGAGTGATATGAAGGGGGTGGGGTAGATTGTCTCGGGGAGATTACTTTCGAACTATGGTGCATTTGTGTTCTGGGATTGCTACCCAGACAGTCTCAGCAAGGTGGGGTGACTGCTGGACCAAACTCCCTGGTTGTGGCGGTGATTACCGTGTGTATGGCCATCTATCCAGTGGGGCGGCTGCAGCCTGATTTCCTTGGAGCTGGTTGCGTGATGTATGCGTGTTGTCCTGTTTGGATTTGCTGTGGGGGCTGTCCCTGTATTATTCCATTTTGATCATGGTACAGTTTCAGGCGGCGTTGGTTGGCCATGTGGCTCATTTGGTGAAAGTAGTGGCATTTTATTGGGCTGGTTTGGACCCAGCCTCCTTAGCCTCGGCCGCTAGAACTGGGCGGATACCCTCTCGGGTCCGTGAGCGTTGCTTCCCTTGAGACGGGGGCCTTCTGTACACTTGCGGCTAGCATGGCCCCCTCAAGGGCAGTCCTTTTCAACTTATGTTGGACCAATTTGGCAGCGTCTTCCTGTGCCTGCTTCTGCTTTTCCTGTCCTTTTCCTGTCTCTTCCGGTAATAGTGTAGTATGTGGGCTTGTATTTCCTGCCAAGGTTTAGTGTCTAGCCCTACTACACTATCTAATCTGGTCTGGATCTCAGTGGGTAATCACCTCTTGAGGATGTAGAAGAATGCAACCTGGGGACCCATGTCAATCTAGGGCTGTCCTGTCTCCTGCCCCCATCGTTTTCTTATTCTGACTAGTAATTCGGTCATGGTCTCCCCAGGCTTCATGCTTTCTGCCATCAGTCCTTCTACGTCTGGGCGGTCAGGGAACAGCTCCCTTAGAGCCGTCCAGATCTGGTGTCTGAATGAATTAAATACTGCCCTGTCATGCTCGGTGTTGGTGAGTGTGACATGAGATCCATTTTCCTGACCTGTCCATCAATGTGGGCAGCTTATTCCTGAGCTCTTCTTTGTCCATTTGTGCCCAGGGCACGTGGATGGTTCCTGCAGCGCCTTTCTAGAGCAGCGGGCAAATCCTGGTTCGGGACAGCTCTGATGGTTTGTCCTCGACGTAGTGCTCCCAGTGTCTCAGATCTCAACTGCATGTAGGGGTAGTTTAATTTCGGATTCCTCCCTCCATACCAGATGCAGTCTTCCGCACTGGCCATATCCTCGGGTTCAAAGGAACCCTCCTCTGACCAAGGGCAGTCATATACTGGTGGCCCTTCCTTTTGGTCCAGTAGGCCAGTAGATGACAGGCTGTGCAAAGGCCTCGCCCTCTTCTCTGGATATTATCTCTGTAGGGGTTGGTTTGTCAGGCCAGCGTATCCGGGGGGAGCGGCAGACGTCCTAGTCATTGCTGTCCGCATGCATGCGTAAAGGGGCCATGCTGCTCTTTCTACGTCTCAACTGTGTCTCGGTCAGGCTTTCCTGGCTGCTTATTTCCTGGTCAGCCCCTCTCCTACGTCGACGGCCCGGTGAAGCATAAGTAAAATCAGTTTCAAAAACTTATCTATGAATACACAACGAGGGAATCTGTGCCGCCAGGACGCGAATATTTCTCCTCACACAAACGGATTTGGTGAACACACACACTTGTTCAACCTGGATTTGACCTGAGTACTGATATACGTTTGGAATCATTGTGTATTCATAGATAAGTTTTTGAAACTGATTTTACTTATGCTCCACTGGCGGTACTGGTCGTTTAACGTACCTTATTGGATCACCATAGAACACCCGTTGCCTGCATTTTGACTTAGATTGGACTCCGATCGAGTTTTGTCGGATTGGAATTATCACCGGCATTCCGATCACGCGATTCTGCTGATCCACTATCAGATGTCTTGCATATAATTTTCTTGGATTTTTCGTATACTCGTGCCCTACCGGGTTGGAATTATCACCGGCTTAGAGACTACACAGAGTTTAAACTACTCGTTTCAGCCCTGAAGAGTCGGGGATTACTTTTCTCTGACGAAACACGTGTCGGCTGGTTGCGTTTTTTTTGGAAGAATAAAGAAATTACGACATCACTCAAGAATCTTGTACAATGCGCTTTTGAATAATATTTACATATCTTGTTTGATTTTGTATGTGTGCACAGGATTTAGGTATTTTGTTTGGTGTAGGGTTTCCCTACACATGTTTAGGGGTTACGAGGGTCTCCCCTTCCTAGTTAGCACCATACTTACTATTGTGACCTATATACACTGACGTGATTATGCTGAGCGCCACCACTTCCTATACACTAAAACCCTGAACTTTGAGCTTCTTCCTGTATCAACACCTGCAATGAATATTATCTACTTTACCCATCTACTCAGCATTGTTAATATGACTGGGGCAAAAGGTTTCCTTAAAGCTATTAGTAACTGAGGCACAGATGTCCTCACTACATTTTTTATATAGATATACTGCTTGAACCTCACTACACAGAGCTTTGGGTGCTCACAGAAACTTGGGAACTCCACATATGAGAGCACCTTCCTAGTTCTTCCTGGAATACAGAAATTAACGCCACTTGTTTGGATTGCATAGCAGTAACATCCAATGCCCTGACATCCAATATCGTTCTGAAAGAAACTAAACACAGCAGAATTACCAACTTAGCTGACAGCACTTCACTGATAGATGCTCATTATCTTTCCAAAATTCAAACAAATGCAAAACCAAATTAATTCCTGCATAGTATTATACCTTTGCCTGGGAGGATTCATATACCTTATCTCTTTCAGTAATCGGCATACCAATGAATCTTCCCCAATTGGTTTCTCATCAGACTTCCGGTGCCCTGCTGACTGTGCAGACCTATACCCATTAATGGTTCTATAACGATTCTGTCTTGCTGCCAAGGATGTCAAAACAATTCAGCACCCTCATGACATCTGATGAAATGGGACCCATACCCCTTTCCAAAAACCACTCACTTCAAACTTCCAAGACTGAAATGTAAGCTTTGACAGTGCCTGTTGATTGTGAGACTTTGATGTAGCTTGAAGCTGCATCTGAGAGCCCTGGCACATTTGTGAACATCCTGAAAGGGTCCATGCTACAAGGGTTAGTTTGCTGTTAAATACAAGAAAGTGAGTCTGCCCGTAGGGGCTCTTCAACATCTGTGGAAAATACAGCAAGTGGATGGGACAATCCACTGAAAGTTCCAATAGAATGGGATACCAAGGTTGGTTCCTCCATAGTGGTGTCCCAATCACCACCCTCGCCATTTGATGTATGTTTGGGCTAGACCCCTGGAGATCATGTCAAAGGGGGGAATGCATAAGGTATCTCCCTAGACCAATCCTAGAGAAAAGCATCAGTTGCCAAAGCCTCCCAGCTGAAACATTCATTCAGCTGCCTTGTCAGTCTGGATACCAAAGGGTCTGCACACTTTCTCCAAGGTTTTGAACACCTGGCAATCTAAACTCCACTGATGTAGCACATATTTTTTGAGTACCAGTCCGGCACCATTTTGGCTGACCCTTGCAAATACTCCACAAATAGCAATATTTCTTGTTTGAGACAAAACTCCCACAGGGTCCTTGCCAGGTGTGTCCATGATTTCGACCTTGCCCCTCCTAATTTGTAAATGTATCTGACTGCAGTCAGACTATCCATACGAAGGACAACTGTACACTTTACTTTCCCTTTTACCAGGTTTTGTATTGAAATGGAAGCCTGCAAGAAGCTCTAAACAATTTATGTGCATTGAGGACTCCATTCTGGGCCATCTTCCGCCTGTCTAAATGGTGCCACACCTTGTGCCCCATTCCTGTAAACTTGCATCAGATTTGAATGCAAGATCTGGGTATGTAAGGATGCCTGCCCCAATTGTGTACATGTGCCGTCCACCAAGCTGTGTCTACTCTTGTCTCTGTATACAGTGGAGACATTTCTGAATAGCTGAGACCTTTTTGGAAATTACTTATCTTTAGTTTCTGGATTGCCATGTAGTAAATGGGCCCTGGAAATATCACTGGGATTGATGAAGATAGTTGGCCTACCAACCTTGCAAAATATCCCAAAGCAATTTGGGTTTAAGCCGCACTCCCCTTAACTTCTTCCTGATAACTTTCAGCTTTGCTTCGGGAAGCATCAATGCCCCTCGTTATGAATCTACCAGAAAACCCAAAAAGTCCATCTTCTTTGATGGAACCAATTCTGATTTATCTATGTTTATTATGAAACCCAATCCTTGAATAAAATCCATCGCCTTCTGAGCCTGATGTAGCAGGGGCACTTTTTCCTGATTCAAGAAAATCATATTATCCAAAAAGACTATCATTCTTAGCCCCCTGTGATCTGAAAAATGCTGACACCGGCTTTAATAGCTTGGTGAAACACCAAGGTACTGCTGAAAGGCCAAATGGAAGAGAATTGAACCTCTACCTTTGTCCTTGCCAAATGAGCTTAATATATTTCCTATGCTTTGAAAAATGGGCACGGTTTGTCATGTCCTTTAGGATAGTCCTGTCATGTATACCCCATTACATACATTGTCCCAGCCACACGACAACAATGATTCTCAACAGGTGACCTTTTACCTAGCAGCTTGCTCTTGTCTCTTCAACACCAGGCTCTTAGTATTCTATCATAATCCCTGTACCTGACATACATAAACATGCCCCCAGGCACGGCAGAATTATTCTGTATAAGGGTCACCACTTTTTTCATCCTTGGCAAACAGCCAGCTATGCATGATCACATTTGCTTAGAAAAACATTGGTGATTGTTTTCAAAGCATCCATGATTGTTTTAAAAACATATCGATTCTAGAAAAAAACCTGGAGTGACCACTCTAGTATAAAAGACCCTCACTCCCCCCTACAAATTAGAGGAGAATTCCTTCCAAGCTGACACAGGGTCCTGCATGCTGAATCTTCGACACACAGCGGTCTGACATCCCTTGCGGGGAGTCATCCCCGAAGCAGAGACGGGGTCCTTTGTTCTCAACCATCAGATCTAGGCTAGGTACATTTAGGTAAATTACTTAGGGTGCACATTTTAGGAATATGCAAGTGCTACTGTTTTTATCTGAACTGTTTCTGTTCATCTTATTAGCACTATGGTAGAAATGTATCTACTATTTACTGTATTGGTACTAGCAATCTCTTTCGTATGCTTCTGTCTCCTGATTGTCGCAGCACATATGTTTTACACAAGGCTGTCGCTGGACCAATAAATACTTATTGAAACGTCCTAATCGCCATCCTGTGTATTTTTCTGAGAGTAAGCAAGCACAAGTGTCTGAGAAAAACGTACTGTACTGTTTTCCACAATCCCTGAGGAATCAGGGTTGTCATGTTCAGTGGTTGCCAGAGACTACCTACACCACTGTAGAATATAGGGAGGTGGTAGTGGCACTGTAGAGCTTGCTGGTCTAACGGCTGACATATCCTGTGGGGGGTGTCCGCAAGCGGTTGGGACACCAAGCCCTCAGTTTAGGTCATCCAAAACGCGCAGGTCCTGGGAGACTCCTAGGAACTACACAACAGGTTAAATGTGGGTCTTTTAAATCTAAGTACACTATCCAATTCCCTGGAAGTTGGATGCCCCTTAACAAATTACCATTTCTATTTTGAAATGGCAGTAAAGCATAAACTAATTCAGGTCTCTCAAGATTATCATTGACCTGAACTTTGTCTTTTACTTTTGGACTGGAAAAATATTGCTTACAAACCGTCTGGGATGCCAGGAGCAATGCTCTATTGCTTTCTTCAAAAGAACTTCATTGACTTCTGCAGATATCGAATCCTCCACCTCTAGAACTTCATTAGTAATTGCCATCTATCCTGAAAAGGGGTTGCATAAAAGTCTACCTGTAAGCCCTTAACAGTTTGAAGAGCCCATTGACCTCTTGAAATATTTCCCCATTACTGCCCAAAAAAGAGCTAGCCTGTTCTCAACTTTTGCAAAAGGGAGAGAGAGCAGACCTTTACCATATGCTTCCCCTGCCCTTTTTTTCCACCAGAGTATCCAAAGCCACGGCGTCCACCCCATCTGCTCTGTGTGAAGAACACCAGCAGGTTCTGAAGGTTAATGGTCAGCCAGAGAAATGGCTCCATAATCCGCTGGCTCTGGTAGAAACTTTTCCATAAACTCTCATCAATGAAGAGTGGGCTTTATCAAAAGAGGCAAAAGCTTGACAAAGTACCCTATTTCTTTTATAAATGCATCCCCAAACAGAGAACTTTGTGTATTTAGAGCAACCTCAGAAGCAGCCAGTTCCCCCAATTTTGGGTTAATTCTCAAAAATAAACACTTCCTCCTTTCATATGACATCCCCAGCATTAGCGTTCCCCAGGAAACAAATACCTCTCTGAGACCACCTAATTAAATCTCTGGGTCTATGGGTTCCCCTTAGTCTGACTGTTCAGCCGAAAAAAAGTATTCTAGCCAACAGCCCCAAAATTTCCAACAGTTTATCCTAGCAAGAAGCCCAGGCTTTGTCCACCCTTTCTTAATTATTTTTACCTCCTTTACTTAAGAAAGTAACAATTTTGTTATCAATTGTTGGAGTTAGCACAATTTTATCTGAAATTGTATTTGTAGGGCATTCTGTCCTCATTTTAGCTCTAGTATCCCTCTCCATCAGGGTTTTAATTCTGGCATTTATGTATCTATCCACAAATGATGGAGGGAACGACTCTGCCGAATTTGGATGCTGTAATTGGCTTTCTCTCCGAGTTCAAAATAACCTCCTGAGGTTCATCAGTCTTTGCCTTTTTACTGATATTAGACATATCATTATCATAGCATGTATCCACATAGTATAAATCAGCAATGCGCAAATCATTTACATCATCATTCGGTCTTTTATAGTGACTGCCATTTGAACCCATTAACGGGCCATACTAACTGGACACAAGGTCTGAGTCATCTTGTAGAATTGAACTGCCACCAAACATCGCATGCTCATGACTATCCTGCACTACCAGGTGCTTATTTTTGTGACATTTTCTTGCCCCCATAAGCAAGATTAGAGAGCTACCTATAGTAATATCCACTGAATTGCCTATATTTGAGGCCATATTCTTAGAAGAGGAGGATACTGCCTTTGTAGTGGAGTTTGAAATGTTGTCACCTAAAACTCACATAGGTTTCTCTTAAATATTGCCTTCTCTGATTCTTCCTTGCGAGGTTCCTTGCTGATCTTATTCTCCACAATGACCTGTTGCTCAATATCCCCAGGGAATTGAACCCAAACAAAGTATATAAATATCTTATATTTATACATGCTTGAAACTATATATTTTTTAACGAGGCAAAGGACAGTCTTTCTCCCTGAACAGGAAATAGCCTTTAAATAAACATGCACACAGTATGACAGAGGATTGAAAGCAAAAAGCATAACATTTATAATTGCATTGAAAAACAAATAAACAATTCTAACATATTAAATCAATTTAAATGACAGAACCAAGGAACAAGTACCCTGAGTCTGCAATCAGTCTGCAGAGTGCTCACAACCATTCCGCTCACCAGACATAACCAGACAGCAAAAATAAACACTTTGTATTCACTGAACTGTAGCTAAAAGGCTGCGGGGTGACACTGTACCGAACACGTGTCCCACCGACGACAAACTATTTTCAAATGTATCAAAAATAAACATACAAACGCTTACTAGTGCTAGCTGCAAAAAGTAACCTTCCCAAATAATACTCTCTCTCGAAGATGCCTTCCCTCAGTGCTACGTGAAACGCAGCGTCTCCAGCATTTAACAATTCTAATTAACAGGGGTGGCTTCTCAGTCATGGCGGAGGAGCGTCGCCCCACTGCTGGAACCAGCAGACGCATGTAAAATAGAATGATAAAGCAGTTCATAAAACTGCTTTATTATCATTTTCATTTTACTCCAGATCCACCGCCGAGTCTTGAGGGAGTGGCCATCAGGAGAAAGAGGCATGGTGGGCTCAGGCTACTGCCAGTGTGCATGTAGGTTTGACCGGTCGTCTTAGGATGGCCAAACTGACATGCGCACTTGGATATCTCAATGCTATTGCTTGGAGATATCGGCAGACTCAGGAGCACAGGCTCCCAGTCCCTGCCGGAGCGTGGAACTAGTCTGCTCCGCCCAATCTCTACGCTTCTCTCATACTGGGCAATACCAGCATGAGAGTACCATCTGGATTGGTGCAGGGGACTCTGGGAGCCTGTGTAAACATCGTCAGAAGAGGCAGCAGACGTCAGGCTGCAGGTAAGTTTTTATTTTTTTTCAATCTCCCCCGCGCTGCCCCAACCAATTTCCCCAGCTAGCGGCCGCCACTGCTAATTAAATCTAGCAACTACTTCTTTCTAAACAATGCCTTGCAGCACCACACCAAAACTTACCTCATTAGTAAGAGGAAAGCCATGTGGAGACCAGTGCTATTTATACTGGGTCTGATTGGTTGTGTTTTGTGTCACTTCCGGCTAGGGCTACATGATAGTAGGTATTGTAGTGTGTTTAAGTGCTGTGGATATAAACAGTAAGAAAAGAGAACGTATAATATGGGCCTGTGGTCTTGTAATAAAATCAGTGCCTCAGATATGGGTGTAGTCATGCCTTGCAGCGGCAATGAAACTATTCTTCCCAATACTTTCAGTCTACATCGCAAGCATAGTAAATACATCATTCACAAAAAGAATTGTTCTTTATCAAATTGACTATGCCATTAATGCACCGTCTGAAGAAAACAAAAGCAAACCTGTACTGAATAACTAACTACTAGCCTATTCCTAACCCACTTTATCCATGTAAAATCCCAGAGGACATAACTATCCAATTACACGAGTAAGTGGAGCAACATCATTGCTTACCAACTTGCAATCAGGTTTCAAGCTAATGCATGACACAAAGCGTATGCTTGCCAACATCATACATGATTTCCTATCATCCTGGATGAAAGCTGTGAAAACCGTATAATGGAGACTGTGGAACGAGGTAGAAAATCTCCTTTACATTAAGCATAACCCTGAAATGACCCAGGGAGCTTCAGGAAGTAATACATTTATCTGAAAGAGACACGTTAGTGACAGATTCCTTACCTTAGAATATCGCCAGGCGTCAGGCTGGATCCGGAAAGTTTTGCGTAGCAGTACCCCTGCGCGTCGGTAGGCGGCGTCGTGCGGCTCCGCGTCCGTCGTCGGCGTTGTGATCGCCGGGATGACGTCGCGGCCATTACTTAGACGCCGCCTATGCGCGCTGGCGTCAGTTCTTTCTTTTTCCGCGCCAGTAAGCACAGATCCGGATTGAGCAGTGCCCCAGTCATTTTTTGACTGAGTATTTTTTGAGACTTTTTTGTCCCAAGTTTTCGAGTTGTTTCGACTCCAAGGTGTCAGTAGGGATGCCCGGCTTCAAGCCATGCAAGGTCTGTAATCGCATGATGTCGATTACGGATCCGCACCGAGAGTGTCTCTTCTGCCTGGGGCGCGGCCACGACCCCACGTCGTGCCCCGAGTGTCGGTCCCTCGCCCCGAAGGCTTTGCGAGAGCGGTCTCGAAAGCTTCTCGAGGCCCGGCACTCGGCTCCGCGCCGATCGAGGTCCCGGGAGAGGTCGAGGGGCCGGTTGCAGAGCCGTCGTCTTTCGTCGGGGTCGAAGTCTTCGTCTTCAGGTAAGGCGAAGCACAAGAGGTCTAAGAAGCGTCGCTCTAAGACCTCCCCTCACCGGTCTCACGACTCGGCTGAGGGTCCTGTTGGTACCGCCCCGCGGCTCCGGGAGTACCCGATGAGCCGACGCCGGCCTACCCGCCTGTTCCGGGTCCCATGTCGACTCCGGCCGACATCCAGAACTTCTTGTCGGCCATGGCTCGCATCTTCGGGCCTATGGGTTACCCCGGTGCGCCTTCGGGCCCCAGTGGGGGTCCTCCTTCGGCACCACCGGCGGCTGCGGTCCCGGTGTCTCCGGCGGCTCCGGCGCCGCAGGACCCCCTCGGATCCAGGCCTGGATCCCGGTCGACGCCGGTTGACCTGACAACACCTCCACCGGCGCCGACCTCCCCGGTACCGCTCACGGCGCCGTCCGAGGTCGCGGGCGACGCCGTCCCCAGGTTCTCCCTGGAACCGGACACGGAGCCGGATCGACGTCGGCCGACGCCGATACCAACGCCGATGGGACTTTTCTTCCCTCATGTCCGCCCTCCATATTTTTCACCTGTTTTGGAGGACGGGGAGGACTGGGAGGGGTCGGAAGACCCTCTCACAGCCCAATGTGAGCCCTATCAGGACTGGGCAGAGGAACTGGGTGATGCCAGTGGCCTGGACACCTCTCCAGACCTTGGCATGCTGTCTCCTCCTTCCGTGGCTACGGAGGAGGGAGCAAGTTATGCAACGGTGTTGTGTAGGGCGGCCGCGGCCTTGCGCCTCGAACTCCCTACAGTGGCTGTCAGGACTAACCTCCTGACGGAAGTGCTTCAGCCGGCGGCTACCTCCTCGGAGCCACTGCTGCCATTCAACGACGCACTTTCTGACGTTCTTTTGGGCACCTGGTCCAGGCCCACCACAGGGGCTCCTGTGGACAGGAACGTAGCCCGACGCCATCGCCCGGCCCCGGGCGACCCCTTGTTCCTCTCCCAACACCCCACCCCCGAGAGCTTGGTTGTCCAAGCCTCTACCTCTCAAAGCGCCTTCCCTACGGCTCCGCCGGACCGGGAATCCAAAAAACTGGACCAATTTGGGAAGAAGGTTTTTTCTTCCTCCAGTGCTGGCTTGCGGTCCGTGAACACCGCTTGCCTTTTGGGCCGTTATTCCCACTCTCTGTGGGATTCGGTGGCGCAGGTGCTGCCTAAGTGTCCTGAGGAGGTCCAGACACTACTCACCTGTGTTATTGCAGACGGGAGAGACGCGGCGAAGTTCACAATCCGATGTGGCCTAGACACCGCTGACTCGCTGGGCAGATCGCTTGCTACGACAGTGGCGCTTCGCCGTCACGCCTGGCTGAGGACCACTGGTTTCTCGGGCGATGCCCAAAACACCCTTATGGACATGCCCTTCGATGGTATCCGCCTTTTTGGCAATAAGGCAGACAGCGCGCTGGAGCGCTTTAAGGACTCGTGGGCTACGGCCAAGTCCTTGGGCCTCTCCGCCTCGCGCCCTCCGCAGCAGTCTGCTTTTCGCCCCTTTCGTGGCCACGGAAGGGGCGCCCAGTCACGTCCATTGCCCAGCCACCGGCCCGCGCAGCAAGCGCCTTCGCGTGGCCGAGGACGTGGCTCCCGCCGAGGCGGGTCGGGTAACCAGCGTGCGGGTCAGGCCACCACCTCCGCCCCGTCCGCGGCCTCCAAGCCCTCCTAGTCCATCCTTTCAGGTCCACAGCACGCCAGTGGGGGGCAGGGTCCGCCATCACCTTCACCACTGGCGTACCATCACATCGGACAAGTGGGTCTTGGACATTGTCCGAAGGGGCTACTCCCTCCCCTTCGAGACTACCCCCCCCAGCCATGCCACCTCAATGCCACCGCATGTCAGGGGATCATTTGGTGCTTCTTCAAAAGGAAGTTGCGGCCCTCTTGGCCAAGAGGGCCATCGAGAGCGTTCCGACCCCAGAAGTAGGGCGTGGTTGTTACTCCCACTACTTTCTGGTGCCCAAAAAGGACAAGGAGGACATGCGTCCTATCTTGGACCTCCGGAACGTCAATCGCTTCCTCCGGAAGGAGAAGCTCAAGATGCTCACCCTAGCTCAGGTCTTGACTGCCCTCGACCCTGGAGACTGGATGGTAGCGTTGGACTTGCAGGACGCATATTTTCACATCCCCGTCCTGCCGGCCCACCGGAGTTACCTGCGGTTCACGGTAGGCCTCGAGCATTTTCAGTTCACCATGCTCCCCTTTGGCCTTACCAGCGCCCCTCGGGTGTTCACGAAAGTGATGGCGGTGGTCGCAGCTCATCTGCGCCGGGCAGGGGTTCCAGTCTTCCCCTACCTCGACGACTGGTTGTTGAAGGCGGGCTCGTCCCAGGCAGTCGTCTCCCACCTCCAGACTACGGCCGAAGTCCTGCACTCGCTGGGGTTCTCCATCAACGTGCCGAAGTCGCACCTGATTCCTTCTCCACAGCTCCTTTTCATCGGAGCAGTTCTGGACACAACGCAGTTTCGGGCCTATCCTCCCGAACGGCGAGTCCGGGATATTCAGGCTATGATTCCGATCTTTCAGCCTCTATCCTGGGTTTCGGTACGGATGACCCTGAGGTTGCTGGGCCTCCTGCATCCTGCTGGTCGATCATGCCAGATGGCATATGCGGGCTCTGCAGTGGGACCTGAAGTTCCAGTGGGCGCAGCATCAGGGGAACCTGTCCGATTACGTCCAGATCTCGGAGGGGACTGCACGACAGTTGCAGTGGTGGCTTTCGAACCGGCAGTGGGTCATGGGCAGATACCTCTCCCTTCCCCAGCCAGAGCACACAGTTGTGACGGATGCGTCCCTTCTGTGATGGGGCGGTCACATGGGAGAGGCGGAGATCAGAGGCCTCTGGTCTCCGGCGGAGTCCCGGCTCCATATCAACCTTCTGGAGCTCCGGGCGATCCGACTTGCACTAAAGGCATTCCTTCCCTCTGTCAAGGGGAAGGTAGTGCAGGTGTTCACAGACAACACCACCGCCATGTGGTATTGCAACAAACAAGGCGGGGTGGGGTCGTGGACCCTATGTCAGGAGGCTCTGCGTCTCTGGACATGGCTGGAACATCAGGGCATTTTCCTGATGGTTCAACACCTGGCAGGTTCCCTGAACGCCAGGGCGGACGAACTCAGGCGCAGGTGCTTGATGGATCACGAATGGCGTCTTCACTCGGAGGTGGCGCAAGGACTCTTTCTACAGTGGGGAGAGCCTTGGTTAGATCTATTCGCCACCGAAGAGAACACGCAATGTCATCAGTTCTGCGCGTTGGAATTTCCAAGGCGGCACTCGCTAGGCGACGCTTTTCGTCGCGAGTGGAGTTGCGGTCTGTTGTACGCCTTTCCGCCTATACCACTTCTACCCAGAGTGTTGAAGAAGATTCGGCGCGACCGGGCCCAAGTAATTCTTGTGGCTCCGGACTGGGCTCGAAGAGTTTGGTATCCCGAGCTACTCAGTATGAGCATCGATCCCCCGATCCGTCTGCCTCTTCGGGAGGATCTTCTGTCGCAGCAGCAGGGGACGATCCTCCACCCGAACCTGTCCAGTCTCCACCTCCTTGCGTGGAGATTGAGTGTCGGCAGTTGATTCCTTTCGACCTGCCTCCCGAAGTTTGTGATGTGATTCTGGCAGCCAGGCGTCACTCCACTAAGGTGGTATATGCCTGCAGGTGGAACAAGTTTGTGGCATGGTGCACAGCAAAGGCTGTGAATCCCCTTTCTGCCCCTCTTTCTGAGGTTCTTCTGTTCCTTCTTTCTCTGGCCCAACAGGGTTCTACCCTGGGTACCATCAAGGGCTACCTTTGTGCAATCTCGGCCTTTCTCAGGCTTCCTGATCAGCCCTCCCTTTTCAAGTCCCCGGTTGTTAACAGGTTTCTTAAAGGCATTACACACCTTTTCCCTCCTGTTCCGTTTGTGATGCCTCAGTGGGACTTGAACTTGGTTCTTACCTTTTTAATGTGCGCTCCCTTTGAGCCTCTCCATAACTGTCCTCTTCGTCTTCTCACTCTGAAGACAGCCTTTCTGGTGGCTATCACCTCCGCTCGGCGGGTGAGTGAGCTCCAGGCTCTTTCTTGTAAGCCCCCTTTCTGTCTGTTCATCCAGACAAGGTTGTTCTTAGGACGCGTCCGTCCTTCTTGCCAAAGGTGGTTACTGCCTTCCACATTGGGCAGACCATCACTTTGCCCACCTTCTTTCCGCCTCCGCATCCTTCCAGAGAGGAAGAGAGGCTCCACCGTCTGGACCCAAAACGTGCGATTTCCTTCTATCTGAACCGCACACAACAGTTCCGGGTGGACGACCAGCTCTTTGTTGGCTACGTGGGCGCCAAAAGGTCGGGCGGTACACAAGCGGACCATCTCCCGCTGGGTTGTCTTGTGTATCAAAGCCTGCTATTCTTTGGCTAAGAAGGAGCCCCCTGTTGGGCTACGTGCCCATTCCACAAGGGCGACAGCCGCCACCACGGCTTTGGGACGTGGTGTCCCATTGCAGGACATTTGTCAGGCAGCTACGTGGGCCTCGCTGCACACGTTTACCAAGCATTACTGCCTTGACAGCCAAGTCCGGAGAGACGGCTTCTTTGGCCGTTCTGTTCTCCAAGACTTCCTCGTCTGATCTTTGTTCGCAGACCCACCACCGGGGTTGGTATTGCTGGGGTATCTATTCTAAGGTAAGGAATCTGTCACTAACGTGTCTCTTTCAGATGCACAAGTTACTAACTTGTGTAACGATATATCTGTAAGGACAGTAGTTAGTGACAGATTCCTTACCGCCCCACCCATCCTCCCCGTTCTGCGAACTGATTTCTAGGGTTGTCATCCCTTTCAGGGCCCTAGTTTTCAGACACCAGTGTCAGTTTCTTGCATGGCTCTGCGTTTCTGGCATGGAAAGTCGTGTACAGAACTGACGCCAGCGCGCATGGGCGGCGTCTAAGTACTGGCCGCGACGTCATCCCGGCGATCACGACCGCGGACGCGGAGCTGCACGACGTCGCCTACCGATGCGCAGGGGTACTGCTACGCAAAACTTTCCGGATCCAGCCTGACGCCTGGGGATATTCTAAGGTAAGGAATCTGTCACTAACTACTGTCTCTTACAGATATATCGTTACACAAGTTAGTAACTTGTGCAACGGCGACAAAAGTAGCAGCGTTGGTTAGTGCACAGTATGATTTTTCAATTAAGGTTAAAGTGGCACATGCTAGTCCATGCCTCTGGAAGGCCCTGTGTACAATCTGCATATTTGGTGGTGCCCAGCACGGAGTTACCAGATGAGATTAAGCAGCTACAGCTAGCTTTGGGGTTAAGGCATTGGATAATGGTCTCATTAAAATGCACAGCATCAGCTAAATGGGGACTTTTCTTTCCAGTGCAAGTTAGTCGAAGCTGGAAAATTTGGCATTGTTGGAGCTGTTCTCAATGTGTTCCATCAGCGCTGTGTGTTTGGTGAATCTAAGTTGCTGGTGGTAGAGGCGGATGGTGGATCTATAGGTTTTTCTGCCGTTTTCATCTTCATCATTATTTTAATTGTTTGCAGTGGTGTTTAGAGCATCACAGTTCTGTGTACTAGCTAGTTCGAGGTCTTGTCCTGGGGGTGGTGATGGTTTTGAGCAGGCCACAGTGGCTGCGCATCCAGGCATTGAAGTTGATGATGGATTGAGGTAGGTCTTGGTATTTGTGCGGCAGGTGGTGGGTTTGGAGCTCTGAAGTCCATCTTCCTCAAGGATCCTGTTTCAGTTACATCCAGCATCTTTGGGGAGCGCGGTTAGTTGGGGAGGCGCATGTCAAAGTTGATGAGGTTGTGGTTGGTTCCGATGAAGGGTGTGTGCTTCTCCACTGTAATACCAGAGAAGTTGGTAAAGAAAGAGTTGAGGTGCGGTCCGGTGGTGTGGATGGGGTCCTTACTCGTTGGGTTACCCCGAGTATGTTTAGGTCTTCCGGGAAGTTGTTGGCGTTTTGCTCTGTGTTGCCTTCCAGGTGGAAATTGAGGTCACCGATGAGGATGAAGACGCCCCAGTGGGGTGACGAAGGCTGTGATGGTGTTTCCAAAGTTGGATCTCCGGCCAGGAGGTTGGCAGAGCAGGGCCCCCACCTGGGTGGTGTTGATGGAGCACATCTTGCTTAAAGGCTAGATGTTCCAGGAGGTCGCTGGAGTTTGATGAGGTGATGGAGCAGTGGAAGAATTCTTTCTAAATGATGGCTAGTCCTCCTTCAGGTTTGCAGGTTCTGTCCTTTCTTGCAATCTTGAAACTGGTGAGAGTAATGGCCTCTGCCATTCTCTCATTCTCTAAATACAGCCTTTGGTCCCTTCGGGTTTAGTTTTATGAATGCTGCATAGACAGAAAAGCCAGAAGAAATCTTGAACTAGCTCATCTATCCTTAACAGTGTCTTACGTGGCAATTAGGTTAATACAGCAGTGTGTTCTGAACACAGGTCTACTTTGTTGCTTTATTCTTTATACTGAAAAGGAACTACTCATCATCATTTCTTAATAGTTGCTTCAGTGGTTCAGTGAATAATTAGAAGAGAATAGGGGACAGCAATGTCTAGTGCCCTTCTCTGTATTAATTACAGGTGTTAGATTCCCATTGATTATACCGCTAGCCTTAGTGATTCTATACAGGGACTGCACTCCCTTTATGACACTACCCTCAAATTAGCGTTATGCATTACCTGCCATGTAGAAGACCAACTGATACGTTTTTTGGTAGCAACCAACGGGTATATTGCTGAAAAATGCTTTTGGCAGCTGCCAGATAGATAAACTCTTTCTGTATCTTCAAGGGTAATATGGCCAATAACTGACCTTTGTTTTATTGCAACAATATTAGAAAAACATTGAAGTCAATTGAACAAAGAGATTGGTCTGTACTAATCACAGTGTGAGCAATATTTATTTTGCTTCAAAATCAACTAGATAACCGCCTCCTCGCATGAATCTGGAGGTTTGTTTCCTGACAGTATGCAGCTGAAAAGGTCATGCCAGATTGGAATTATGTAATCAGAAATGACCTTGTAGTTTTTAATTGGTGGCCCATCTGGGCCAACAGCCTTCCTCTATTTAGACAGGATAGAGCTATTTTAATCTCTTCATGAGTTATCGGGCAATTCGGAGCATTCCTCTGTTTTTCATAATCTCCTTTACCAAGTCTTAACTCTGTCAGGATACACCTCCTCCCTATACAAAGTCTGAAAACTTGCAGAACTCCTCCTCCATTGCTCTTCTAGAGGAAGCACGTGTGCAAGACAGGGTGTACAACCTCCTTTATGTAGCTCTTGGCTCTATCTAATTTTGCATTCCGGGCTATTAATATCCCACTGTACTCTTCCCTATTCAAAATGTTGTACTCTACTAGTCTTCCTGTGTAAACAACAAATATCTTCTAACTACTCCTTTGCTCTTTTTACAACTGCTCAACCTTCTGACTAGTTACCCACCTAACTTCCTGGTCTAGGACAGTATTATACTATTTTCAGTGTCAGCAATTTGATTTTTTCCTAACACCTTGAATATCTTTTAATTCTGTCAAGTCTACTGATTGATATTTGTACTAATAATCCCCTTAAAATGCATCAAGTGTATCCCACACAATTTCCAGAAAAGCTGAATGTTGATTCATTTTAAAGCGCCCAACTATCTTGTTTTTAATGTCTTCCTCTTTCAAAATGTTTATCAAGAACGACTTATTGTATGCCCAATGTGCTCTTTCTAACTTCGAAATAGTCTGTAATACCAAATGAACGTCTGAGTGATCTGATAAATGAGTGGTCAGGTGGGTGACCTCCTCTACTGCTCCCAACAATGACCTGTCAATTAGGAAAAAATCTATTCTCCTCCTCTGTTCTTCCAAGCATCACATAGACCAAAATCTTGAATCATGTCTAATAATGTCCTCCAGACCTTTGCGGCATTAACAATGGGACTGATTGTGGACCTATCTAGCACATTGTTCCTACGAATAATAAGTCCTCTCCTAGGATGTGTAGTGAGGAACTTCAAATTGATTACACAAAAGCGAGGAGAGATGGCCATCAACATCAATATTTGGCATATAGAAAGAGGCTGGGTTGGATTCAAATCTTACCTGTAATACATCATCCAGCACTATCTGACTTCCAGTGCATATATTCCTATGCCTGCTCTCACCAAAATAGCTACATTGATTACTCTAAGCCATTATTTATATTCAGTAGCAGCCATATGCGTTACTTGCAACCGTATTATTTGCCTCTTGTAGTGTGGTAAATATTGGGTAATTCTACTTGTCATGGTCTTACCTCTCAGCTCACAGATGTTACTTTATAGGAGAAATGACATGATGTTTTTAGGGGGGGTGTAGCTTTAATTTCCATTATAACACAAAAGGACCCTAAAAGAGTCCTCTGAAAATTCGTCTGCGCTTAATAATGAAGCCTTTCCCCCCATTGTATTGATATTTGTGTAACTCACACTCAGTGAAGCCCTCCCATCCTGATGGGACCCTCTTTTACCTTCCATGGCACTCATTAGTGTAATGATGAGCAAATGTCCTCTAACCCCATCTCTCCAAGTTCTCAACACTTCTTTTCAATAGACTGTTGTAAGAAATTGGGTTGGTACTCAGTCGCGGCGGGCATGGCTCACGGGTAGGGTCGCGCGGGGTGGGGGGGACGGGCAAGTGGTCTTGAGGGAAGGGGGGTCACGTGGGGAAGAGAGGGTTTAAATAATAAAAAAATAAAATTTAAACTTACCTTTCCCGGGTCCCGCATCTTCAGTGCTGGGTCTGCTCCTGCTTTCCTGCCTCCGCATGAACAGGAAGCAGGCAGCCTCCCTCCCCTCCCCTAAGCCGATCACAACACTGCAATGGTAGCCTTGTGATTGGTTGGGAAGCTGACCACACAGGCGTCTATGTGGAGGCCATTTTCTCCATGTAGGCTGCATGCAGCCTACATGGAGAAAAGGGAGAGTGCGCATGACTGGTTTGGTCGGCCCCAGAGGGCCGAGCAAACAGTCAGGGCCTGCAGCATTGGGCTAGCCACTCCTCCCCTGCCCACAAGCAGACCCGCCCACCCCCAACCAAACCCTTCTGCTTTCTCGCAGTGTGAGAAGCAGAAACATAAATGTTATTATAATACCATTTTATGTTTCTGCTTCTCGCTTAGAGAAAGCAGTGGAGCGACGCTCCTCCGCCCACATGGAGGAACCGCCCTGTTGGTACTAGTTGAGGGCTGTATGTGCTCACCTCAAGAAATAATCACAGTCCATGTCAGGGTGAATCACTGAAGTTACTACATAAACCTGAGCTCAACCCACTGGTAGCTATGGCACAGAGCAGAAAGGCTTGACTCCGAGGCAATGTGTAAAATATTTACCCAGTACTAAAACTGTAAGAAAGTTGAAATGCAAAACAATAAAAATCCCAAAATTAATCACAACAATAGAGTAAAAATTATTAAATGACACCAAAATGACAAAAATCCAATAACAGGGACTGAAGATATGAGTTCTTAAAGTTATAAGTAGCAACGGCTCCAAAAAGCCCAAAGTGCCAATGATAATCAATGGCCATGGCAGAACAGGACCGAGGCACAATTTGACACTGACTGCGAAGGAGCACGCATCGGATACACTAACCAGGTTTGTCCTAGTCAAAGATTATACCTTCTGAGGGTGGCAGGCAGAGGCCAACAGGAAGGTCCAGTCCACACCCAGTTGCCTCTGGTCAGCTGAGCATTAGCAGGAAAAGGCCTCTTGCAGCTTGTTGTATCCCCGTAGCTTTAATATGAGGTCAGTCTTATGAGCCTTGGAGTACATTTCTTTATCCTAGGTAAAAGAGGGAGAGCAGGTCCAGACTTCAGTGCTAAATACCCTCACGGATGACAGTGCTCTACAAATCTACCTTACATTACATTCTAGTCTCTTCTCAGGTCTCAGACAGGAGTGCTCTGAAGTGGGCGCCTGGAGTTGGCACCTTTATGCCTGGCACAAGCTAGTAGGTGGGAATGGCCATTGGGGATGCCCTAACCAATGGGATAAAGGTTTCTGGGTCTAATCCTACCCATTTTGGGCATTTTCAAGATGGCCAAAGTCTTCAGCCACTAAACCTGGGCTCTGATGGCTGGGTTGTGTAGGGAGAGTGTACGTTGAGTGTACTGTGGTAATCCTAGTGCCCTTCCAAATCTAACACTAAAATCCAGTTCTTGGCAATTCCTGTACCCCCAACAAACTCAGCGACAGAATTCTGATGGGGCAAAGCTGAGCTTTCAGGAAACAGACTGGATATCCACAAATTGTTTTAGTTTTCAGATTCCCTCCTTTGAAGTGTGCCTCAAATGTCATAAGAAAAACCCCAGCAGACCTGTCAGAGTAAGGTTATCAAAATAGAAAAATATTACCAAAAACAGTAAAAATAAATAGGCATTACCTGGGCAGTTATGAAATGCCATGGGCAGAGCAATGATAAGCAACCATGATAAGCCGCAGGTGCAGCCTTTGCAGGCCCAAACGCAGTCCTCAAAAGCCCAAGCTCTACATTTATTTACCCAGACTCAACCAAAGATCTCAGAATTATTTGACTATGCTCATCCATAATTTGCCCAGACTTACATCTCATTTGTCCATGCTTATCTATCAGTAGCCCTGGTTCAGTCATCTCTAGCCCAAGCTCAATCAGAGTGTGCCGAGGCTTAACCATCATACACCAAATTTAAACTCATAAAAAGAGGTCTAACCCTAAAATCACTTTTGGGTAGTAGGTCTGCTGTAATTTTCAGACAATTAAGAATGCCCTCTTGCGAGGGAGACACTGCCCATCTAGACTGCATGTCTTGGAGAAATAGGATCTATAACTTGGTTATCATGTCTGATTTGTGCTCAAGAGAAGGTCAGACATACAAATAATTGCCAAACTATTAATGTACGTTTATGTTATCATTGTTTCTATTAAAGATCAGTGTAAATGACATTTTAAAACATGATCAAGTTGAAGACAAAAGGAAACATGAGCCAAAGCTACACAAATATAAACAATGCATCCTTAAAATCATAGATTACAGGGCTAATTTATTTAATTTTTTCTGGTAATTGGTCTGTCGTAGGTTCATTCAACTAAGCTTGGTTCCTGGAAAAAACCTGCGAGAGCTGTGTGAGCCATCCAAGCTCCACATTCAACTTGACATTTTTCATACAGTTTGAATCATCCCACAGTTGCGTTCGTGCGCACACACAAACACACACCAATGTTACAATGTTTTACTCACTGGAAGATGCTCTATCACAAATTGAATATTTCAAAACCAACTTCACATTCTATACATATTGTTACCCTAAGAATGTTCTTCTATCATTTAACATATGTGCTTATATGATACGGAATTTCGGGCAATATGCTATGTTTGCTGATGTGCACGTAACAAAGCTACAGCTGGCCAGTCAGAATAGAATTTTACATGTTTGTAAATCTTTACTTCATGAAACACCTTAAGGAAAAAGTATTTCCTTTGGTATGTTTGGTTTTTAATTTTAGTGTGGATTAGATTATTTCCTTCTTCAGGTAAAAAGGAAAACAACTGGTTTACAAAGCTGAAAACAACTGGTTTACAACTTTTAAATTGGATAAAGGCCTTGCCATTTTGTCGAGTCCCATGACTCAGCTCTGAAAACTTTCTGTCCCAGGATTTTGTGTTTCTTAATGTTTATTTAGAGAGGACTGGTAGTATAATGAGATAGTTTTTGTTTGTGCTGCTGGTTTTAAGAATATGGCCCAACATATTAAACATTTCCAAATTATATGGAACATAAAAATCGTCTATTGAGCACCTGTTTTGGAAGACTTGTGCCAAATGCGCTAAGCATGCTTTCTCAGATTAGCCGCTTGGCCTCTCTGATGCTAGGGGTCACAAGGACAGTGGCTGGGGTTATAAAAGACCTACCGGGAATCACAGCTGTGACTCCTGGTGATCCCTAAATGACATTCTTGTATTATGATCGCTGATTTATGACTAATTTTAACGATTTGAGTTTGTAACTTTGCTAATTTGTTAATAAACCTTCATAGTTTCCAAATCTACTACTCTCAGCCATCTTTTTGAAGCCTAATGTGCTTCACTGTCACTGAAGTGTTGCTGATTGTTTGACGTTAAGCCTCAGTCCACGACTAATGGTCGAGTGCAGCTTGTACTTCAGTTTGCACCAACAATTTGCACGGTGCAAATCTTATCTCCGCTGCAACTGCAGTTAAAATTTGCACAGCCAGGCTAATGTGGGCCTGGAGACATGCCTTACAGTGCCACTGCAGTGGATGGCACAATGAGTGCTTCAGTCCACTGGTAGCATTTAAATTATTTTCCGGCCCGAGAAGATTTGGTTCCATAAACTTTGGAATTACAGGCAATTTAAATAAACTAATGAAGTGTATACTGATTTCTTCATGTGAAAGGAGGAGCACAAGCACTATACCGCTGGTTATCGGGGGTAAAGTGCACAGAGGTCTATAGCCAGCAAAAAGAGAGCACAGCAAAAATGGCAAAAAAAATAAATCTGTGGTGCCCTTGCAGAAAGGACAACTTTCCAACAATAGATTACACTAGCACAGCCTGCCATGGATTCTACTTCTCACTCTGCCACATAATACAGAGTGTTGCCAGGAATTTTATCTGCAGTTGCCCTCGGCCTCTTTACTTCATCCATCTTCTTTGCAAGTTCCCATTGTCTATCTTCTGTTCCTCAGCAGATGTATGAGCAAAAGCAGAAAGAGAATTCTTGTGAAAAATTTTGGATTTTAATGCTGCAGTTAAGATGTGTTATATAGGCAAGTTCGACTAGGATCTTATGTGGCATCTTCAGTACGATCTCAGTCTATAAGGGTACAATACCAAAGGGAAACAGCAAGCCTAACATCTACACATCAGTGTACATGTAACGCACCTCCCCCATAAACAAAAGTCTACCTCAGAGTCCAATGTTTTGAGTATTACACTCTAGTGGTGTGCACCTCCACCCCTCCCGCTGTTTCCAGAGAGCAGTCTCCAAGACCAATGTTAGATTCGTCACATATGTGGATTGCACCACCAATTCCAAATTCAAAAGTGATTGAGTCCATCCAATATTTATCATTACATTTCTTTCTTCATTTAAAGTTAAGACAGCCAAGCAGCCAACGCGTTTCTTCCAGCTTCAGTGGACTTCGTCAGGGCTGTAGAACATACAAAACAAATAATGTATAATACAACACAATAACGACAAAAGGATTCACAATAATACATAAAACCACCACAGTATTGGCACCAAGATTTCCTACGGAAAATCTACGTGCAACACTCACATAAAAATATTCACATATAAAAAGTCCACATATAAATAACCACACCATAAAACAACATAAAAAATCACATGTGCAAGTTACAAGTACAAAGTCACATATAGAAAACAGGGACAATCCAGGCATGTGTTTGATCAACAAGAAATATTGTTGAATAACTAAATAGCATGTTGACATAGTGTAAGGAAAATACAAGGGAAAGCCAAATAGTATAGAGGGATTTTATAAAAGAATATAGATTGTAGTACACCGTGACCGGTCCAAGAGCTTGGGACACCATATAGGAGTGAGTAATCCAAAGCAGAGTAAAGATATTAGCAAGGTAATGTCCTTAATGAGATTAATACCCAGGAGAGAAAGTCGCCAAGGCGACATATCTTATTATCAGCATTTGGTCTCCTATAATTGTGGAAATTTGCAACAATGCTGTTCGGTTCAGTCTGTCTCCCACGTTTGAACTGTTCCCTCCTGTATCCAGGGTAAGTTCAATATTGATCGGCTCCTGTGCCTGAAAAGTATATAGAGTTCCAAAATATTTAAAGATAAAAGAAGGTGAAAATCCCCATCTCAACTATTAACCCCCAACACATAGTGGGGAAGTTAAGAATATTCATGTGAGGTATGTGATTAAGTAAAATTCCTCTATGAGCAAGCAATAACGTTAGGGCCCCCCCCACTTTGAGTAATGTTATGCCTAGCAACTCCTAGTGGAATCCTAGGTGTAAATCCATAGTCGTGCCAAAGAAAGTCGATTGAAGGGGAGAAAAGACGAGAAACCACACCCTAATACAAGATGGTATCCGTGCTAGCCCAGTGGGTGATACGTATGGATATCATTCCTCCTTGTGCCAATTTAGTGCACACTTGTAAGAGGAGTTACAGCATATGTGGCAAGAAAGTGCCCCAATGTTCAATAACACGCCATAGAAAAGGGGGGTATCAGGTCATATTTTTATGGCACTCATAAAGATGACCCGAATATCCCGCCTAGCCGGTGTGGCAAATGCCGCCTGTTACTCGTTGTTTGTGCCTCAATTAGGAACACTTTAGAAAGAATTATTATGTGCGTATTGAAGGCCTACTATTACGCGTGTTGGATAGAGCGGAGAGCCCCGAATAGCGTGTGCCGGTATGTAATTTTCCAATATGCATGAAACCAGAGGAAAAGAAACAAAGTAGCCCGCGCTAGTCTCCGCAATGATAATTCAAAATTTAAAATTAGAGCAAGACAAAAATACCGGGGCCCATAAAGCTAGGAAATATAGATGCCCCCGATCCCACCTGCCACTTATAAAGCGGATCAAAAAATGCCCAAGTTTCTACTCCCCACACAACATAATTCGGAACGCCAACGTCCGCGTCCTTGACCGTATAGTGTTGAGCGTGCAACTCGACTTCTCTTATTAAGGACGTACGGCGTCTTGACGTGCAAGAGGCACGCACAAGCTCTCCAGGGAATGACTGTAAATTCAGCGTGCTCGTCAGTTCAAAGCCATTCAGTAGTCACGTCCGAGTTCATTAGGGGATGTCTATAAATTGTGGTGCAGTGGTATGCATGAACTAATAAAGGCTTAGTTACTATTGTTGGAAAAACAGCAGACACAAATTTAAAGAGATAAACTATATAGTATATACGGAGGAGATTGGTTGGAAAGGGCCGAAGTAGGAGGTCCTAAAGAGGTGTTAGATCCACATGTGATGATGCCTTATATGCTACAATAATTAATGAGGGTCTGCATCTCTTATCTAATTTGAAGTAACCCAATTGTGTATTCAAAGTATATATATGCAACCCATATCAATGGCTGGCATGAGTAAAAAGAAATAGATTTATAGATTTGTGTGCCGTTTTGTAAGAGCATGAAAGAAGTTCTGAGAAGCGTAGTATTCCCGCATGCATTCATAGAAATGAGAATAATGTAACAGGTGATAGAAAAAAACGGCTAGTTTATCATGCCTGAATTGTTCCACCCCCTTATGTAATCATGTTTCTCCCATTTTTCTTTTATCATAGTTAAAAACGGATATATACATGCTTTCTAATCTGACAGAAGTAAGATCCTCATTGGTACTTGTGATGATGTAATGATGGAAGTTTTATACCTAGTTGATGGAAAAGGACGGGTATGTTCCCCACACACAGTTCTGGCAATTGGTATTCATGGTGTACTATAAGGGCCCTTAGTGCTGTAGATTTCCTGTACATATAGGAAATGTTATAGATATTAGCCCCTAAGTTGTAATGTCATTTTTATATGCCCTTTTTATAGGGGACACTAAATATGTTCTTATCTGTGGAAAAAGTCCTGAGAGGAGAGAGATGTGGATTGCTTTCCAGGATTGCCCATAGTGGTCGGAGGCCGTGTATCTGTCCAAAGGCGTCTCAAGCCTACGTGATGTGTTTACAGGGGTCCCTTATGTGCTCAAAGATGGCACCTATACGAAGTAATGGAGCTGCTCATCCGTGTTGTGCCCCATAGGGACACAACGTAAGCGGCAGATCCACCCTGCCTCATTACGTCTGAAAACCAATTCTCTGTCTCCACCCCTTGCCCTTTGTGGGACATGATCAATCGCATGGAACCAAATGTCTTGTTTGCCTGCATGTTGTTCTGTCATGTGTGAAGTCATTGGATACCTAGCATCCTGTAACCTGATTGCCCTCACATGTTCTTGAATTCTAATTTCCAGGGCCCTAACCGTACTGCCTACATAGATGATGTTGCAGCTGCAGCCAATAGCATACGTTACAAAGGATGTTTTACATGTGATGGTGTGGCGAATCGTATACACCTGTTCTGTGTTGTATTTGAATTGCTTTAATTTGTTCTTACCATACTGACAAATGTTGCCGTCCGTGCACGTAAAAAAGCCATGGGTTTGTTGGGGCAGCCAACTCTTATCTGTTTTTTTGGGTGCTAGGTAACTGGGACATAACATGTCCCTTATGGTTGTACCATGCCGGTATGTTACTTTCGGTTTTGGTGATATAACCCCCCCTCAAACCCAGCACTTCCTGGAGCAAGGTCCAATGTTTTAGGAGTACCTTGTAAATTCCCTGACTGTGTTTGTTATACTTTGTACCGAAGTTGACATTAATTCGCCACACCATCACATGTAAAACATCCTTTGTAACGTATGTTATTGGCTGCAGCTGCAACATCATCTATGTAGGCAGTACGGTTAGGGCCCTGGAAATTAGAATTCAAGAACATGTGAGGGCAATCAGGTCACAGGATGCTAGGTATCCAATGACTTTACACATGACAGAACAACATGCAGGCAAACCAGACATTTGGTTCCATGCGATTGATCATGTCCCACAAAGGGCAAGGGGTGGAGACAGAGAATTGGCTCTCAGATGTAATGAGGCAGGGGGGATCTGCCGCTTACGTTGTGTCCCTATGGGGCACAATACGGATGAGGAGCTCCATTACTTTTTATAGGTGCCATCTTTGAGCACATAAGGGACCCCTGTAAACATATCACGTAGGCTTGAGTCGCCTTTGGACAGATACACGCCTCCGACCACTATGGGCAATCCTGGGAAGCAATCCTTATCTCTCTCCCCTCAGGACTTTTTCCACAGATAAGAACATATTTACTGTCCCCTATAGAAAGGGCATATAAAAAGGACATTACAACTTAGGGGCTAATATCTATAACATTTCCTATATGTACAGGAAATCTACAGCACTAAGGGCCCTTAGAGTACACCATGAATACCAAATGCCAGAACTGTGTGTGGGGAACATAACCGTCCTTTTCCATCAACTAGGTATAAAACTTCCATCATTACATCATCACAAGTACCAATGAGGATCTTACTTCTGTCAGATTAGAAAGCATGTGTATATCCGTTTTTAACTATGATAAAAGAAAAATGGGAGAAACATGATTACATAAGAGGGTGGAACAATTCAGGTATGATAAACTAGCCGTTTTTTTCTATCACCTGTTGTTACATTATTCTCATTTCTATGAATGCATGCGGGAATACTACGCTTCTCAGAACTTCTTTCATGCTCTTACAAAACGGCACACAAATCTATAAATCTATTTCTTTTTACTCACGCCAGCCATTGATATGGGTTGCATATATATATACACTTTGAATACACAATTGGGTTACTTCGTATTAGATAAGAGATGCAGGCCCTCATTAATTATTGTAGCATATAAGGCATCATCACATGTGAATCTAGCACCCCTTTAGGACCCCTTACTTCGGCACTTTCCAACCAATCTCCTCCGTATATACTATATAGTTTATCTCTTTAAATTTGTGGCTGCTGTTTTTCCAACAATAGTAACCAAGCCTTTATTAGTTCATGCATACCACTGCACCACAATTTATAGACATCCCCTAATGAACTCGGACGTGACTACTGAATGGCTTCACATCTTTGAACTGACGAGCGCGCTGAATTTACAGGCATTCCCTGGAGAGCTTGTGCGTGCCTCTTGCACGCCAAGACGCCGTACGTCCTTAATAAGAGAAGTCGAGTTGCACGCTCAACACTATAAGGACGCGGACGTTGGCGTTCCGAATTATTATGTTGTGTGGTGAGTAGAAACTTGGGCATTTTTTTATCTGCTTTATAAGTGGCAGGTGGGATCGGGGGCATCTATATTTCCTAACTTTATGGGCCCCGGTATTTTTGTCTCGCTCTAATTTTAAATTTTGAATTATCATTGCGGAGACTAGCGCGGGCTACTTTGTTTCTTTTCCTCTGGTTTCATGCATATTGGAAAATTACATACCAGCACACGCTATTCGGGGCTCTCCGCTCTATCCTTTAAACATGCGTAATAGTAGGCCTTCAATACGCGCGTAATAATTCTTTCTAAAGTGTTCTTAATTGAGGCACAAACAACGAGTAACAGGCGGCATTTGCCACACCGGCTAGGCGGGATATTCTGGTCATCTTTAAGAGTGCCATAAAAATATGACCTGATACCCCCCTTTTCTATGGCGTGTTATTGAACATTGGGGCACTTTCTTGCTACATATACTGTAACTCCTCTTACAAGTGTGCACTAAATTGGCACAAGGAGGAATGATATCCATACGCATCACCCGCTGGGCTAGCACGGATACCATCTTGTATTAGGGTGTGGTTTCTCGTATTTTCTCCCCTTCAATCGGACCTGACTTCCTTTGGCACGACTATGGATTTACACCTAGGATTCCACTATGAGTTGCTAGGCATAACATTACTCAACGTGGGGGGCCCTAATGTTATTGCTTGCCCATAGAGAACTTTTACTTAATCACATACCTCACATGAATATTCTTAACTTCCCCACTATGTTTTGGGGGTTAACAGTTGAGATGGGGATTTTCACCTTCTTTTATCATTAAATATTTTAGAACTCTATATACTTTTCAGGCACAGGAGCCGATCAATATTGAACTTACCCTGGATACAGGAGGGAACAGTTCAAACGTGGGAGACACACTGAACCGAACAGCATTGTTGCAAATTTCCACAATTATAGGAGACCAAATGCTGATAATAAGGTATGTCGCCTTGGCTACTTTCTCTGCTGGATATTAATCTCATTAAGGACATTACCTTGCTAATATCTTTACTCTGCTTTGGATTACTCACTCCTATATGGTGTCCCAAGCTCTTGGACCGGTCACGGTGTACTACAATCTATATTCTTTTATAATATCCCTCTATACTATTTGGCTTTCCCTTGTATTTTCCTTACACTATGTCAACATGCTATTTAGTTATTCAACAATATTTCTTGTTGATCGAACACATGCCTGGATTGTCCCTGTTTTCTATATGTGACTTTGTACTTGTAACTTGAACATGTGATTTTTTGTGTTGTTTTATGGTGTGGTTATTTATATGTGGACTTTTTATATGTGAATATTTTTATGTGAGTGTTGCATGTGGATTTTCCGTAGGAAATCTTGGTGCCAATACTGTGGTGGTTTTATGTATTATTGTGAATCCCTTTGTCGTTATTGTGTTGTATTATACATTATTTGTTTTGTATGTTCTACAGCCCTGACGAAGTCCACTGAAGCTGGACGAAACGCGTTGGCTGCTTTAACTTTAAATGAAGAATAAAGAATTCTAATGATAACAAATATTGGATGGACTCAATCACTTTTTAATTTGGATTTGGTGGTGCAATCCACATATGTGACGAATCAGTCTATAAGGGTGTCTATGCACTTGTTGCATTTCCCATTCTAGAGCAATACTGCCTTTGTTGTTTAACACCATCTTGCAAGAGATTAATCACAATAGATTTTATATCATTACCATTAACAGTTTCCGGGATATTAAGAAACTTGATATTATTTATGTCATGCCTGGTTCTTAATCATTTCTCGCTTTTCAGGCACTAATGATCACGTGCATGACAGCTCTGAATAGAATGTGTGGTCTAAGCAGTCTTGACTTTTCAGTGACTTCCAAAAATTCTTTAAAGCTTTAGTTCTTAGAAACAAGTCATCAAGTTTTTACTCTAAGGAAATGCAGGGAGCTTGCATCTTTCTTTTCTAGTGCTCTGAGATTTTGATCTTCGTCATCATCTATTTACTTGTAATTGTATTTCCATTTATATAGCGCTTACTCCTTCTGACGAGGTGTTGAAGCGCTTTATGCTGGGCAGCACGCTGCTCTGGGCCCAATGGTCAGTAGTTAGTCCAGTGTTATTGGTTGTTGTGCGCTGAAGCAAGCCATTCCATGCAATCACTCCAGTTTCTTAGGCGGTAGATTAAAGTAATAGGAGTTAGGTATGATCATTATTGGGAAGGCTCCTCTGTGAGTTCATGCAGGTGTTTGGTGGGGGTTAATAGATGAACTAGAGGAGAATAGGTCATGTTAGGTTAGAGGGGCATCAGTGTCCTAAAAAGGAGACGATGTGATTGCTGAAATAAGTTGTAGGCAATTTGCATAAATACAGTGATGGGGATATAGGTAAACATGCAGTGATGTAGAGAAGGTGGTGTTCTGAGAGAAGAGGCATAGAGATGATGAAAAAGAAGGAGCGAGCCATATAATTGGAAAAATGACAGGTGCCCATCAGACATTTTAAGTAAAGCTCGGTTTTTGTTTTTCATGCCACGTTTTAGGAATAAATAGTTATATATATATAAATGCCCTGTTTGTTTATATTGATGTTCCCCTGCCACTCATGTCATCGGTTGTTGTTTTTATAATCACCCCATGCCTCTTTGTGTTATTTGTGCCTCGTGAAATTTCTGTTGTTATTTGGGGACTTGTTTATTCCCTCATGTTGTTTGTGTCCTGTGCTGTTTACTTTTGTAATAGGAGTCCAAACTCATGTTAGTTCCATGCTTATCTTTGTACATCACGCACACCTACAAAGCCCTCCACAACGCCAGACCTGCATACTTCAACCAACGCCTCTCCTTCTACACTCCCATCAGACACTTCCGCTCCGCCCAACTGGCCCTGGCCACCATCCCATGGATCCGCAAGACCATGGCTGGAGGAAGATCCTTCTACCTCGCTTCGAAGACCTGAAACTCCTTGCCTCTGCACCTCAGGCAAATGCTATCGCAATTCAGGAAGGACCTCAAGACCTGGCTCTTCGACTGAACTGCAGATCCACCAGCCCCCCACTGCCTTGAAACCCTTACGGGTGAGTAGTCGTGCTTTATAAGAAACCTGATTAATTGATTGTTTGTCGGTTGAAAACATTTGGGAGGAGAGCTTCCTTGGGCAAGTCGGCTTTCAGGGACTTTCAATGAAATAAATCACTTCCTTGTTATGGAGCACCATGTACTCAGACTTTTCATTTCTACAAGAGACAAACCTGCATCTTGTCCTGACTGAGAAGTCAACAATGTAACCATGTCTTGAAGGTAGTAAATCAAACCAAGTAATACAAGAATGAGTCTCAATCTCACACAAGGAACATATGAAGGTGAGTGATTCCACGAGCTCCCAACAGGCTTGTTAGCCGGCCACTATGTTCCTTGCTCCCCTGCTATAGAATTACTTACCAGATGGAGTTTTCAAATCCCTTGTTCCTATCTGTACCCCCTCCCTCCTTCACAAACAGAGACAGACAAGAAAAGCTTTTGATTTCCAGCAGAAGTATACATATGGCTGAAAGTACTTTTCTTTCAGCTATTTTAAAGACAAGCCGTGATGCTGACCATCCGTATTTGAAAATACGTGTTGCCAATATTCATTCACTTCTGGTTTAAGTACAGGTTCATCGTTAATATTCTTTAGCAAAATGGAGACATCGATCTAGGCTTCCCAGAAGACTTGCACCAGATGTTTGCAGACGCCTACTAGAGGCATATAGTTGCAAGGCATAGTTAGAAGTACTCTTATTTGATGAAGAAAACCATGCTGTTACCACCTGTATTCCCTGCACTCATTGTCATGCTGAGTATTTTTACCATGTCACCACCAGAGATACAATGTATTCATGAGCCAGCCTGGCCCCTCATCTCAGGCCTAGGAGTTAAAAGCCTCCAAATCCCGGACGCCACAGCTAAGAACAAACCCATTCCTTCTTGTTCCCTCCCTCGATAGTCCTTCCCAGCGTGAGTTTCCTTCAAGCGGAAATCCTGCGAGCTTTCACAAGAGTTCGGCAAAAACACATGACCTACTGCTATTTTGTCTGGGGCAGGAAAAAATACCACGTGGCAGCCATGAGGCTGATGGTTGGATGTGAGCAATGGTGCCTCCCGTTTTCAGTACTAGAAATTGGCTCAGGAGGCGGCTGCCTCTGAGATCCTGGATCCCCCTTCCTCCGTGATCTCATCCTCAGCCACCTGGTCAACCTAGGAATGAGAAACAAAGACAAGATTGAAACAAGAAACAAAGATAAGATTAGCAGGACTGCAACAGATTAGTGCCTAAATCAAGAACTTTGGGACTATGCCTTGCTGCGAAACCTGGAGTCTCAGTTTTGCTAATGGAAAACATTCCTCCGGGGAAGAAACTCGCAATTCCTACTTCAAAAATTCTGGAAAGGGCACGTGCGGGACTAAGTTGTGAATGTTAACAAGCTATCATGCAGAGACCCATGGTCCTAATCCTGCATAAATGACTAGAAGAATCCCACGGTGAGTGAACTGGCAATGTACCCTGAACCATGTTAACATGTTTTAACATTTTGTCAAAGCTCTAAGAACTTGTATTTTACTGTGTTTGCTTTAATGAATGTGTTTGCCTTGCACTACAGAGCCTAAGTACGCCCTGAGGAAAAGAGTGCATAACACGTAAAAGTCTGCACCCCAAGAGAAGACCAAGACACTTGGTTTTCTCTTTTCATTCCCAATCCCCCCTTCCTTTGTAGGGCACTTGCCAGTACCTAATTGTCAATACGTGTTGCACCTGTCCACGAAGGGAGCGGGTGGGCATTCTTCGCTCCTGCAGTGGTCAAGAATAGGCAGGTGAGCGCTCAGCCTGACACATGCTTAGAGCTGTAAATGTAGAAATGTTCCATGTAATTATATATATATGTGCTGTCTTTGATGAGTTTATGCAAACAATATATTGCCACACTATTGCCGTACAAGGCTCTTTACGAAGCTTGAAAGCTGCAATACAATGACATGGCTGCTGGTGAATTAACCCCTTCGCTGCTAGGCCTTTTCCCCCCCTGTGCTAAGCCTTTTTTGGGCTATTTGGGGTAGTGCGGGCTTAGGCCCCTGTAACTTTTTGACCACATAAGGTATCCACGCCAAATTTGCGTCCTTTTTTTCTAACATCATGGGGATTGTAAAGGTACCCAGGGTTTGTGGATTCCCCTGGAGGGGACCCAGAAATTAGCCAAAATACAGCAAAATTTTGTTTTTTTGGGGAAAAATGCGAAAAAAGGGCTACAGATGAAAGCGTCTTGTTTTTTCCCTGCAAATGGCATCAAAAAAGGGGTTGTGGTGCTGAAATCACCATCTTCCCAGCTTTCAGGGACAAGCAGACTTTTGTCAGAAAACCAACTTTTTTTACACAGTTTTGGCATTTTTCTGGGACATAGCCTATTTTTGCTATTTTTTGTGCTTTCAACCTCCTTCCAGTTAATGGTAGAAATGGGTATGAAACCAATAATGGATCCTGAAAAGCCATACATTTCTGAAAAGTAGATAAAATTCTGAATTCAGCAAGGGGTCATTTGTGTAGATCCTTAAAGTTTTCCTTATGGAAACTAACAGTTAAATGAAGGAAAAATTGAAAATTATTTGAAAAAAACAGCCATTTGTGTCAACGTTTTCACCTGTAACTTCTTCAAATTATGACAGCTATTTGAAAGCAATATACCGTTATATCCGCTGGACCTTTCTGGTTGTGGGGATATATAGGACTTGTAGGTTCACCAAGAACCCGACGAACCCAGAGCCAATAACTGAGCAGCATCTTGCAATGGTTTTTTATTATGTACCGGGTATATAGCAATTATTTTGGGAAAATGTATACATTGAAAATTTTTTATGAAAGACACCTATGTATTTCTGAAATGGGAACAAAATGTAGATTTTAGAAACAGTAGATATTTGCACATTTCCGAAATTGGGAGTACCCATACTAGCATGAGAATTATAGGTCATTTTTCAAAATGACTTACTTTTTACACATTGTCTTTCATTTGGAAGGCAGAAATGCATCGAAAATCAATAGGTAATAACAGTTGCTCTACAATTCTGTGTTACCCTAAGTCTCCCGATAAAAATGGTACCTCACTTGTGTGGGTAGCCCTTGTGCCCACAACAGGAAATGGCTCAAAATGCAACGTGGACGTACCACATTTTCACAATGAAAAATTACCCTTTTTTTGCAAAGTGCCTAGGTGTAGTTTTTGAACCCTAGCGCTGCCGGCACCTAGGGAAACCTAGCAAACTTATACATATTTGAAAACTAGACACCCAGGGGAATCCAGGATGGGGTGACCTGACTGCCTCCCACCAGGTTCTGTTACCCAGAATCCCTTGCAAACCTAAATAATTGTCAAAAAAAACACATTTTCCCCACATTTCTGTGGTGGAAAGTTCTGGAATCTGCGTGGATCCACAAATTTCCGCCCACCCCGCGTTCCCTAAAGTCTTACGAGAAAAATGGTACCTCACTTGTGTGGGTCGGCCTAGTGCCTGCGACAGGAAACGGCGCAAAACGCAACGTGGTCACACCTCAATTTCGCAGTGAAAAATGACCCTTTTTTGGCAAAGTGCCTAGCTGTAGTTTTTGAACCCTACCTCTGCCGGCACCTAGGGAAACCTAGCAAACCTATACATTTTTGAAAACTAGATACCCAGGGGAATCCAGGATGGGGTGACTTGACTGCCTCCCACCAGGTTCTGTTACCCAGAATCCCTTGCAAACCTAAAAAATTGTCAAAAAAAACACATTTTCCCCACATTTCTGTGGTGGAAAGTTCTGGAATCTGCGTGGATCCACACATTTCCACCCACCCCGTGTTCCCCAAAGTCTTACGAGAAAAATGGTACCTCACTTGTGTGGGTCGGCCTAGTGCCTGCGACAGGAAACGGCGCAAAACGCAACATGGTCACACCTCAATTTCGCAGTGAAAAATGACCCTTTTTTGGCAAAGTGCCTAGCTGTAGTTTTTGAACCCTAGCTCTGCCGGCACCTAGGAAAACCTAGCAAACCTATACATTTTTGAAAACTAGACACCCTGGGGAATCCAGGATGGGGTGACTTGACTGCCTCCCACCAGGTTCTGTTACCCAGAATCCCTTGCAAACATAAAAAATTGTCAAAAAAACCACATTTTCCCCACATTTCTGTGGTGGAAAGTTCTGGAATCTGCGTGGATCCACAAATTTCCACCTACCCCGCGTTCCCCAAAGTCTTACGAGAAAAATGGTACCTCACTTGTGTGGGTCGGCCTAGTGCCTGCGACAGGAAACGGCGCAAAACGCTACGTGGTCACACCTCAATTTCGCAGTGAAAAATGACCCTATTTTGGCAAAGTGCCTAGCTGTAGTTTTTGAACCCTAGCTCTGCCGGCACCTAGGAAAACCTAGCAAACCTATACATTTTTGAAAACTAGACACCCAGGGGAATCCAGGATGGGGTGACTTGACTGCCTCCCACCAGGTTCTGTTACCCAGAATCCCTTGCAAACATAAAAAATTGTCAAAAAAACCACATTTTCCCCACATTTCTGTGGTGGAAAGTTCTGAAATCTGCGTGGATCCACAAATTTCCACCTACCCCGCATTCCCCAAAGTCTTACGAGAAAAATGGTACCTCACTTGTGTGGGTCGGCCTAGTGCCTGCGACAGGAAACGGCGCAAAACGCCTACGTGGTCACACCTCAATTTCGCAGTGAAAAATGACCCTTTTTTGGCAAAGTGCCTAGCTGTAGTTTTTGAACCCTAGCTCTGCCGGCACCTAGGGAAACCTAGCAAACCTATACATTTTTGAAAACTAGACACCCAGGGGAATCCAGGATGGGGTGACTTGACTGCCTCCCACCAGGTTCTGTTACCCAGAATCCCTTGCAAACATAAAAAATTGTCAAAAAACACATTTTCCCCAAATTTCTGTGGTGGAAAGTTCTGGAATCTGCGTGGATCCACAAATTTCCACCCACCCCGCGTTCCCCAAAGTCTTACGAGAAAAATGGTACCTCACTTGTGTGGGTCGGCCTAGTGCCTGCGACAGGAAACGGCGCAAAACGCAACGTGGTCACACCTCAATTTCGCAGTGAAAAATGACCCTTTTTGGCAAAGTGCCTAGCTGTAGTTTGTGAACCCTAGCTCTGCCGGCACCTAGGGAAACCTACCAAACCCACACATTTCTGAAAAGTAGACACCCGGGGCTTCCAGGGAGGTATGGCTTGCGTGGATCCCCAACGTTTCCTTACCCAGAATCCCCTGCAAACCTCAATTTTAGCAGAAAAATCACTTTTTCACACATTTTTGTGTGGGAAAGTGTGGCATCATTTGCCTCACACAAATTTCCTACCACCCAGCGTTCCCCAGGTCTCCCGATAAAAATGGTGCCTCACTTGTGTGGGAGGCCCAAGTACCCGCGACAGGCAAGGGCCCAAAACGTAGTGAGGCAACATCAAAATTGCCTATCTCAAAACCACCTGGTTTTGCAAGGGGGGTCACCTGGGTCTTTGGCCCCGTGCTCGGCGGCCATCTAGGGAAACCTACCAAACCCACACATTTCTGAAAAGTAGACACCCGGGGCTTCCAGGGAGGTATGGCTTGCGTGGATCCCCCAACGTTTCCTTACCCAGAATCCCCTATAAACCTCAATATTAGCTGAAAAAATCACTTTTTTCACACATTTTTGTGTGGGAAAGTGTGGCATCATTGGCCTCACACAAATTTCCTACCACCCAGCGTTCTCCCAGGTCTCCCGATAAAAATGGTGCCTCACTTGTGTGGGAGGCCCAAGGACTCGCGACAGGCAAGGGCCCAAAACGTAGTGAGGCGACATCAAAATTGCCTATCTCAAAACCACCTGGTTTTGCAAGGGGTCACCTGGGTCTTTGGCCCGTGCTCGGCGGCCATCTAGGAAACCTACCAAACCCACACATTTCTGAAAAGTAGACACCTGGGGCTTCAAGGGAGGTATGGCTTGCGTGGATCCCCCAACGTTTCCTTACCCAGAATCCCTGCAAACCTCAATTTTAGCTGAAAAATCACTTTTTCACACATTTTTGTGTGGAAAGTGTGGCATCATTGGCCTCACACAAATTTCCTACCACCCAGCGTTCCCCAGGTCTCCCGATAAAAATGGTGCCTCACTTGTGTGGGAGGCCCAAGTACCCGCGACATGCAAGGACACAAAACGTTTTGAGGCAACATCAACATTGCCTATCAAAAAATGTTTTGGGCCCTTGCCTGTCGCTGGTACTTGGGCCTCCCACACAAGTGAGGCACCATTTTTATCGGGAGACCTGGGGGAACGCTGGGTGGTAGGAAATTTGTGTGAGGCCAGTGATGCCACACTTTCCCACACAAAAATGTGTGAAAAAAGTTATTTTTTCAGCTAAAATTGAGGTTTGCAGGGGATTCTGGGTAAGGATACGTTGGGGGATCCATGCAAGCCATACCTCCCTGGAAGCCCCGGGTGTCTACTTTTCAGAAATGTGTGGGTTTGGTAGGTTTCCCTAGATGGCCGCCGAGCACGGGCCAAAACCCAGGTGACCCCTTGCAAAACCAGGTGGTTTTGAGATAGGCAATTTTGAGGTCGCCTCACTACGTTGTGGGCCCTTGCCTGTCGCGGGTACTTGGGCCTCCCTCACAAGTGAGGCACCATTTTTATCGGGAGACCTGGGGAACGCTGGGTGGTAGGAAATTTGTATGAGGCCAGTGATGCCACACTTTCCCACACAAAAATGTGTGAAAAAGTGATTTCTTCAGCTAAAATTGAGGTTTGCAGGGATTCTGGGTAAGGAAACGTTGGGGGATCCACACAAGCCATACCTCCCTGGAAGCCCCCGGTGTCTACTTTTCAGAAATGTGTGGGTTTGGTAGGTTTCCCTAGATGGCCGCCGAGCACAGGGCCAAAAACCCAGGTGACCCCCTTGCAAAACCAGGTCGTTTTGTGAAAGGCCATTTTGAGGTCGCCTCAATACGTTGTGGGCCCTTGCCTGTCGCGGGTACTTGGGCCTCCCACACAAGTGAGGCACCATTTTTATCGGGAGACCTGGGGAACGCTGGGTGGTAGGAAATTTGTGTGAGGCCAGTGATGCCACACTTTCCCACACAAAAATGTGTGAAAAAGTGATTTTTTCAGCTAAAATTGAGGTTTGCAGGGGATTCTGGGTAAGGAAACTTTGGGGATCCACGCAAGCCATACCTCCCTGGAAGCCCCCGGGTGTCTACTTTTCAGAAATGTGTGGGTTTGGTAGGTTTCCTAGATGGCCGCCGAGCACAGGGCCAAAAACCCAGGTGACCCCCTTGCAAAACCAGGTCGTTTTGTGAAAGGCCATTTTGAGGTCGCCTCAATACGTTGTGGGCCCTTGCCTGTCGCGGGTACTTGGGCCTCCCACACAAGTGAGGCACCATTTTTATCGGGAGACCTGGGGGAACGCTGGGTGGTAGGAAATTTGTGTGAGGCCAGTGATGCCACACTTTCCCACACAAAAATGTGTGAAAAAGTGATTTTTTTCAGCTAAAATTGAGGTTTGCAGGGGATTCTGGGTAAGGAAACGTTGGGGGATCCACGCAAGCCATACCTCCTGGAAGCCCCCGGGTGTCTACTTTTCAGAAATGTGTGGGTTTGGTAGGTTTCCCTAGATGGCCGCCGAGCACAGGGCCAAAAACCCAGGTGACCCCCTTGCAAAACCAGGTCGTTTTGTGAGAGGCCATTTTGAGGTCGCCTCAATACGTTGTGGGCCCTTGCCTGTCGCGGGTACTTGGGCCTCCCACACAAGTGAGGCACCATTTTTATCGGGAGACCTGGGGGAACGCTGGGTGGTAGGAAATTTGTGTGAGGCCAGTGATGCCACACTTTCCCACACAAAAATGTGTGAAAAAGGTGATTTTTTCAGCTAAAATTGAGGTTTGCAGGGGATTCTGGGTAAGGAAACGTTGGGGGATCCACGCAAGCCATACCTCCCTGGAAGCCCCCGGGTGTCTACTTTTCAGAAATGTGTGGGTTTGGTAGGTTTCCTTAGATGGCCGCCGAGCACAGGGCCAAAAACCCAGGTCAACCCCCTTGCAAAACCAGGTCGTTTTGTGAAAGGCCATTTTGAGGTCGCCTCAATACGTTGTGGGCCCTTGCCTGTCGCGGGTACTTGGGCCTCCCACACAAGTGAGGCACCATTTTTATCGGGAGACCTGGGGGAACGCTGGGTGGTAGGAAATTTGTGTGAGGCCAGTGATGCCACACTTTCCCACACAAAAATGTGTGAAAAAAGTGATTTTTTCAGCTAAAATTGACGTTTGCAGGGGATTCTGGGTAAGGAAACGTTGGGGGATCCACGCAAGCCATACCTCCCTGGAAGCCCCCGGGTGTCTACTTTTCAGAAATGTGTGGGTTTGGTAGGTTTACCTATGTGGCTGCCGAGCCCGGGCCAAAAACCCAGGTGACCCCCCTTGCAAAACCAGGTCATTTTGAGATAATGTGTTGTTTATTTCTGCAGCGTGAAAATTTTGGCACAATATTGCAAGGAAAATGTGACAGACATTTTGAGGTTTGCAGGACATTGTGGGTACCATAACTTGTTGGGATCCACAAGAGAGATATCACCATGTACTCCCATGGGTGTTTCGTTTACGACAATATCTACAGTTGGTAGGTTATTCTTAGACGGAATGTACACCTTGGCAGACAGACTAAAAAGACAAAGATTACTGCACAGCTATCTATTCCTCAAGCACACACACATACTGGTTGGATTTGGCACGAGGGCAAGTGATGGTTCAGTATATACAATTTTATTAACAAGAGATTTCACAAAAATGAAATGCACTGTCAATAATTGAAAGGACAAAAAACGGAACCAGTGACTCGCAGCTCGTGAGCTGTAAAGCCACGTCAAGGCCCCAACCGCTTTACAGGCCATTCACACACCTTTCATACGTGATACACACAAGACCATTCACACCACCAGGCACGAAACAAACACATTACAACATTCACAAAAAGGGACAAGGGTCACCCTGCTTGAGAAAGACAAAAAAAAAAATATTACTGCACAGCTATCTATTCCTCAAGCACACACACATACTGGTTGGATTTGGAACGAGGGTGAGTGATGGTTCAGTATATACAATTGTATTAACAAGTGATTTCACAAAAATGAAATGCACTGTTAATAATTGAAAGGACGAGAAACTGAACCATTGACTCACAGCTCGTGAGCTGTAAAGCCACGACAAGGCACCAACCTCTTTACAGGCCATTCATACACCTTTCATACGTATGACAAATACAAAACCATTCACACCACCAACCGCGGGCCCATCACATTACAACACTCACACCAGCAGACAGCGCCATTCAAGGGCCCATCACTTTCACACGCCCACATTCCTAACACAGCAACCACACAAGCTGATGGATTGCGTGGAGTGTCGCTCGGCTAGCAGTGTGTGTAGTGACCACCACCAGCAAGTCACTACTCACACACTGCCAGCCGAGCGCCAGTCCACGCACACTGCCAGCCAAGCACCACTCCACGCACACCGCCAGCCAAGCGTCACTCCACGCACACCGCCAGCCAAGCGCCACTCCACGCACACCGCCAGCCAAGCGCCACTCCACGCACACCGCCAGCCTAGCGCCATTCCACGCACACCGCCAGCCTAGCGCCACTCCACACACACCGCCAGCCTAGCGCCACTCCACGCACACCGCCAGCCAAGCGCCACTCCACGCACACCGCCAGCCAAGAGCCACTCCACGCACACCGCCAGCCAAGCGCCACTCCACGCACACCGCCAGCCAAGAGCCACTCCATGCACACCGCCAGCCAAGCGCCACTCCACGCACACCGCCAGCCAAGCACCAACCTACACACACCACCATCACATTTAGGATTTTTTTATACAAAAAAGAAAACACAAACAAATTGCAAATAGATACAAATCTACTAACACAAAATCAGAAACTCAATACATTGCACTAATGCCAACCTTGAAACAGAACAACAATTCTTAAACATTACAGACCAGGCAGTTCACTTTACCACTCATGGTTGCTCCCAATAATTCTTTTGCTTGTGGTACGCTCTATAACAAGCAGGCACACACAGCCCAGGGTTAGAAGGACACTCAGGGCAGTACATACGAGTCTCCTTCCGCGTACCTCTTCGCCAACAGACTCTACATCTCCTAGTGGGAAAGTCTTTTGAGGGTATAGGAGGAATGTGATCAGGAAAGTGGCGATCTTTCAATCGAGCCACATCCTCCACCACTCCAACTCTAGGAACACTTGCCTGTTCCACAACAACAAGGCTGCCTATGACAGACTGCTGAAACTGAACAAAAGTCAACTTTGACGCAGGAGAACACTCCTTGAACACAACAAAAGCATTGAAAGTTGCTAAATTGAAGAGATGGATGGCCAACTTCTTATACCAAATGTAAGACTTACGAATAGCAGTGTAAGGTTCCAACCTCTGATCTACTCTATCAACACCACCAATGTGCTTATTGTAGTCTAAAATGCACACAGGTTTGCGCACTTCAGCAATCTGACCCCAAACAGCCACAGGTGAAGTACTCTCATCATGGATGGTAGTCAGCATGTACACATCCCTCCTGTCCACAAATTTCACAGCTAGCAGTTCCTCACTACGCAAGGCACTGCACTGTCCCCTCTGAAGTTTTTTGCAAACAAGCTCTTTTGGATAACCTTTACGGTTAGAGCGGATTGTGCCACAAGCAAAAGTGTCCACTTTGAACAATTCCTTAAACAATTGCACAGCAGTGTAGAAGTTATCAAGGTACAAATGGTGGCCTCTGTTAAACAGTCCTCTAGCAAGATCCCACACAATTTTCTCTGAAACTCCAAAAGTGGACGGACAACCAGGGGGTCAATAGTGGAATCCCTACCAGTGTACACACGCAAATTAAAAACATATCCTGTCCTACTCTCAGACAACATATACAGCTTAATTCCATAGCGTGCCCTCTTGCTAGGAATGTACTGCCTAAAAACCAAACGGCCCTTGAACAGGACCAAAGACTCCTCAATAGATATTTCTTTCCCTGGAGTATAGATCTCTGAAAATCGATCTACAAAGTGATCAAGAACAGGCCGAATCTTAAAAAGACGGTCACATTCAGGGTGATCTCGTGGCAACGCCAAACCATTATCAACAAAATGCAGCATCCGAAGCAAAAGTAAATACCGATCACGAGTCATAACTGCAGGAAATATGGCCATTGCCATCAAGGGACTGGTAGACCAATATGAACCCATGGACGGCTTCCTTATCAAACCCATCAAAAAAGTCAAACCCAAAAACTTCTTCATCTCTTCCAGATTTGTGGGACTCCACCGGGTAGCTCTAGAATGGGGCCTAAGTCTGGCACTGTTGTCCCTCAAAAACTGTTCAGCATACAAATTAGTCTGCTCAACAATCTCACCCAAAAATACATCATCCATAAACAACTGAAAATACTGTATAGGCAAATAATGTTCACAATCCACTCTACACCCTGCATAACCACTAAAGGCAGGCAACACCGGCTGCACCATGTTTGGATCAACCCAGAGTCCAGCACTTCCAGTAGGAAGCCTAGCAGCCCCAGGCTGCAATCCAGATTCCTCTTGCACCATCGGCACAGTAATATCCTCCTCTAAATCAGGCACTTCATCTGCACTGAGAGTACCTTCATCATCCGATGATTCCATGTGGAGAGAAAACTCACTGCCTGAATCTTCCCCTCCCTCAGACGCACTGTCAGTCTCATAATCCTGCTCAGAGGAAGATTCAAGAAGCAAACCAACCACCTGCTGAGCAGTAATTCTACGGCTAGCCATAATGCTTACTAATAAAGATTACTTGTCAAACAAGTCAACAACAACAAACCCTTTGTAAAAAAAAGAAATAAACAAAATGTAGCTTTATCACAAAGACCTATATACTCCAACACTATACCACTCACGTGACAGAAGCAGCTAGACTCACCACCACCTACTCTGCACAGACACAGTAAGGATCAACAATATCCCACTAAAAAAGAAGAAGAAAAAAAATTACACATAAGACAATGCAAAACATCGCAAAGAATTTCATGCTCTGAACACTAACAAATATGCTGCCATTATGACACCACTTACAAAAAAATTCATTCATGCATGACAATAATACTCATTTGGAGTACACACAACAAAAATATTTTTCTTACCAAATAAATGCAATTACGCAAAACTGCAGAACAACCACTGCCGAAACCGCAAACAGGAATCAAAAGCTTTACACTAGAATAAAAAGGAGAAAAAAACATTACAATCACATATGCAAATAATGCACCAGTCCACACACAATCCACCAGCCAAGCTAAGGGGTAGGTGGGCCAAAGAGTATAAATAAAATATTCACCCCCGTAAAAGGGGAGCAACCCTTGCCCTTTTGGCCACTCCCCAACACAAAAATAAAAATAAAAACTGGTGTCTAGTGGCTTCTGCCCTCCTTGGGGGCAGATGGGCCTAAAAACATACTGCTATTCTGCCACCCAAGGGGTCACTCTCCACAAATAAATGCCTGGTGGACTAGTGGGAAGATACCTTTATCTTCCGCACACGATCTCTCACTACTCAACTCTACTCTCAACTCTATTCACAACTGGATGTTAGCTCACCAACTCATTCTGAATCCCGCCAAAACTGAATTCCTCCTCCTCTCTCTCACCGCCTCCTGTTCAATCTTGGATGGATCAGCTGAACCTACTCAACAACAAACCCATCATTGTCGACAGCGCTAAATCCCTAGGTGTCATTCTTGACAAAAGACTCAACCTAATCTCCCACATCAACTCTATTGCTAAGAACGCACGTTACCAGTTGCGCCTTCTATGGGGGATCCGTCGGTTCTTCCCGGAGAAAGACTTAAAAACCTTGGTACAATCTCTGGTTCTCTCAAGACTGGATTATTGCAATTCTCTTCTGACGGGCCTACCCAAATCCCACCTCTCCCCTCTCAAATCCATCCTCCATTCAGCAGCTCGCTTCATTTCAGGGTCTAAACGAAGCGACCACGTCACTCCTATCCTGTCCTCTCTTCGATGGCTTCCGATCGAGGCAAGATCTATTTACAAAACTGCCTGCATCACACACAAAGCCTTACACACGTCCTCCCTCGTTACCTGGCGAATAAATTTAAATTGTCCGGTGGCTCGCAATGCGGAAAAGCTTCTGCTTGCGCACCCCGCCCCCTCTTCAAAAGGGAAAGATCGATGGCGCAATCCAGTGAGAATCGCTTCCCCCATTGCTCCGTGCCACCTCCTCTACCCGGATCTTCAAAGCTGACCTCAAATCTCTTCTCTTCCAAAGACACTATACTTTCACTCTCAGCCCCCTCTAGTTCGCTCTTCATTGTGTTCTGAGTGCCACTTATTGCAGTATACCTCTATATCATGCACATGTGTGTGTGCCCGGAAGCTGTTTCAGCCCGGGCTGCCACACACGGGGGGGGTGGTGTATGCACTGCCAGCAACCTGCCAGGCCAGTGCACAACACTTGCACGATTCAAGGCCCCATTTATTAAATAAAAAACTGCCCAGGGGGGGCAGAGCACCAGATACATATGGCCCCCAAAAGGGGAGCGATCCTTGCCCAAGGGGCCGCTCCCCGAAACAGAAATTCCCTGGTGTCTAGTGGGCATTCCTGCTGCACGATCGCATGATCGTGCAGCAGGAATGCACAAAAGAGGCATCGAGGGAAAGGAAAGGGTTTTCCTTTCCCTCAATGCCTCTTTTCTTTCAAACCCCTCCCCGAGCCAAAACTCACCTGATTTCCCCGACGCGCTAGAAGCAAATGGCTTCCAGCGCGTCGGGAAGAAAGGAAACCCTCAATGACGCCAGCGCGCCTCGCGCGCTGACGTCATTGATGGGGAGGGCGGGGGAGGCAGGGGAAGCCCTTCCCCTGCCTCCCCCAAAAAAACTAACGATCGGATTCCCACGGGGGAGCGCCAGCGCTTCCCCCGTGGGTGGTCTTATGACGAGCTGGACTCGTCATGAGCACACGACCACTGTGTGCCATGACGAGTCCAGCTCGTCATAAGCATCGAAGAGGTTAATAAGATAGGGTTTATTTGTTTTCCTCTTTATAAAGGAAAGGGCTGGCCTCTGTCCAAGTCAGTGCAATTGCTTAAACACACAGTGCACTTCCACATATAAACAGGTGTAGGCAGTTTCAGATTCTACATTTTAAGGAACAGAAGTCCCCTCCTTGCTTCTGTAAGCACATTGAAATGGCTAATACGTGCAATACCATTAATGTAAATAATAAATATGTAATAATAAGATACAATTTTGATGCCAGAATTATTTTTGTAAGCATTCAGTTATGCATTAGGGCAGTGCTTTAAGTCCTGATATTGCTAGACCTCTCCACCGCCCGACCATCTAACAGTGGCGGCTGCTACGGGACGGGAGTGTTGGGGCGGGCGCCGGGGGGGGGGGTCGGCAGGGGGTAGGAAGAAAATGCAGGAAAAAAAAACACTTACCTGGGCCGGCCGGCCGACGTCTTTCCTCCATCCTCTTCTTCCTGTCTCCACCGGCAACAGGAAGCACCCAGACTCCCCATACCCAATCACAACGCTGCAGTACAGTGCAGCGTTGTGATTGGTCTGATTGCCGTGGATCGGCGCTCAGATGGGGAATGTGAAGCTTTGCATGTTCCCCACCAGGCTGTGTAAAGCAAGCCTGGTGGGGAAGATGCAAAGTGCGCAGGAGTGCTGGCTGGCCCGAGAGGGCCGGCAAAGCAGTCATGCCCACTTAACCCTTTCAGTGCGTCGGACAGCCGGGAATCGTCCGACGCACCAGTGCTCATGTGCGTCGGACGGCTCCCGGCCGTCCACGCACATGACACAGGAAATCCCTCTGGTGCGGGCACCAGAGGGATTCACTTCTTGTCAAAACACCCTCGGGAGCTGGGAAAGAGCTTCCCCAGCTCCCGATGGTGTTTTGATTATTTCTCCGAAATGACAGTCAGCGCGCACCTCGCGCTGACGTCATTTCGGAGAAACTGAAACTCAGTTGCAGTTTCACTGCCTCGGTGCTCAGGGGCTATCTCAGCCCCCTGAGCACCGAGGCAGACGGGAGAGGTATCATTGGAAAGGGGAGAATCTCCCCTTTCCAATGGTACCTCTCCCTAGTGGATCCCTGCTTGGGGATCACCTCAGGAGGGCGATCCCCAAGCGGGGATCCACCCACTAGGCACCAGGGAGGGGGGAGCGGCCCCTTGGGCAAGGGCTTTTGCTCCCCCCATTACTTTGGGCACAGACAGTCTTTCTGCCTCCCCTGGGGGGCAGATGGGGCAATAGCTCCCAATCTGCCCCCCCCGGGAGGGCAGAAAGCACACTAGGCGCCAGGGATTTTTTTTTGCGCTTGTAGGGGTGGGGGCTGCCCAAAATGGGCATGCTAATGCCCCCACCCCCTCCCCAAATTCCAGTCTTTCTGCCCCCCCCCCCTGGGAGGCAGATGGGGGCAATAGCTCCTAATCTGCCCCCGGGGGGGGCAGAAAGCACACTAGGCCCCAGGGATTTTTTTCATTTTTTACGCCTGAAGGGGTGGGGGCTGCCCAAAATGGGCATGCCAATGCCCACACCTAATTCCACACTCTTTCTGCCCCCCCCTTGGGAGGCAGATGGGGCAATCGCCCCCAATCTGCCCACCCCGGCACAGAAAACACACTAGGCACCAGGGATTCTTTCTGTTTTTATGCCTGTAGGGGTGGGGGCTGCCCAAAATGGGCATGCCAATGCCCCCCCAATTCCACAGTCTTTCTGCCCCCCCACCCCCTGGGAGGCAGATGGGGGCAATAGCCCCCAATCTGCCCAACCCGGGGGGGGGGACAGAAAGCACACTAAGCACCAGGGATTTTTTTTTCTTTTTACGCCTGTAAGGGTGGGGGCTGCCCAAAATGGGCATGCCAATTCCCCCACACCCCCTCAAATTCCACAGTCTTTCTACCCCCCCCCCAGGAGGCAGATGGGGGCAATAGCCCCCAATCTGCTCCCCCAGGGGGGCAGAACGCACACTAGGCACCAGGGATTTTGTTTTCTTTTTACGCCTGTAGGGGCTGCCTAAAATGGGCATGGCATTGCCCGGGGGGGCAGAAAGCCCACTTGGCACCAGGGATTATGGGGTTTTTTTATATGTAGGGGTGGGGGCTGCCCAGAATGGGCATGCTAATGCCCCCACACCCAAAAAAGTATTTCTGCCCCCCACCGGAAAGGCAGATCGGGGCAATAGCCCCTTACCTGCCCCTCCAGGTGGGGCAGAAATCCCACTAGGAACCAGGGATATGTTTCTGGGCATGTCAGGGAGAAGCCCCATAGGCACGGGTCACTCTCCTTTTTTTAGGCACACATTTTGGTTGTTTCAGTATTATTTTTAGTCTCATCTACCCCCAAGCGGGGGCCCGAAAACCACTAGAAACCAGGGAGAGTTTGTGAGTGTGTGTGAACTGAAGTTTGGCTGACGGTCTGCATGTACTGACCTTTGGCTGGCATTTTGCTGGTGGTGTGTGTGGGCTTGCACTTGGCTAATGGTGTGTGTGGACTCGCGCTTGATGACGATGTGTGTAGATTGGTGCTTGCCTGGTGGTGTATGTGGAGTGGCACTTGGCTGGCAGTGTACGTGGACCGGTGCTTGGCTGACGGTGTGCATGGATGGCGCTTGACTGGCGGAATGCGTGGATGGCGCTTGGCTGGCGGAGTGCGTGGATGGCGCTTGGCTGGTAGAGTGCGTGGATGTCGCTTGGCTGGCAGAGTGCGTGGATGTCGCTTGGCTGGCGGTGTGCATGGATGGTGCGTGGCTGGTGGTGTGCGTGGATGGCGCTTGACTGGTGGTGTGCATGTACTGACTCTTGGCTGGCGGTGTGGCTTGCATGGATCCTGCAGCGTTTTCTTACCTAGAATCCCCTGCAAACCTCCAATTTACTTGCAAAGTCACATTTTCCTCACATTTCTGTGTGGGTAAGTTGTAGGATCACCGCTCAGGCACAAATTTCCTACCACCCAGCGTTCCCCTTGGTCTGGCGAGAAAAATGATACCTCACTTGTGTAGGTGCCCAAAGTAGCGTCAGCCTAAAATCATATAAACAAATTGCCCTTCTGGACCCACTTTGGGCCCCCCTCAATCTCTACACGTTTTTGGCCCTTTCATGTCATAAGCACATGGCCCATCCACACAAGTAAGGTATCATTTTTATCGGGAGACTGAGAGGAACGCTGAATGGTATAAAATTTGTGCCGTGATCCCACAACGTTGCCATACAGATATTCCATACCTCCCTGGACTCCCACAGGTGTCTAGTTTTTAGATATGTCTGGGTTATTTAGGTTCCCTAGATGTCTGCAAGCCTGGGACCAGAAACACAGGTGTCCACATATCTATCACAAAATGACCTGGTTTTTCAAGGGTGTCACCTGCGTTTTTGGTCCCGGGCTCAGCAGCCATCTAGGGAGACCTACCAAACCCAAACATTTCTGAAAACTAGACACCTAGAGGAGTCCAGGGCAGTGCGGCTTGCATGGATCTCCCAACATTTTCCTACCCAGCATCCCCTGTAAACCTCAAATTTAGCTAAAAAAATCAAGTTTTCCTCACTTTTCTGTGTGGGAAAGTTGTAGGATCACCGGACCGCCATAAATTTCCTACCACCCAGCGCTCCCCCCAATTTCCCGATAAAAATGATACCTCACTCATGTGGGTAGACCTAGTGCCCACGACAGGAAACACCCCAAAACTTACTGTGGAGACATCAAAATTACCTATCACAAAACAACCTGCTTTTGCAAGGGGGGTCACCTGGGTTTTTGGCCCCGGGTTCGGCAGCCATCTGGGGAAATCTACCAAACCTATACATTTCTGAAAACTAGACACCCGGGGGAGTCCAGGAAGGTATGGCTTGCGTGGACCCACCAACGTTTTCCTACCCAGAATCCCCTGCAAACCTCAAATTTAGCTGAAGAAATCACATTTTTCTCAAATTTCTGTGTGGAAAAGTTGGGGGATCACCGGGCTGACACAAATTTCCTACCACCCGGCATTCCCCCAGGTCTCGCGATAAAAATGGTACCTCGCTCGCGTGGGTGGGCCAAGTACCCGCGACAGGCAAGGGCCCAAAAAGTATTGAGGAGACATCAAAATTACCTATCTCAAAACAACCTGGTTTTCCAAGGGGGGTCACCTGGGTTTTTGGCCCAGGGCTCGGCAGCCATCTTGGGAAACTACCAAACCCACCCATTTCTGAAAACTAGACACCCGGGGGAGTCCAGCGAGGTATGGCTTGTGTGGGCCCCCCAATGTTTTTCTACCCAGAATCCCCTGCAAACCTCAAATTTAGCTGGAAAAAAACACATGTTTCTCAGATTTCTGTGTGGGAAAGTTGTGGGATCACTGGACTGACACAAATTTCCTACCACCCAGCGTTCCCCCAGGTCTTCTGATAAAAATAGTACCTCACTCGCGTGGGTGGGCCAAGTACCCGCGATAGGCAAGGGCCCAAAATGTATTGAGGAGACATCAAAATTACCTATCACAAAACAACCTGGTTTTGCAAGGGAGGTCACCTGGGTTTTTGGCCCCGGGCTCGGCAGCCATCTTGGGGAAACTACCAAACCCACCCATTTCTGAAATCTAGACACCCAGGGGAGTCCAGCGAGGTATGGCTTGTGTGGGCCCCCCAACGTTTTCCTTCCCAGAATCCCCTGCAAACCTCAAATTTAGCTGAAAAAAACAAATCTTTCTCAAATTTCTGTGTGGGAAAGTTGTGGGATCACTGGGCTGACACAAATTTCCTACCACCCAGCGTTCCCCTAGGTCTCTCGATAAAAATGATACCTCACTCGCATGGGTGGGTCAAGTACCCGCGACAGGCAAGGGCCCAAAACGTATTGAGGAGACATCAAAATTACCTATCACAAAACAACCTGGTTTTGCAAGGGAGGTTACCTGGGTTTTTGGCCCCGGGTTCGGTGGCCATCTAGGGAAACCTACCAAACCCACACATTTCTGAAAACTAGACACCCGGGGGAGTCCAGCGAGGTATGGCTTGCGTAGACCCCCCCAACGTTTTCCTACCCAGAATCCCCTGCAAACCTCAAATTCTGCTGAAAAAAATCAAACTTTTCTCAACTTTCTGTGTGGGAAAGTTCTGGAATCTGCATGGATCCACAAATTTCCTACCACCCACCGTTCCCCCAGGTCTCCCGATAAAAATGGTACCTCACTCGAGTGGGTGGGTCAAGTACCCGCGACAGGCAAGGGCCCAAAACGTATTGCAAGGTATAGCTTGCGTGGATCCCCCAACATTTTCCTACCCAGAATCCCCTGCAAACCTCAAATTTAGCTGAAAAAAACACATTTTCCAAATATGTTTGTGTGAAATCACCGTGCTGGCACAAATGTCCTACCCCACAGCGTTCCCCTCAGTCTCCCGAGTAAAATGATTCCTCACTTGTGTGGGTGGGGCAAAGGCCTGTGACTGGGAAGAGCCCAAAACATAGGGGTTAAGGGTATAGCACCGAGAATTCGAAGCGCTACATTTGTTTAAAAATACGTTTTTAGCCAATTCTGCATTGGACACCCACACAAGTGAGGTATCATTTTACTCGGGGACTGAGGGGAACGCTGTGGGGTAGGACATTTGTGCCGGCACGGTGATTCCACACAAAAATGTGTAGAAAATGTGGTTTTTTTCAGCTAAATTTGAGGTTTGCAGGGGATTCTGGGTAGGAAAACGTTGGGGGTCATACACAAGCCATACCTCGCTGGACTCCCCCAGGTGTCTAGTTTTCAGAAATGTGTGAATTTGGTAGGTTTCCCAAGAAGGCCGCCGAGCCCGGGGCCAAAAACCCAGGTGACCCCTTGTTAGACCTGGTACCATTGGCGTGAGTCTCCCTTCCACTTTTTTTGGATTACCTCCTCTGTTTTTGATCTGTTTGCTGGTTTTAGATGCTTTGGGCACTGTGCCACTGCTATTGGGTGCCACAGTGCAAGTGCTCCCTAGGTTAAATTGATGTATTGATTAGTGACTCCATGATTGGATCATTTGATTTACTTGTCAGACCCTAGTATAGTGCACCAGGTGTGCCCAGGGCCTGTAAATCAAATGCTGCTGGTGGGCTTGCAGCACTGGTTGTGACACCCACAGAAGCAGCTTGTAAAGTGTGTCTCAGGCCTGCCATTGCAGAGCCTGTGTGCAGTCTGTACTGCCATGTCGACTTGGCAAGTGCACCCACTTGCCAGTCCCTAAACCTTCCCTTTCTTCATTTCAGACACCACTAAGGTAGGCCCAAGGGCAGGGTGCATTATAAGTATAAGGTAGGACATGCCCTGGTGTGTGTGGCATGACCTAATAGTGGATTACAGCCATTTTCGTTTTTCACTATTGCAAGGCTACCTGTTCCCCATAGACCAGAATGGGCAGTTTGATTATAACATTTTATAATCCTAACTGACCCAGGGAACATGGTAGAAATTCGAGTTTAGTATGCCTGAACTTAGAATGATAAAATACATCTTTTAGTAAAGTTGGTTTTAACATTCTGTGTTGGAAAATACCACTTTTAGAAAGTAGGTATTTTCTTGCCTAACTGTCCAAGCCTGCCTCTGCTAGGTTGTGTATTCCTTGTCTGGTTTGTGAGTGACAGGGGCTGGGAGGGATTCCAGGAGGCAGGGTGAGTCAGCACAGGGCTGAATAGACCTATCTGCATGTAGAGTGGTGGGAGGAGTTGCACCTGGGTCTGAATAGGGCTGTGCCTGCCTTCCACAATGCTGGCTCCATCTCCTGTGGTGCGTCTGATGTCCCTGGCCCACACTGTCAAAGGAAAGAAGGAGTCCTGTAAACAAAGTGCTCCAGGACTGCACAGAACTGGTTTGGACCAGGTAAAGGCCCCTCTGCCCTCAGAGGACAAAGGATTTAGGGGTATAAATATTGGGTCCTGACCCCAGAACTTTAGATCACTTCTGGAACAACAAGACGAACCTCTGCCAAGGAGAAGAACCAAAGGAAGCTGTAGGAGTTGGACTGCCCCCCTGCCAGTGTGCTGTGTTGCTGGGTTGGCCTACAGTGGTGTCTTCAGTGCCAAGGAGAGGAGAAGGAACTTTTAAAGAACTTTCATCATCTTGCAGAATATTACTCCAAGGGCTTGATTTGAGCTTGCCTCCTGACCAAAGTCTCAGGGATACCAGACTTCACTCTTTCTGTTTGCCTGCATCTGGAACTTGCTGTTCTGGTGCTACAGAAGGAATATGCAACACGGACGCCGGCGAGCGACGCCGTAATCTGCAACGAAGCCGTGAGTGCTGCTCCGACTTGCAGCGTAGACCCGACGCCGGCCGCCGTGCCACATCGACGCCAGCGAACGACATTGTAAGCCTGCCATAGCCGTGAGCGCTGCTCTGACTTGCCATGCCAGCCCGACGCCTGCTGCTGGGCCGCATCGACTCCGAAGCCGACATCATCGCGGAGCCGATCGTCGACGTAGGTGGTCAAGAATCCATCGACATCGTACGGAACCGTGGTTTCGGCGCCATCGTGACGTCACCTCCTTTCCGGTAAGGAACAGACGCCTCCCCTGCTTTGCGCAAGCATCGAGGACCCGACGCAACGCCTCCCCCGAAGCAAGGAACCGACGCCGCACAGCGCCAACGACGCCGCATCTCCCCGACGCCGTGAGCTGTCTTTGTTTTCGCATTTCCCAAGGTACTGTTCTTTGTGGGTCTGCTTTGACTCCGGGCCCGACGCCGCGCACCTCGCGGTCGGCGCCGTACTTTGGGATTTCTTTGACCTCGACGCCGTGATATCTCCAGTTGGGGTTATCTGTTGCTAAAGACTGCTTTTAAGTGAAGAACCTATTTTTAAACTATTTCTACTATCTTGAAGTAATATTTTTGATTACAGTATTATGGAATTTTCGTCGTTTGTGGTCTTGTGATAAGTCTATATAAAGCATACTTATTTTTATAAAACCTGTGTGGTGTCCATCTGTAGTGTTTTCACTGTATTACTGTGTGTTCACAAATGCTTAACACACTGCCTCTGAGATAAGCCTGTCTGCTCGTGCCAAGCTACCAAGGGGGTGAGCAGGGGTTATTTTAGTAGTGTATCCCCCTTACCCTGACTAGAAGCAAGGGTCCCTATTTGGTCAAAGGTGTATACCATTGCCAACTAGAGACCCCCAGTTTTAACATTGGTGGGCAGCGGTGAGGATTCTGGACTTGCATTTGTGACTCATATACAGTGATTGGTGTACTCTACTAGTGAGTGCAGACCAAACGCAACCACATACCTTTTTGGTAGAATTTTTGTTCTCCTTGGACTGTTATTTTTCTGAGAACTGCCAATTCTTATTGCCATGAGTACACCAGCATCTATTGCCTCTATGGATCCAGAGTTTGAGGGAGAGAGGTTTGATACCTATAATGCCAAACAGCTGAAAGCCTTCTGTAGAAAATTTAAAGTTGCTATTCCAGGCCTCACTAAAAAGGATGAGTTCCACAAGGCGCTGAGGGCCTGGGTGGAAGCAAGAAATGCATCTGAAAATGTGGAGCACCCTGTGGAGGAGGCAGAAGGGCAGCTAGATGGGCCCCTGGGTCCAGGGGGGGAGAAAGTACCTACCCCGCCAGGTAGCAGTGTTTCTTTCAAAGACCTGTCCCCAGGAGAGCTGGAGGATAGGGAGAGAAATAGAAGGCATAAAATGGAGTTGCCCAGGCTCAAAATGGAGGGTCCAAAGGACCTAGAGAATAAGAAGCTGGAGTTTGAAATTAACAAGTTAGCCTTGGAGAGAGAGAGAAGGAGATTAGAGCATGAGAGAATATTGAGGGAGTTAGAGATCAAGGCAAAGGGTCTAGAGATCAATCCCTCTGGTGGCAGCACACCATCTGTGCCTTCAGAAGGCAGGGTATATATCCCCAAGGATGTCATCAAAGATTTCCATAAGCATGAAGATATTGGGCAGTGGTTTGCAGCCTATGAGATAGCAATGTTGGCCCACCGGGTCCCTGAGAAGGATTGGGGAGCTGGGTTGTGGGGCCGCTTTGTGAGTGAGGGGAGGGATACTTTGTTAGACCTACCCAGTGAGAATAGGATGTCTTATGACCATATGAAGGAAGCCCTGATGACAAGGTATGGTTTGACCCCAGAACTCTATAGACAGAGGTTCAGGAGTTGCAAGAAGCTGGAGGCAACCACTTGGGTAGAATATGTATCTTTCTTTTGCAGAGCCATGGATGGTTGGGTGAAGGGTAGCAAAGTGAGTACTTTTGAGGAGCTCTATGATTTGTTTGCATGGGAGCACTTGTATGGTAATTGTTTTCCATAGCTACGCCAGCACCTTATTGATAGCAAGCTAACTAACCCTAGGAAGCTTGCTGAGGAGGTGGACCGCTGGGTAAGCACCCGGGTCCACAAGGGTCACGTGGGAGACTTCGCCAAAGGTGTGCAGGGTCCCCAGCAGAAGAGTGGGGGGGACAAGGGTAAACAGAGGGAGTTCCAGAAAGGGCCCCAAAGTAATTCCCAAGGGAAGGGTTCCCAGCCTCCCCCTGAGAAGAAGCAAGAGGCAGGTAAACCTGTTCAGAGGGGCCCCTACAAGTGCTTTACGTGTGGTCAAGTGGGCCACCGTTGGTATGATACACAATGTCCCAAGAAGGATTCCAAAGCACCACCACGTGCACCACCCCGTCAGATGGCGAGTGTAGCCCTGGGGGGGGAGGAGATGGGTGCCCAAGGTGGGTGGGGTCCCGCAGAGATGTCCCTTGTCTCACTAGGAGACTTTGAGATGGTCCCTGAGACCCAGCTGCCTGATAACACTAAGAAGTACAGGCAGTGGGTGACCATCAATGGCCATAGGGTGGAAGCTCTCGGAGACACTGGGGCTAGTGTGACAGATGTCAATTGCCGGCTGGTGTCCAGAGAGCAGGTTATCCCCCATGCATTCTTCCCTGTAGTTGCCGCGGACAACTCACAGAGCCAGTGTGAGGTGGCTCAAGTTCCCTTTGAGTGGGGGGTCTCAGGTACTCTTCAAGTAGCTGTGAGGCCAGCCATGCCTGTTGATTGTCTGTTGGGAAATGATTTGGAGAGCTCCCCTTGGTCTAAGGTGGAGAGAAGGTCTCATTTGGAGATGTTGCGTCTGCCTGAGTGGGCATGTGTGACCACTCGGTCTATGGCAGCCAGTAAGGGTGTTGAAGCGGTTCTGGAGCCTGAAAATATGACCCAGACCCCTGCCTTAAAGAGAAGAGGTGGGGGGGCGTGGGAAACCGGCCCCCCTAGTTCCCACGGTCCAGGAGGAGGCAGACCTTGAGGGGGATGCCCTGGAACCTACAGGGGAACAAGTGGCCGAACTGGGGGACCTGCCTGAGCTGACCCATTGGCAGCAAGAAGGAGGCCCCTCCAGGGAGGAATTTTGTGAGGAGCAGAGGAAGTGCCCTTCTCTTGAGGGTTTGCGGCAACAGGCCACAGCCCAGGCAGCAGGTGATCAGTCTGGATCACATTGGATCTACTGGGAGAATGACCTCCTGTATAGCGAGCCTAAGGTTGCTGAGCCTGGGTCAGCCTGTGTGCTGGTGGTACCCCAGCGCTTCAGAGCCTTCCTACTGAGTTTGGCTCATGATGTACCTTTAGCTGGACATCTGGGGCAGAACAAGACCTTTGAAAGGCTTGTCTCCCACTTTCATTGGCCCCAGATGCGGAAGAGTTTAGACACTCATTGTAAGACTTGTCAAACTTGCCAGGCAAGTGGGAAAAGTGGAAGGAAGCACAAGGCTCCTCTCCAACCTTTCCCTGTAGTCAGTACCCCCATTGAACGGGTGGGCATTGACATTGTGGGGCCACTGGACCCCAAGACAGCCATGGGCAACAGGTTTATCCTGGTCTTGGTGGACCATGCTACCCGATACCCGGAAGCCATCCCGCTCAGGACAGTGACGGCCCCCGTGGTGGGACGTGCACTGATGGGGATTTTCTCCCGTGTGGGGTTCCCCAGAGAGGTGGTGTCAGACCGTGGTACAAACTTCATATCCAACTATATGAAGTCCCTGTGGCAGGAGTGCGGTGTTACCTATAAGTTCACCACTCCTTACCACCCCCAAGGTAATGGGCTGGTTGAGAGATTCAACTGGACCCTCAAAGGCATGATAATGGGTCTTGAGGAACCTATGAGGCGTAAGTGGGACGTCCTCTTGCCATGCCTCCTGTTTGCTTACCGTGAGGTGCCACAGAAGTCCTTAGGGTTCAGTCCCTTTGAACTGCTCTATGGTCACCCGGTAAGAGGACCTTTGAGTCTGGTCAAGGAAGGCTGGGAGCAATCTCCCAGGAAACTTCCCCAGGATGTATACAGTTACATGCTGGCCTTCAGGAACCAGACCAGGCAATTCAGGCAACTCGCTGAGGCGAATCTGGAAGCCAGCCAGGAAGAGATAAAGCAGTGGTACGATCAGAATGCCACTCTGATTGAGCTTCAACCTGGACAGAAAGTTTGGGTCATGGCCCCTGTAGAGCCTTGTGCGCTCCAGGACAGGTGGACCGGACCATTTGAGGTGGTGAAGCGCAAGAGTGATGTCACCTACCTGGTGAACTTGCGGTCTCCAAGGAACCCTTTGCGGGTCCTGCATGTTAACCGCCTGAAGCCCCACTTAGAAAGGTCCGAAGTGGGCATGCTCCTAGCGACAAATGATGGAATGGAGGAGGAGACTGAGCCTCTTCCTGACCTCCTGTCTGCAACAGAGCAAGATGGGTCAGTGGATGGTGTCAGCCTCTCTGTCACACTGACCCCTGATCAACAGCAAGATTGTCACCAACTGTTGGGACAATTCTCTGATTTGTTTTCCCTGATTCCTGTTGTCACTGAGTGGTGCGTCCATGATATGGACACTGGGGACAGTCCTCCTGTGAAGCACAAGGCTTACAGAGTGACTGACAAGGTCAGAGCTTACATCAAGGAGGAAGTCTCCAAGATGTTTGCCTTAGGGGTGATTGAGTCCTCTCACAGTCCTTGGGCCAGCCCAGTGGTCTTGGTCCCAAAGGCTGCCGCGCCTGGTGCCACACCCGAACTCCGGTTCTGTGTGGACTACCGAGGACTCAATTCAGTCACCAGGACTGACGCGCACCCCATCCCCAGAGCTGATGAGCTCATTGATCGGTTAGGGGCTGCACGGTACCTCAGCACGTTTGATTCGACGTCTGGGTACTGGCAGATCGCCTTAACTGATGGGGCCAAAGAGAGGTCAGCATTCTCCACACCAGATGGGCACTACCAATTCCGGGTTATGCCCTTTGGGATGAAGAATGCCCCTGCCACCTTTCAGAGGTTGGTCAACCAGGTGTTGGCTGGACTGGAGGATTTCAGTGCCGCCTACCTGGATGACATTGCAGTGTTCAGCGCCAGTTGGGAAGAACATCTGTGCCACCTCTGGGAAGTGTTGATGGCACTGCAAAAGGCAGGCCTCACGATCAAGGCGAGTAAGTGCAAGATCGGGCAAGGTTCCTTGGTGTACTTGGGGCACCAGGTGGGGAGCGGCCAGGTGGCGCCCCTACAACCCAAGATTGATACCATCCTGGCATGGGAACCCCCTAAGACTCAGACACAGGTGAGAGCCTTTTTAGGACTCACGGGGTACCACAGGAGGTTTGTCACGGGGTATGGCAACATTGTTGCACCCTTGACTGAGCTGACTTCCAGGAAGCAGCCCAAGAGAGTGAACTGGACTGACACCTGTCAGAAGGCTTTTGATGCCCTGAAGACTGCCATGTGCACAGCACCCGTGCTTCAGGCGCCCAACTTCTGAAAGGAATTCATTGTCCAAACAGACGCTTCAGAGCATGGTGTGGGGGCTGTTCTATCACAGATTAATGAAGAGGGCCTAGACCAACCTGTAGCCTTCATCAGTAGGAGGTTACTTCCACGGGAACAGAGGTGGAGTGCAATTGAGCGTGAGGCATTTGCTGTGGTCTGGGCACTGAAGAAGTTGAGACCATACCTGTTTGGGACTCACTTCCGGGTTCAGACAGACCACAGGCCCCTCAGATGAGGGGTGAGAACCCAAAGTTGTTGAGGTGGTCCATTTCCCTACAGGGGATGGACTTTACAGTGGAACACCGCCCTGGTACAGAACACGCCAATGCTGATGGTCTGTCCAGATTTTTCCGCCTTAGTGATGAGAACTCCCAAGGGGAAGGGTAGTTCTCCCCACATTTCAGCTGGAGGGGACACGTGTTAGACCTGGTACCATTGGCGTGAGTCTCCCTTCCACTTTTTTCTGATTACCTCCTCTGTTTTTGATCTGTTTGCTGGTTTTAGATGCTTTGGGCACTGTGCCACTGCTATTGGGTGCCACAGTGCAAGTGCTCCCTAGGTTAAATTGATGTATTGATTAGTGACTCCATGATTGGATCATTTGATTTACTTGTCAGACCCTAGTATAGTGCACCAGGTGTGCCCAGGGCCTGTAAATCAAATGCTGCTAGTGGGCTTGTAGCACTGGTTGTGCCACCCACAGAAGCAGCTTGTAAAGTGTGTCTCAGGCCTGCCATTGCAGAGCCTGTGTGCAGTCTGTACTGCCATGTCGACTTGGCAAGTGCACCCACTTGCCAGTCCCTAAACCTTCCCTTATCTTCATATCAGACACCCCTAAGGTAGGCCCGAGGGCAGGGTGCATTATAAGTATAAGGTAGGACATGCCCTAGTATGTGTGGCATGACCTAATAGTGAATTACAGCCATTTTCGTTTTTCACTATTGCAAGGCTACCTGTTCCCCATACGCCAGAATGGGCAGTTTGATTATAACATTTTATAATACTAACTGACCCAGGGAACATGGTAGAAATTCGAGTTTAGTATGCCTGAACTCAGAATGATAAAATACATCTTTTAGTAAAGTTGGTTTTAACATTCTGTGTTTGAAAATACCACTTTTAGAAAGTAGGTATTTTCTTGCCTAACTGTCCAAGCCTGCCTCTGCTAGGTTGTGTATTCCTTGTCTGGTTTGTGAGTGACAGGGGCTGGGAGGGATTCCAGGAGGCAGGGTGACTCAGCACAGGGCTGAATAGACCTATCTGCATGTAGAGTGGTGGGAGGAGTTGCACCTGGGTCTGAATAGGGCTGTGCCTGCCTTCCACAATGCTGGCTCCACCTCCTGTGGTGCGTCTGATGTCCCTGGCCCACACTGTCAAAGGAAAGAAGGAGTCCTGTAAACAAAGTGCTCCAGGACTGCACAGAACTGGTTTGGACCAGGTAAAGGCCCCTCTGCCCTCAGAGGACAAAGGATTTAGGGGTATAAATATTGGGGCCCTGACCCCAGAACTTTAGATCACTTCTGGAACAACAAGACGAACCTCTGCCAAGGAGAAGAACCAAAGGAAGCTGTAGGAGTTGGACTGCCCCCTGCCAGTGTGCTGTGTTGCTGGGTTGGCCTACAGTGGTGTCTTCAGTGCCAAGGAGAGGAGAAGGAACTTTTAAAGAACTTTCATCATCTTCCAGAATATTACTCCAAGGGCTTGATTTGAGCTTGTCTCCTGACCGAAGTCTCAGGGATACCAGACTTCACTCCTTCTGTTTGCCTGCATCTGGAACTTGCTGTTCTGGTGCTACAGAAGGAATCTGCAACACCGACGCCGGCGAGCAACGCCGTAATCTGTAACGAAGTCGTGAGCGCTGCTCCAACTTGCAACGTAGACCCGACGCCGGCCGCCGTGCCACATCGACGCCAGCGAACAACATCGTAAGCCTGCCATAGCCGTGAGCGCTGCTCCGACTTGCGACGCCAGCCCGACGCCTGCTGCTGGGCCACATCGACTCCGAAGCCGACATCATCGCGGAGCTGATCGTCGACGTAGGTGGTCAAGAATCCATCGACATCGTGACATCGTACGGAACCGTGATTTCGGCGCCATCGTGACGTCACCTCCTTTCCGGTAAGGAACAGACGCCTCCCCTGCTTTGCGCGAGCATCGAGGACCCGACGCATCACCTCCCCCGAAGCAAGGAACCGACGCCGCACAGCGACAACGAGGCTGCATCTCCCCGACTCCGTGAGCTGTCTTTGTTTTCGCTTTTCCCAAGGTACTGTTCTTTGTGGGTCTGTTTTGACTCCGGGCCCGTCGGCGCCGTACTTTGGGATTTCTTTGACCTCGACGCCGTGATAACTCCAGTTGGGGTTATCTGTTGCTAAAGACTGCTTTTAAGTGAAGAACCTATTTTTAAACTATTTCTACCATCTTGAAGTATTATTTTTGATTACAGTATTGTGGATTTTTGTCGTTTGTGGTCTTGTGATAAGTCTATATAAAGCATACTTATTTTTATAAAACCTGTGTGGTGTCCATCTGTAGTGTTTTCACTGTATTACTGTATGTGTTCACAAATGCTTAACACACTGCCTCTGAGATAAGCCTGTCTGCTCGTGCCAAGCTACCAAGGGGGAGAGCAGGGGTTATTTTAGTAATGTATCCCCCTTACCCTGACTAGAAGCAAGGGTCCCTATTTGGTCAAAGGTGTATACCATTGCCAACTAGAGACCCCCAGTTCTAACACCCCCCTTGCAAAACCAGGTTGTTTTGGGATAGGTAATTTTGATGTCGCCTCAATACGTTTTGGGCCCTTGCCTGTCGCGGGTACTTGACCCACCCACATGAGTGAGGTACCATTTTTATCGGGAGACTTGGGGGAACGCTGGGTGGTAGAAAATTTGTGGATCCATGCAGATTCCAGAACATTCCCACACAGAAATGTGAGAAAAATTTGATTTTTTTCAGCTACATTTGAGGTTTGCAGGGGATTCTGGGTAGGAAAACGTTGGGGGTCCCATGCAAGCCATACCTCGCTGGACTCCCCTGGGTGTCTAGTTTTCAGAAATGTGTGGTTTTGGTAGGTTTCCCAAGATGGCCGCCGAGCCCGGGGCCAAAAACCCAGGTGACCCCCCTTGCAAAACCAGGTTGTTTTGTGATAGGTAATTTTGATTTCGCCTCAATACGTTTTGGGCCCTTGCCTGTCGCGGGTACTTGACCCACCCAAGCGAGTGAGGTACCATTTTTATCGGGAGACCTGGGGGAACGCTGGGTAGGTGGAATTTTGTGGATCCACGCAGATTCCAGAACTTTCCACCACAGAAATGTGAGGAAAATGTGTTTTTTTTTACAAAGTTTGAGGTTTGCAAGGGATTCTGGGTAACAGAACCTGGTGTGAGCCAGACAAGTCACCCAATCCTGTATTGCCATGAGTGTCTAGTTTTCAAAAATATATAGGTTTGCTAGGTTTCCCTAGGTGCCGGCAGAACTAGGGTTCAAAACCTACAGCTAGGCACTTTGCAAAAAAAGGGTCCGTTTTCACTGTGAAAATGTGGTGTGTCCACGTTGCGTTTTGGGCCGTTTCCTGTCGCGGGCACTAAGCCTACCCACACAAGTTAGGTACCATTTTTCTCGGAAGACTTTGGGGAATGCGGGGTGGGTGGAATTTTGTGGATCCTCGCAGATTCCAGAACTTTCCACCACAGAAATGTGAGGAAAATGTGTTTTTTTTTACAAGGTTTGAGGTTTGCAAGGGATTCTGGGTAACAGAACCTGGTGAGAGCCAGACAAGTCACCCCATCCTGGATTCCCCTGGGTGTCTAGTTTAAAAAAATGTATAGGTTTTCTAGGTTTCCCTAGGTGCCGGCAGAGCTAGGCTTCAAAATCTACAGCCAGGCACTTTGCAAAAAAAGGGTCAGTTTTCACTGTGAAAATGTGGTGTGTCCACGTTGCGTTTTGGGCCATTTCCTGTTGCGGGCACTGGGCCTACCCACACAAGTGAGGTACCATTTTTCTCGGAAGACTTTGGGGAATGCGGGGTGGGTGGAATTTTGTGGATCCACGCAGATTCCAGAACTTTCCACCACAGAAATGTGAGGAAAATTTGTTTTTTTTTTACAAAGTTTGAGGTTTGCAAGGGATTCTGGGTAACAGAACCTGGTGAGAGCCAGACAAGTCACCCCATCCTGGATTTCCCTGGGTGTCTAGTTTTCAAAAATGTATGGGTTTGCTAGGTTTCCCTAGGTGCCGGCAGAGCTAGGGTTCAAAATCTGCAGCTAGTTACTTTGCAAAAAAAGGGTCCGTTTTCACTGTAAAAATGAATGTGTCCACGTTGCGTTTTGAGCCATTTCCTGTCGCGGGCACTAGGCCTACCCACACAAGTGAGGTACCATTTTTATCGGGAGACTTAGCTGAACATAGAATTGTAGAGCAACTGTTATTACCTATTGACTTTTGATGCATTTCTGCCTTCCAAATGAAAGACAATGTGTAAAAAAGAAGTCACTTTGAAAAATGTCCTATCATTCTCATGCTAGTATGGGTACTCACAATTTCGGAAATGTGCAAATAGCTACTGTTTCTAAACTCTATATTTAGTTCCAATTTCAGAAATACATAGGTGTCTTTCATGCCAATTTTTCACTGTATATATTCGCTCAAATGAATTGCTATATACCCGGTACATATTAAAAAACCATTGCAAGACGCTGCTCAGTTATTGGCTCTGGGTTCTTCGGGTTCTTGGTGAACCTAAAAGTCCTATATATCCCCACAACCAGAAAGGTCCAGCGGATGTAACGGTATATTTCTTTCAAACAACTGTCATAATTAGAAGAAGTTACAGGTGAAAACGTTGGCACAAATGGCTGTTTTTTTCAACTTATTTTCAATTTGTCCTATTTTCAACTGTTAGTTTCTATAAAGAAACCTTGAAGGATCTACACAAATGACCCCTTGCTGAATTTAGAATTTTGTCTACTTTTCTAAAATGTATAGCTTTCCAGGATCCATTATTGCTTTCATACCCATTTCTACCATTAACTGGAAGAAGGTTGAAAGCACAAAAAATAGCAAAAATAAGCTATGTCCCAGTAAAATGCCAAAACTGTGTAAAAAATGTTGGTTTTCTGACAAAAGTCTGTCAGTCCCTGAAAGCTGGGAAAATGGTGATTTCAGCCCTACAAACCCTTTGTTGATACCATTTGCAGGGAAAAAACCAGACGCTTTCATTTGCAGCACTTTTTTCCCATTTTTCCCCAAAAAAACAAAATGTAGCTGTACTTTGGCTAATTTCTGGATCCCCTCCAGGGGAATCCACAAACCCTGGGTACCTTTAGAATCCCTGTGATGTTGGAATAAAAGGACGCAAATTTGGCGTGGATACCTTATGGGGTCAAAAAGTTACAGGGGCCTAAGCGCGAACTACCCCAAATAGCCCCAAAAAAAGGCTTAGCACAGGGGGGGGAAAGGCCTAGCAGCGAAGGGGTTAAGGAGTGTAAACCACTCTTCTCCCTGCTCTGGCCAGCTCCGCCTGCGAGCCACTGACTTCAGTAGATAAAATAAAATGATAATAACAATACTTTATTATCATTTTATTCTTCTTTTCAAGCAGTGGGATGATGCTCCTCCGCCTTAGCAGAGGAGCCGCCACTGCCATCCCAACTTCATATGCACCCTGGAGAAATTATTGGGATTTACCAGCATTGTCCTTCACCGGTTCTCTTCCTACTTTTTCAGCCAACACCAGTTTGTTCACATAGTCACATCCACGTCATAAAAAATCACTATAACTTGTGGAATCCCCCATTGCTCCATACAGTCTTCTGTCATCTTCAGACTATACATGGAGCTGCATTGTGCTCTCCTCACAGAGAGCAATATCAATATTCGCCAGTATGCCTATGATACACAGCTCTAATTGAAAGTTTCCTCTGCTTCAGACATGCAATGCTTCCAAACACTGCTTCCACTTCTAAGCCAGGATGTCCAGCTCCTACTTAAAGCTCACCTAACCAAGACAGAATTTCTGTTATTTGCCAAGAACAATAAACAAGATACAGAAAGAACCTGGCTAAATGATATGACCCTTTAAGGCTTTGAATCCTAACTTTCATGCGAATGCCAAGTCACTTTGATTCACTCTGAATACCAACCTCACCCTCAAGGAACACATTGCCAAAAACCCAAAGGCAGTCTGGTACCAGCTCTCTCTTCTAAAGACAGTCAAACACTTTTTTCCAGAAAGTGACTTCAGAAGTATTGTTGAAGCCCTCTCATTCTTGCATCTGGATGACAGTAATGCCCTGCTCCAAGGCCTCCCAGACTCCACACTGGCACCCCTTACGGATAACCCACATCAGAACTTATCCATCTACGCACCCAAGATCTAGAACAAAATCCCCGTATCTATCAGGACCACACAACATTGCTCCAATTCAGGAAAGGGTTGAAGACTCACCTCTTTAAAGAACATTACATCACAATGCATTAACTACCCAGTTTCCTCTCTTCTTACTTGTTGACTTTATGCTTGTTCTTGACCATGTATAGCTCTTTGCTACTTTTTGGCTAGGTTTGTGCTATAAAAATATGATATATATATATATATATGTGTACACACACACATATATATATATATATGAAAAAGGCAAGTGGTCTCTAAAAGAGGTGTGGACAAAGAACTGTAACTAGAAATCCTTTACGAGGCATGGTCTATGTATTTAAGGGTGTGGCTTAAAACATGTAAACTAAAATCCTTTGCTTCATACAGTGTGCCAACTGACCAGCATTTGGGTGCCTCTCTGTGTTTTTCGCTTTTGCATCCAAACATGCCAATATTTGTTAGCTGTATCAGATAAATGAATAGCAATAAAGATTTTGTTGTGAATAAGTAGAATTGAAAATGTTACCGTTTTTAAATTATGAGACTGTGAATTAAATATTACTAAGGTCTGTAGAAGGGGTAGTGGCCTTTGGAGTCTCAGACACTCTTGTTCTCCCCTTCACACCTCTTAGAGAGTCACCGCTTATAGAGCCTTTTTCTCCCTACATCTTTCTGAAATCCTCCATCTGCATATCTCACAGTTTCACCAATTACCACTGGCTCATATACAACTATCACTCTGTGTGCTGTGCAGAGAGGCCAAGAATTGGATGTGGATTTAGTCTGCACATCTCTGTGACCCACTGACGGGCACTGTGAAAAACTTGCACTGCCTTCTGCCTTACCTTTAGAGTTGCAAATCATGCCCCATCATAAACACCCAACCATAAGCTGAATTTACTCAAACACCTGGAGACGACTCAGTTCAAAGCCTGCACTATACAAGAGTCATTTGCTGCATTAAAAAACTACCGAAACACATCTTGAACTCCTAGAGATTGTAAGCTAATGTAAAACATGAAATATAAGCATTGTTGGAATGGCATATTTTAACGGCTTTTACAGTTTCTGTAAAGAAAGCAACCAGTCTTTCTGCCAGTAAAGTTAAGGACATCCATGGACGTCAATTCACCAAAATGCCAGGGGTACCGGAAGTGACATTGCATGCCATTTGACCTTTACTTTGACTCACACCCACATGCTTACGCGTACTAACACATTCACACACTCTCACGCACACAAACACACTCTCACCCGCAAGCATGCATACAAGACACATTTAACAGCATTTTTTACTTACTTTAGCTTCCAGGTAGAGTCATATTCCAGCTAATGTACTCCATTTTTTATTACATTAATAGTGAATAATATTATTCACTATTTGTATAAACAACTGACAGAAATCAGGCAAGTGGAGCTCCAACCAGTGTCCATTAGGAAGAGCTGCCCCTGTGAACCAGGCACTGATTTTGCCACCTCTGAGGCAAGGGATCGCAAATGCAGTGCCAGGAGTAGCAAGGGGCAATCCCCCTGACGACCCCTAAATGCCAGAAACCGGTCCCAGGATGCTTGTTTCCGGTCCAGGGAAGACATAGCTTGGCAGTTCGGGCTGGACTGTTCCCATGAGGCACAGGGTCAGACTGATTTGCATATGGCCATGTCTGAACAGGGGTGGCGGAGTGAGCTAAAGAATGATGATGGATTAAACCCAGATCAGTTGACTGGGGGTGAGTGCTTGCAATGTTCAACACTCCGTCCATCATCCCCTTTGGTTTTGCTATGTTCGCCCTAAGTTGGCAGGGTATGCCCAGACGTGGGTCCCTTGCTCACTTTGCCACTGGATTCAAGATAGCCTGGCTGATGACGGCTGTATGCCAGAAACCGGTCCCAGGATGCTTGTTTCCGGTCCAGGAAAGACATGGCTTGGCAGTTCGGGCTGGACTGTTCCCACGAGGCACAGGGTCAGACTGATTTGCATATGGCCATGTCTGAACTGGGGTGGCGGAGTGAGCTAAAGAATGATGATGGATTAAACCCAGATCAGTTGACTGGGGGTGAGTGCTTGCAATGTTCAACACTCCGTCCATCATCCCCTTTGATTTTGCTATGTTCGCCCTAAGTTGGCAGGGTATGCCAGACGTGGGTCCCTTGCTCACTTTGCCACTGGATTCAAGATAGCCTGGCTGATGACGGCTGTATGCCAGAAACCGGTCCCAGGATGCTTGTTTCCGGTCCAGGGAAGACATGGCTTGGCAGTTCGGGCTGGACTGTTCCCATGAGGCACAGGGTCAGACTGATTTGCATATGGCCATGTCTGAACTGGGGTGGCGGAGTGAGCTAAAGAATGATGATGGATTAAACCCAGATCAGTTGACTGGGGGTGAGTGCTTGCAATGTTCAACACTCCGTCCATCATCCCCTTTGGTTTTGCTATGTTCGCCCTAAGTTGGCAGGGTATGCCCAGACGTGGGTCCCTTGCTCACTTTGCCACTGGATTCAAGATAGCCTGGCTGATGACGGCTGTATGCCAGAAACCGGTCCCAGGATGCTTGTTTCCGGTCCAGGGAAGACGTGGCTTGGCAGTTCGGGCTGGACTGTTCCCATGAGGCACAGGGTCAGACTGATTTGCATATGGCCATGTCTGAACTGGGGTGGCGGAGTGAGCTAAAGAATGATGATGGATTAAACCCAGATCAGTTGACTGGGGGTGAGTGCTTGCAATGTTCAACACTCCGTCCATCATCCCCTTTGGTTTTGCTATGTTCGCCCTAAGTTGGCAGGGTATGCCCAGACGTGGGTCCCTTGCTCACTTTGCCACTGGATTCAAGATAGCCTGGCTGATGACGGCTGTATGCCAGAAACCGGTCCCAGGATGCTTGTTTCCGGTCCAGGGAAGACATGGCTTGGCAGTTCGGGCTGGTCTGTTCCCATGAGGCACAGGGTCAGACTGATTTGCATATGGCCATGTCTGAACTGGGGTGGCGGAGTGAGCTAAAGAATGATGATGGATTAAACCCAGATCAGTTGACTGGGGGTGAGTGCTTGCAATGTTCAACACTCCGTCCATCATCCCCTTTGGTTTTGCTATGTTCGCCCTAAGTTGGCAGGGTATGCCCAGACGTGGGTCCCTTGCTCACTTTGCCACTGGATTCAAGATAGCCTGGCTGATGACGGCTGTATGCCAGAAACCGGTCCCAGGATGCTTGTTTCCGGTCCAGGGAAGACATGGCTTGGCAGTTCGGGCTGGACTGTTCCCATGAGGCACAGGGTCAGACTGATTTGCATATGGCCATGTCTGAACTGGGGTGGCGGAGTGAGCTAAAGAATGATGATGGATTAAACCCAGATCAGTTGACTGGGGGTGAGTGCTTGCAATGTTCAACACTCCGTCCATCATCCCCTTTGGTTTTGCTATGTTCGCCCTAAGTTGGCAGGGTATGCCCAGACGTGGGTCCCTTGCTCACTTTGCCACTGGATTCAAGATAGCCTGGCTGATGACGGCTGTATGCCAGAAACCGGTCCCAGGATGCTTGTTTCCGGTCCAGGGAAGACATGGCTTGGCAGTTCGGGCTGGACTATTCCCATGAGGCACAGGGTCAGACTGATTTGCATATGGCCATGTCTGAACTGGCGTGGCGGAGTGAGCTAAAGAATGATGATGGATTAAACCCAGATCAGTTGACTGGGGGTGAGTGCTTGCAATGTTCAACACTCCGTCCATCATCCCCTTTGGTTTTGCTATGTTCGCCCTAAGTTGGCAGGGTATGCCCAGACGTGGGTCCCTTGCTCACTTTGCCACTGGATTCAAGATAGCCTGGCTGATGACGGCTGTATGCCAGAAACTGGTCCCAGGATGCTTGTTTCCGGTCCAGGGAAGACATGGCTTGGCAGTTCGGGCTGGACTGTTCCCATGAGGCACAGGGTCAGACTGATTTGCATATGGCCATGTCTGAACTGGGGTGGCGGAGTGAGCTAAAGAATGATGATGGATTAAACCCAGATCAGTTGACTGGGGGTGAGTGCTTGCAATGTTCAACACTCCGTCCATCATCCCCTTTGGTTTTGCTATGTTGACCCCTAAATGACGTCACGAGGATATCACAGTGCTTAATTTCAGCCGGTTGCTATTTTTGGGGACTGGCACTTATTTTTCCGCATCAGATATTTACCCAGTGCAAGAGAGAGAAAAACACACCGGGCCTCATTTACAAGCCCATTGCACCGCCGGTGCATCACTTTTTTAGACCTACCTGCGGCACAGCGTGTCTGCCCATATTTACAAGGCCACGTAAAGTCACCCTGCGTGACTTTTCATAGACTTGTAAATATGGGCCCCTTTCACGCATTACTCTGTGTGAAAGGGGCGTTCCATGAATGTTGCTGTGGGTGCTCCCACACAACATCCTTGGAACCTGACACATTGCCAGATTTACAAAGTGTCGTAAAAATGGGAAAGTGTCAGAATCCTATGCCTCCACAAGGGAGGCGTAGGAGTGGCGCAAGAAAGAGAAATGCTTTTATTTCTCCTCGTTTTTGCTCTCTCTCTGTGTGCTGCATTTTGCAGCACACATAGAAGGAGCATAACGCCATTAATGATTGTTTTTGTGCAGAGGTGTCCCTTCCTGCACAACAACAATCATTCCTGCAACTCAGGCACCCTTGCACCATGGCACAAGGGTGTCTGCGTTGGCGCACGGCTGATGTTTGTTCATCGGCGCAGGGGAGAATGACAGGAATACGCCGTATCTTGTAGATATTGCGCATTTCTGCCCTTTTATTTTGACGCACAGCAGCACAACAGGTAGGGTTGCTGAGCTGCATCAAAATATTGTAAATGAGGCCCGCAGATTGGAAAGAGGTTCGAAGAGAAAGACGGCAAAACCATCACAAAGGGAATAGTAGAAACCTACAAGAACGAGATAAAGGGCAGGGAGAGTCTGGTAGTGGATTAAAGACTGCCCGCCTTGGTATTGGGCGCCCCAGCGTTTAATTGCACCGAGGGCCGGCTTCTGAGCAGGGCTTCGTGCACCAGCACTCTTTCTTTCACAAATTAAGCACTGACAAGACATGAATATAGAACTCCATTCGGACCCGTTTGAAAGTCGGTTTGTAATTACATGAGCTTGCTCACTTAAAGCCTTGCATTAGGATTTTAGCTGCTTTCAAACTCCCTGGAGTCACTTCCAATTCTGTAGAGCAAGGAAAGTAAACAACCGCATGCTACAGAAATGGCAGCAGAGTGCCGTACACCTTGCTTCAGCCCTATCAGTTCTCCGGATGGCAGGCAGGGATTCCTGGTGAAGGGTTGGGTCACGGAGAGTCTGGAAGAAAGCCAGAGGAGCAGGCAGGCGGTCGGTGGTGCAGGTGCTCAGCCTGTTGTTTATTTAACGACGCCGGCAGCTGCCGTTTCAGAGCAATTACACCAGACGATGTTCGGCAGGTGGTTGGTTGCCAGGTGCAGACGCCAACGTCCCAGGTAGAACTGTGCTAACGTTCGTTATCTGTCTGCTATTAAGTCTTTTGTGGGCTGTGACTGACAGTACGATCTGTGCAGTTGACTTTAAACCCTACTTGGGAAAGATGAGGTACACAGGTGACGCAGAGTTGTTGTGAAGGCACCGGAACAAAGAGCAGCGTGGTGACGAAATTGCTACTCATTCCAGTTGACGGGTTACTGGGGGTTTCTTACGCATTCATATGGCAGCATGCCAAGTTCGTGCCGTCCAATGGACTGCTAATGTATAATCTATTCCCTTGAGTCATTTGCGCGTAGTAACTGCCTATCGGTGTCTAATAAAGTGCTTTGGTTCAAGATATTAATTTTGAAACTTTCAATTTCAGTTTCCATGCCAATACCAATGAGTACAACAATAAATTATTCATAACAGTAACTGCTCTACTGGTTGCGCCATGTTTAGATCAAGCTCATGTTCAATGCACACACACAACTTAAACATACGTATACACCACCATTTTGGAAGGACGATAAAATCAGAGCATATATGTTGTGGGAGCTGATCTTTCACTTTAAATGCACTGAAATCTGGGCTTATACTAACTCGTGTTGTGCTTACAATATCCTCCATCTTGTTGTTTTCTCTCATTCCACATTAAGTATTGCAAGACTCGTAGTAATAAGCCGAAAGCTGTTCCCAGAGACCTTTTTGCTGTGTACCATGGACGTTTCAACTGCCCCAGGCTATGGGCATACAATATATCCATTGCCCTACCGAACTAACTGTGAGAATGTCTGCACATTCAATGCAAGGCTACCAGGACAGAATTCCTCAAATGTGTTCCGTAGTAAATTGTTTCTTATTACTTGTTCTCTATTGGTGCATATGAGAAATGTGTTAAGGTAATTTAATTTATAATGCACAAGAATCACATAATATATGACTGTCTTTGTCTAAAGTTATATAAAAGGACATAGATTTCTCTGGGAAACAGGACTCCCCTTCCCCACTCACAGAAGGCGAATCTATGCTTGATTTCACTTGGAGCTGTACTGAGTTCTTTATACTTATGACTTATATGGTTGCTGCTAAATCTCCTAATGACATATATTTTGTAATCTGCCTATAATTCTTTATATAAAGCATTGAACCTACAACCCTTGTCTCTAATTCTTATTTCAATGTTTATCACCTACTACTGAACTTAAAGGAGTGACGACTCCAGTCGGAGAACACCAAAGTCCGTATTGAGACTACACCACTCCCGGTCCTAGCTTTTGGTGCGCCCCATGAATGGTATTGAAGAGTAGAGAAAGCGCGCCCACAGATCTGGTAGCAGAGGTGATGGTTTCGATTGGAGCCGACCCAAATTGACAATTTAATTGGTTATAGAGCTGGGTACTGCACCTTCATGGTCCATACAGTTTGTCCCATGATCTAAATTGACCCAGTCCCAGCCTGATCCTGGTTCCGGAAAGGCGAGGTTACTGGAGGAGAGCAATGGCGCGAGTATCAATAGGGGTTGCATGCAAAACGCAAAAATGAATTAGTTGTAGAATAGTGCATGTTGGAAACTGTAGTTGGCACATAGCGGTGGAATGCAGTGGATGAAATTTGAGAACAGTTATTATGTGGCTTTTTTTGTCAAACTTGTCGAGCAATAGTTGTTGTGTTTCTGATGATATTTTTGGACTTTTGAAGGAGGTACCTAAAGTTAGAAAATTGAACTGTTGAACTTGCCAGCTAGGAGAGGTGTACTGTGAGGTGCTATCAGACGCACCAAATTAGAGACCTCATCTTTTCTTGCATGACATGCCAAGTATAGTGACTTTCCCAGGTCGAAGGTTCACTATTGTATGAAAGCAGGTAGTCTTGTAGAAACCTTTGCATAGTTGAAGCAGGCAAATGTTGAAAAAGATGTAAAAAGAGGTTTCAGAAGCAGTCTGGTGGCATCGGAGCCTTGTGTCACTAAGGCGCTGTGCAGTGATTGGCTAGCAGATCTGTAGCCACGGTGTAATAGGGTGACCTTTGACAGAGATGCACTGGTATTGGTGGGCGAACTGTGAGCGTGTTGGGGTGAAAAAGGTGGGAGTTTGAACCAAGAAGGGAGCGAGAAAGTGTTGGAATGGGGAATCCCTTGTCAAAGAAGGAGAGGGAAGCAAATAGAGAGGAAACGTTTTCTCCAGAAGGCGATCCAGTCAGGGAAATGGCAGCAAAGAAAGGGTTACAAACGTGCATGTGGCTTAACCAATGGCACAAATATACCTCCAAAGACTGGCAACCCTGATTGCCATTGAGTGGTACTTTTCACATCCCTCAAATAGAGAACTTGAGGAGAAGAATATATATTTTGAAACCACAACCTAGGCCCACACAATTTAAAGCCATAAGCTTGTTGGAACAGATGGCAAGTGAAAAGAAAATCCGCAGTAGGGTTCATTCCTGGAGAAGCGCTGGATGAAGAAAGGCAGAGGAAGTGGAGAAAGGAAGGTATAGAGACTGTTGGGGTCTAACCCCTGTTAGAAAGAGAAGGAAAGGGAAAGGGGATGGAAACATAAAGCGAGGAGGAAGATGCTATCATGGACAAGCTCCTAAGCATAAGACCGCCCCCATATAATGCGGCAGCCGCAAAGCTGAATGATACTGCCCTGTTGTTGACTGAAACAGAAACAGCTGCATAACCACCAATAGAGTCCTGCACACCTCTAAATTATTCAGACATTGCTGTTTTGCCTGTTGCCCAGATCCCTGTGTCTGTCGCAATAAGCACCTTGCCTTCATTCAAGTACCCTGATCATTCCCCGGCTGAGTCATCTGTTAGTACCATGCCAAATCAACCGATCCCAAGTATACCTCAGGAGTAAGCTCTGAGACCTGGAGGGATGACATTAGTTCACCTACAAGTGGAGATGGGGGAGCCAAACTACTTGCACAGACCTATCAGGTAATTCGCCAGGCCCAGGGCAGACCACACAGTGAATACATCTTGCACAGCTGAAAACAGAGTTTGAAGAAATGGTGAAGGGAAATGTGGGAATGGACTTTCTAGGATATTATAGGGAGAATAAGCTACTTTACCTGAGCAAGGAAGATGCGAGAGTGGCGAGAGAGGCACATGCACGGATAGGGAAGGTGGCAGATAAATGTGCAGTTGACATAACACAGCAAAAGAAGTTTCAGAAGAATGCTAGAATGGCAATGACTGAGAAGGAGCTTTGGTTGTTAAAATTGAGGGGGTCAAGGACCCATGTGAGGGAACTGATTGGAAACATCCGGGAATTGAGTGATATTGAGAAATTTAGGGAGTTGGGGGCGAAGAAAGAGAAGGTCAAATTAAAGCAAAAGGGAGAAGTGTTGAAAGGGGAAAAGGTAGGCAATGCAGCTGCAATAGTGAAGGAATTTCCCCTGTGTGAAGTACAGGAAGGAGCCTATGTACATGTCCCATGGTCCCAATCAGACCTTTTTTTCCATTTTGCAAACACTCTTCCAAAGCTTAGAGTGAATCCCAATAAGTGGCACACTTGGATGGAACAGATTGTGACTATTTCTAAGGTTGTTTAGGAAGACTTGGACGTGTTGTTTGAGGTGGTAGTCCCAAAGGATCTGTGAGCAGAGTGTAAGAGAGCAGTTGATTGGCCCACACAAGAAACACCTCGGGTGGCAGGGACAAATGCTCCTTCGCACAATGTTAAAACCAAGTATGATGAGGTTATAAAGCATCTGAAAACAAAGGTCGCCCAAAAGGAGATGCATTGGCCTGAAATTTTCCGAACCTCCCAAGAGCCGAAAAAATATGTGCATGCTTACTTAGAGATTGATGCAGGTGTATCAAGAGCACAGTGGGATAAATGACCCACTGGGAGAAAATATGGGCGTTTTTCTAGCATCCTTTCTGTATGGTCTAAGGCCAGAGATTAGCAATGAAATCACCAAGGGTGTACTTCGTTTTCAAAACAAGCCAGTTGATCTGATCTTACAGTATGCAAAATACTGCAGTGATACGTTAAAGGCAAAATGCAAATGGCTTAAGAAGAAGTTCATGATAGCCCAAACACAGTTAGATCAAAATGGAGGGGTTAAGGGACTTAAGGTTCTATTCCAAGGACCCGAGTTAGACCCCAGTTTGGGAACAATGATGCAAGGAGTTTCTCTGAATTATAATGGGAATGTCCCAGGAATGGGGAGAGGTCAAGGAAATATGACCGGAACAAGTATAAGTGCTCTGAAGAAGGTTACACAGTGTCACATCTGCAACAAGGCGGGGCATTGGAAGCGGGAGTGCTGTTGTAACTTAAACCGTATTGTGGCTGATTCCCAGGCGATGAGTTCAGCAGGTTAGGGAGAGCTTCCTCCGGTACCTCGACCTCCTATGGCATCCCCGAAGGTCCCAAAATCCAGAGTTCTGCCACATTTTTTCAACCCGATGCAGATGCAAGGAGGTATTCACCATCCTCAGACAAACTACAGTGTACCCCAGAACCCAATGATGACCCAAGGAGGTCCAGTTCCTATAATGTTCGAGACTTCCCTAGAGTTCAATCAGGGCCAACGGTGGTGCCTAAGGGTGAAGGAGGAGTGTGTACTTGGCGCAGTCCTGGAAGTGGACCGTACGTGGACGGAGAGGTTAAGGGGCATCCCTTATCTTTCATGATAAACACTGGAGCCACTCGCTTATTGGTTAGAATAGTTGAGGTCCCTAACTGTTGGAAAGTGGGTTATTGGTAGGGGCAAATGTAGGTCTGCCACTAGTAATAAGACCACAAACACTGGATAGGACTCAGCATAGGTCTAAGAAAATTATTCCTATGCTCAACCCCTGGTAACGTGGCTGCGAGCAGACAGGCTTAACTTCAAAGACAGGTATGTAAAGCATTTAAAAACACCAATTCAGTAAATAATTAAAACACAACACATAATAAAAATCCAACACCAATTTATAAAAATAGAAAATATTTTTATCTTAAAAATGACACCAAAACGACAAAAATCCAATGTAGGGAACCGGAGATATGAATTTTCAAAGTTTAAATAAAATCTAGCACTTAGAAGCATATAGCACCATATTGGGACATAGCCTCGCGATAGACCGGGCCAAAGTCAAAGTTTAAGGCCGACCGCGATGGAGCCCTGAGCGGATACTCCACGCGGAAGGTCCCGGTCAATGTTTTTACCTTCGCACTTAGAAACTTTTCTGGAGCTTTTCTCCTCGAGGCCCCTCGACGCTCTCCGTCAGTCCGGATCCGGTGCGGCTCCGCCGGGCAGCCTTTCGACGATCTCCCGGTGAACTTCCCTGGAGCGGACTTAGAAACTTTTTCAAGATCGCTTTAGCGGGGCAATCCAACAATCCAGGCCGACACGCGATGGAAGGCAGGCGGATTGGCGCTCGCGGTTGATCCCGGTCGACTTTCTTACGAGCGGACTTAGAAGCTTTTCTGGAGCTTTTTCTCTTGGGGTCCCTCGATGCTCCTCATGTAGCCGGATCCGGTGAGGGTTCGCCGGCTTCAGATTTTCTCTAGTCCCGGTCAATCTCTGGAAGTCGATGCGATGGAGCTTTTAGCGGGACGAACCTGGTGGGCTTGGCCGGCTCGCGGTTGAAGGCAGGCGGCTTGGCTGACCAGGATGAGTCGGTCCCCCTATGGAGCTTTTTTCCAAAGTTCCTCCAAAGTTCCCCAAACTTCCTGAACTTCTTCCTGAAGTTCCTCAAAGGGTCCCAAAGTGTCTCAAACTTACTCCAAGGGTCTGGAAGCTCCAAGATGGTCCTTGAAAGTTGAGGACTTCAATTCCCACAATGCACTGGACGTCACCCTTACAAATCCACTGGTAGTTCCCCAGGTTGGTGATTCTTGGTGGTGAGGGTCCAGATGAGCTCTGTTAACCTGTAGCTTGCAGGGAGTCCACTCTTGAGTTCTTTTACTCAGCACAGTTAGTCCACAAAGCTGTAGTTTCAGGGGGTGCAGTCTCCAGAGGTCAGGCCTTAGAAGTCTTTGCACAGCAGAAGTTCCAGCAGGGCCAGTCTTGCTTTCTTCAGTTTCAAGCAGCAGATCTGAGGGCTGGGCCTCTCTCAGATACTTATTCCACAGTCTCTGGGTCATCCAGGAGGTCAAGCTTCACCAATAGGAGTAGGGTAACTGCCCACTTGAGTGACTACTTCCTGCAGAGTGTGGCATTATTTTATCCCAGAGTGCAACAAAGCTTCCAAATCCATAATGGCTGATTTTCCAGCAAGGAGGTAAGAGCTGGCTAAACACTCCCACTGAGTTGGCTAATTAACCTAGCCTCTCCTCCCTACATCTGCACATACCTTCCTTAATCCTGCCATCTGGCTGGGGTGGGGGTTCAAAGCTGTTAATGACACTGCTCTGGGCTCTGCCCCTTTGAAGCTCATTGTTTACGACCCCTCCCCCTGGCCTGGCATTCCTGCAGAACAGCTCACTGCCCTCCCAGTCCATCTGGCTGACCCCAGGGGATCTTTATCACCTCTTCAGGCAGGCTGGCTAATCCTCTTAACTCTGACCAATCAGGGCAGAGCACTGGCAGGCTGGATTTGGAACTACAACTAAGAAAGTGTTATAACTTCTTGTCTGTTCACTTTGGGAAAAATTCAATAACATCATATTGTAGGATTTATCCATACCATTCTAGTGAGTCTTTGAATGGAATCTTTATCCCTGTCCTGTTAATAGTTATTGTTTAATAACTTTCCCCCATGTTATCCTATGGGCCATGGGGTTTGCAATGGGAAAAATGACGTGGGCCATTTTTCCAGCACCAGGACCTACAAAAACATATTTTATAAGTACTTGGCTTATTTTCCCAGGACCCCCACCCCATAGGTCACCTAGGGGAGACCCTAGGGGTGTTGAATCTGTAAAAATATTGCAGATCCTCCAGGCCCAGTGCCCCCAGCATCAAAGTCGAATTTGGGCAGCACTTTAAACAATGGGGAGAGTGAAATGTGAATTTCACTTAACCCAGGGCATTTATAAACTCATTTTATAAGGGTCTACCTTATAGATACCTGACCCCCCACCCCTGGGATACCTAGGGGAGACCCTGGGGGTCATTATTATGCAAAAACATTTTAGGTTGACCAGTTTTAAGTGCCCCAAACCCCAAAGTCGAGTTTGGCCACAATTTGCATGTTTAAGAGCAGTCCTGGCACCCAGAGCTGCTTTTAAACTGACCACAGGCTTCAGCAGTGCACACATGCAAGTGCAAAAAGGCTGCTGGCCTCTAAACTGCCATGCCCCAGGATACTGGGGACTTCTAGGTAGTTTCAATCCCTGCCCTATTATATACTAGGGGCTCATGGGGTAGGTCATGCCAATTACAGGGGTACCCCAACCCAAAGTGTACCCTAGTGTATGTAGGTGCTTTACTGTTATCTAAGTGTTTCAGCATGGCACTGGCCCTGGGCCTGGTTAAACAGAGCCCAGGGTCAGTTAGAGTCAGTTACCACCAGTTCCAGTCAGCAAAAGTTGGGGGTGCCCAGGGCACAGGATGACTTTCCAACACAGCCCCCCCCCCAACGAAAGGTGAGGGGTTACTAACCTATACCCTGGTAGTCCTCCTCAGCTAAGTGGAAAAACCTGGAAAGTCCATCGGCATTGGCATGGGCAAACCCAGGTCTGTGTTCCACTGTAAAGTCCATTCCCTGTAGGGAAATGGACCACCTTAACAGCTTGGGATTCTCCCCTCTCATCTGCATGAGCCATCTGAGAGGCCTGTGGTCAGTTTGAACACGGAAGTGAGTCCCAAACAAATAAGGTCTCAACTTTTTCAGTGACCACACCACAGCAAAAGCCTCTCTCTCAATGGCACTCCATCTCTGCTCTCTGGGAAGAAGCCTCCTGCTAATAAAGGCAACTGGCTGATCAAGGCCCCCTTCATTTAGTTGTGCCAACACTGCCCCAATCCCTTGCTCTGAAGCATCGGTCTGAACTACAAATTCCTTTGTGTAGTCAGGGGCCAGTAACACTGGTGCTGAACACATAGCAGCTTTCAGAGTGTCAAAAGCCTTCTGACACTCTGGGGTCCACATCACCTTCTTGGGCCTCTTTTTAGAAGTCAGTTCTGTTAGGGGCCCCACAATGGTCCCATAATTTTGAACAAACCTTCTATAGTACCCTGTCAGTCCAAGGAAGGCTCTGACCTGAGTCTGGGTAACAGGTGCTGTCCAATCCAAAATAGTTTGGATTTTAGCTTGGAGAGGCTGTACATGGCCCCCACCTACCAGGTGGCCCAGGTACACTACAGAACTCTGCCCTATTTGGCACTTGCTTGCCTTAATAGTCAGGCCTGCCTGCTGCATGGCCTGAAGCACTTCCCTTAGGTGGCTTAAGTGATCTCCCCAGGTAGAACTATACACAGCTATGTCATCCAGGTAAGCTGCACTGAACTGTTCCAACCCAGACAAGACCCTGTTCACCAACCTTTGGAAGGTGGCAGGTGCATTCTTTAAACCAAAGGGCATTACCTTGAACTGATAATGTCCCTCTGGGGTGGAGAATGCTGACCTCTCCTTTGCTCCATCAGTGAGGGCAATCTGCCAGTAACCTGAAGTCAAATCAAAAGTACTCAGGTACTTAGCAGCCCCTAACCTGTCAATGAGCTCATCAGCTCTAGGTATAGGGTGAGCGTCAGTCTTTGTGACTGCATTCAATCCTCTGTAGTCCACACAGAACCTTAACTCCTTGGGTCCCCCCTCAGGATTAGGTTTAGGTACCAGCACCACTGGGCTGGCCCATGGACTCTCAGACGGTTCAATTACCCCCAAGTCCAGCATCTTAGCAACCTCAGCTTTAATGCTGGCTCTGACATGGTCAGATGTCCTGTACAGTTTATTTTTGACAGGTAGGCTGTCACCAGTGTCAATGTGATGCACACACCACTCAGTGATGCCTGGGGTCAAAGAGAACAGGCCAGCAAACTGCTCCAGCACTTGCTTACAGTCTCTGTGCTGCTGGTCTGTCAACTTGGGAGAGAGTATCACCCCTCCACTGACCCATCTTGCACATTATTGGAGAGGAGGTCGGGCACAGGCTCAGTTTCCTCCTCCACACCCTCATCAGTGACCAGTAACATGGTCATGTCTGCCCTGTCATGGTGGGGTTTCAATCTATTCACATGCAGGACCCTATGAGGGTTCCTGGGGGTGCCAAGGTCCACCAAATAGGTAACCTCACCCTTCTTTTCTAAGATTGGATAGGGCCCACTCCACTTGTCATGGAGGGCCCTGGGAGCCACAGGCTCCAACACCCACACCAATTGTCCTGGAGTATACTCAGGCATAGTAGCCTTCTGATCATACCAGTGCTTCATGAGCTCCTGGCTGGCCTCCAGTTTCCTGTTTGCCTTGTACATGTACTCGGCCATTCTAGATCTCAGGCCTAGCACATAGTCCAGCACATTGTCCTTTGCTTCTTTGAGAGGCTTCTCTAAAGACTCTCTCAGCAGGCTCAATGGCCCCCTCACAGGGTGTCCAAACACCAACTCAAAGGGACTGAAACCAACCCCTTTCTGTGGCACCTCCCTGTAGGCAAACAGTAAGCATGGGAGGAGAACATCCCATCTCCTCCTGAGTTTCTCTGACAACCCATTTATCATGCCCTTCAGGGTTTTGTTGAATCGCTCAACAAGACCATTTGCTTGTGGGTGATAGGGGGTGGTGAACTTGTAGTTGACACCACACTCATCCCACATAGCAGTCAGATAGCTGGACAGGAAGTTCGTGCCCCTATCTGACACCACCTCTTTTGGAAAACCCACTCTGGTAAACACACCAAGTAGTGCTCTAGCCACTGCAGGAGCATCAATGGTTCTAAGAGGTATGGCTTCAGGGTATCTAGTGGCATGGTCAACTACCACTAAGATATACCTATTCCCTGATGCAGTAGGTGGGTCCAGGGGACCAACAATGTCCATCCCCACCCTTTCAAAAGGAACCCCAACCACTGGCAGTGGTACTAGGGGAGCCTTTGTCTTGCCCCCTGCCTTGCCACTGGCCTGACAGGTGACACAGGAGCTGCAAAACTCCTTTACCTTTTCAGACATATGGGGCCAGTAGAAATGGTTCACCAACCGGTTCCATGTCTTTATCTGTCCCAAATGTCCTGCCAAGGGGATGTCATGACCCAAAGTCAGGATGAACTCTCTGTACCTCTGGGGCACCACCAACCTCCTGGTGGCCCCCTCCTTGAGGTTTCTGGCCTCAGTATAAAGCAGTCCATCTTCCCAGTAGATTCTATGAAACCCACTGTCATCCCCTTCCTCTTGCTTAGAAGCAATCCGCCTCAAGCCCTCAAGGGTGGGACAGTCACGCTGTCCCTGACTGAACTCCTCTCTGGAGGGTCCACCTGCTCCTGTCAGTTCTGCCAAATCTGACAGCTCTGGCAGGGATGGAGTCCCTCCCTCAGAGGCCAGATCCTCCCCATCAGGGTTAGATTCTGCCTGCACCTCTGGAGTTCCCTGGGCTGGCTCACCAGGCCCAGTACCCTTGTCCATGGATGCTTGGCCCTTTGTTCCAGGGTCCAAGTGTCCAGCCCCTCCCGTCTGGCTAGTCTGTGACCTAGTCACAGCACATACCCACTCAGGGAGCTCCAATATTTTCATATGGAGTCCTCTCTCCACCTCTGACCATGCAGAGGCTTCAAGGTCATTGCCCAGTAAACACTGGACTGGGAGCACCTTTGACACAGCTACCTTCATAGGGCCTGTCACACCTCCCCATTCCAAATCCACCACAGCCATAGGATGGAGTTTGGTGGTGCTGTCTGCATAAGTCACCTGGTGAAACTCACCAGGTAACAAACTCTCCGGGGGCACCAGCTCATCCAGGACCATAGTTACACTAGCCCCAGTGTCTCTGATAGCATCCACCTCAGTCCCATTCACTTTAGGCCTCTGCCTGTACTTATCCATGTTTGGAGGTAAGGCAGTAAGGGTTGCAATATTCACCCCACCCAGGGACACTAAGGTTGCTTGCCCCACCTGATTACCCTCCACTGGGGCACCACTCTCCACCCCTACACTGACACTGGCAATCCCTGTGGATGGCCCCTTAGGGGGAGCTTTTAGTGCAGACAGCATCTCCCTGCTTGTGCCCTGGCTGGTTACAGTCAAAGCACTTACCCACTTTTGAGGGATCAAAGAATTTACCATTCTTTCCCTGAATCCACCTCCCTTGGGTTTTGGGTTGGCTCGGGGCCCCCCTCCTTGTGCAGGTTTTTGTGGGTCTTTGGAGGACTCCTTAGGTTTTTGACCTTCATTTCCCTGGGCTTTCCCCTGGGGAGGGACCTGTCCTCCTTTCTTCTGGTCACCCCCTGGTGCTGAATGGAAACCCGGGTTCTCACCCACTCATCAGCTGACTCCCCCAACTCTCTGGGGTCTGTCAGCTTAGAGTCCACTAGATACTGGCGTAACTTCTCTTCTGCACAATGAGTCAAAATGTGTTCTTTCAAAAACAAATTATACAATCCCTCATAAGTGCTCACTTTGTTACCACAAATCCAGCCTTCCAGTGCCTTCACTGAAACATCCACAAAGTCTATCCAAGACTTGGAATTCAATTTCTGGGTGTTCCTAAACTTCACCCTGTACTGCTCTGGAGTCAGACCAAACCTCTTGACTAAGCAGGCTTTCATCTGCTGGTATGATTCTGCATCCTCTCCCTTCAGGGTCAGGAGCCTATCCCTCCCAGCTACTGGAATCAACTCCCACAGGAGTGCACCCCAATACCTAGAGTGGACCCTACTCATCTTAAGGGCCCTCTCAAAAGCTGCAAGCCATTTGTCAATGTCATCCCCCTCTGTGTACTTGGGCACAATACCCTTTGGAAGTTTAGGTTCAAATCTGCCACCCCTGGACATCTCAGCATCTTCTTCGCTTTCGCTGCCACCATTTCTCTTCTCCTCCTTCTCCCACCTCTTCTCAGCCAAATCCAGTTTCCTTTGCTCTAAAGCTATCAAAGCTAATTGAGCCTGAAGCTGTCTCTCTGCAAGGGACCGTAGTGGTTCCTGAGTAAGGGACCCTGCCCCACTCCCACCATCAGGAATCTGTTGGCTTACACTAGTTATAATGGAAGAGGCATCATCCTCCTCTCTTGGGATGATGTTGGGGGGGACACCCTCGACCCCCCCTTGATTCTCCTCAGCTGCCTGGTCATGGGCTTGTATAAACTGAAACAACCCTGCCTTCCTATACCTCTTGGAAGCAGGCAGCCCCCTAAGCCTACACGGTTCCCTAAGCTCAGCCAACTTACACTGGGACAGTTTAGCCAGGTCCAACTCCATGGTTCCCTAGTTTTGGGTATCAACACTAGGCACAATAGACTTAGAACAATTTGGAAAAATCAAAACAATGGATTAAAAACAGTTTAGTCCAAATTCCAAAAATCAAACTCAAAAGTTTTGTTCTAAGGCAATTTAGAGGATTTTTATAATCTTAATTCATTCACTGAAAGGTGTATTTTTTAAACACAAGTCCACATCCACACCGCTGAGCACCAAATGTTGGAAAGTGGGTTATTGGTAGGGGCAAATGTAGGTCTGCCACTAGTAATAAGACCACAAACACTGGATAGGACTCAGCATAGGTCTAAGAAAATTATTCCTATGCTCAACCCCTGGTAACGTGGCTGCGAGCAGACAGGCTTAACTTCAAAGACAGGTATGTAAAGCATTTAAAAACACCAATTCAGTAAATAATTAAAACACAACACATAATAAAAATCCAACACCAATTTATAAAAATAGGAAATATTTTTATCTTAAAAATGACACCAAAACGACAAAAATCCAATGTAGGGAACCGGAGATATGAATTTTCAAAGTTTAAATAAAATCTAGCACTTAGAAGCATATAGCACCATATTGGGACATAGCCTCGCGATAGACCGGGCCAAAGTCAAAGTTTAAGGCCGACCGCGATGGAGCCCTGAGCGGATACTCCACGCGGAAGGTCCCGGTCAATGTTTTTACCTTCGCACTTAGAAACTTTTCTGGAGCTTTTCTCCTCGAGGCCCCTCGACGCTCTCCGTCAGTCCGGATCCGGTGCGGCTCCGCCGGGCAGCCTTTCGACGATCTCCCGGTGAACTTCCCTGGAGCGGACTTAGAAACTTTATCAAGATCGCTTTAGCGGGGCAATCCAACAATCCAGGCCGACACGCGATGGAAGGCAGGCGGATTGGCGCTCGCGGTTGATCCCGGTCGACTTTCTTACGAGCGGACTTAGAAGCTTTTCTGGAGCTTTTTCTCTTGGGGTCCCTCGATGCTCCTCATGTAGCCGGATCCGGTGAGGGTTCGCCGGCTTCAGATTTTCTCTAGTCACGGTCAATCTCTGGAAGTCGATGCGATGGAGCTTTTAGCGGGACGAACCTGGTGGGCTTGGCCGGCTCGCGGTTGAAGGCAGGCGGCTTGGCTGACCAGGATGAGTCGGTCCCCCTATGGAGCTTTTTTCCAAAGTTCCTCCAAAGTTCCCCAAACTTCCTGAACTTCTTCCTGAAGTTCCTCAAAGGGTCCCAAAGTGTCTCAAACTTACTCCAAGGGTCTGGAAGCTCCAAGATGGTCCTTGAAAGTTGAGGACTTCAATTCCCACAATGCACTGGACGTCACCCTTACAAATCCACTGGTAGTTCCCCAGGTTGGTGATTCTTGGTGGTGAGGGTCCAGATGAGCTCTGTTAACCTGTAGCTTGCAGGGAGTCCACTCTTGAGTTCTTTTACTCAGCACAGTTAGTCCACAAAGCTGTAGTTTCAGGGGGTGCAGTCTCCAGAGGTCAGGCCTTAGAAGTCTTTGCACAGCAGAAGTTCCAGCAGGGCCAGTCTTGCTTTCTTCAGTTTCAAGCAGCAGATCTGAGGGGCTGGGCCTCTCTCAGATACTTATTCCACAGTCTCTGGGTCATCCAGGAGGTCAAGCTTCACCAATAGGAGTAGGGTAACTGCCCACTTGAGTGACTACTTCCTGCAGAGTGTGGCATTATTTTATCCCAGAGTGCAACAAAGCTTCCAAATCCATAATGGCTGATTTTCCAGCAAGGAGGTAAGAGCTGGCTAAACACTCCCACTGAGTTGGCTAATTAACCTAGCCTCTCCTCCCTACATCTGCACATACCTTCCTTAATCCTGCCATCTGGCTGGGGTGGGGGTTCAAAGCTGTTAATGACACTGCTCTGGGCTCTGCCCCTTTGAAGCTCATTGTTTACGACCCCTCCCCCTGGCCTGGCATTCCTGCAGAACAGCTCACTGCCCTCCCAGTCCATCTGGCTGACCCCAGGGGATCTTTATCACCTCTTCAGGCAGGCTGGCTAATCCTCTTAACTCTGACCAATCAGGGCAGAGCACTGGCAGGCTGGATTTGGAACTACAACTAAGAAAGTGTTATAACTTCTTGTCTGTTCACTTTGGGAAAAATTCAATAACATCATATTGTAGGATTTATCCATACCATTCTAGTGAGTCTTTGAATGGAATCTTTATCCCTGTCCTGTTAATAGTTATTGTTTAATAACTTTCCCCCATGTTATCCTATGGGCCATGGGGTTTGCAATGGGAAAAATGACGTGGGCCATTTTTTCCAGCACCAGGACCTACAAAAACATATTTTATAAGTACTTGGCTTATTTTCCCACGACCCCCACCCCATAGGTCACCTAGGGAGACCCTAGGGGTGTTGAATCTGTAAAAATATTGCAGATCCTCCAGGCCCAGTGCCCCCAGCATCAAAGTCGAATTTGGGCAGCACTTTAAACAATGGGGAGAGTGAAATGTGAATTTCACTTAACCCAGGGCATTTATAAACTCATTTTATAAGGGTCTACCTTATAGATACCTGACCCCCCACCCCTGGGATACCTAGGGGAGACCCTGGGGGTCATTATTATGCAAAAACATTTTAGGTTGACCAGTTTTAAGTGCCCCAAACCCCAAAGTCGAGTTTGGCCACAATTTGCATGTTTAAGAGCAGTCCTGGCACCCAGAGCTGCTTTTAAACTGACCACAGGCTTCAGCAGTGCACACATGCAAGTGCAAAAAGGCTGCTGGCCTCTAAACTGCCATGCCCCAGGATACTGGGGACTTCTAGGTAGTTTCAATCCTCTGCCCTATTATATACTAGGGGCTCATGGGGTAGGTCATGCCAATTACAGGGGTACCCCAACCCAAAGTGTACCCTAGTGTATGTAGGTGCTTTACTGTTATCTAAGTGTTTCAGCATGGCACTGGCCCTGGGCCTGGTTAAACAGAGCCCAGGGTCAGTTAGAGTCAGTTACCACCAGTTCCAGTCAGCAAAAAGTTGGGGGGTGCCCAGGGCACAGGATGACTTTCCAACACTAACCTACCCCTCTCAGGAAAGGAGGCCCAAGTTGTAGGCATTACAAATCAGCAGTGCACCAATCAAATCTTAGTCCCTGTTAGCACGAGCAACAAGACTCTGCCAGCTGTGCGGCAATTTGGATCAAATCCTTTGCGATCACGTTAATCATGATCTAATAATCTGCAGTGATTTTAACCTGCGACAACTAGGATTATTTAACACCACCTGCCCACCTCTAAATCCCTTAAGCACTCAAATAAATAATATTTTAAGTAAACATGGCCTACAATCCGTACAGATTTTAGCTAACAATCTAGAACCATCATCTCAACTTTTGAAGACCTTCAGGGGAATAAGTACCATCGACTATGTTTTTGCCTCGGTGAAACTTACGAACCACCTTGTGAGCTTTAAAGTGCATCTCTCAAATGACAGTGACCATCTTCCACTTCGCACAACCTTTAACATTAATCTACCTAAATGCAAAGGCCACAAGGTTTTGGGCACTTCCTGCAATGACGAAACACTACATCTAACTCGAAGAATAAAATGGGGCCACGTCAATCTACGGAACCTAGCATCTTGGAAAGCTGCTACTGGACAGACCCTGCAAGCCCAAAGTGGCGAATACCTATTAACTCACTGGGCTCCCATTACTAGGGGCATCCGTGAATTACTTAATCCCCAAACAGGCCCCGGGGCGACATCAGTTAAAACCCATTAATAAAAATCAAACTATTTTGGCTAGCTCACGGCACATTCGCAAGTTGACGATGGCACGTAAGAAAACTCGGAACGAACAAGTCAAAGCCGACCTGTCATTGGAACTCCAAGGTGCAAGAAAACAGCATAGGCAACTGATCTGGCAGGAAAAAAATCAGCAGAGAGAAAAGGATTGGCAATACGTCCACTCAATCATGAGCAAACATAATCAGGCAGACCTATGGAGATACATCAAAAACAAAACAAGTCAAGAAGTCATAATGAGCAACTCCATCACTGAAGCCATGTGGTCTTTGCATATAAATAACCTTTATGTAGTCGATCAACCAGGAGTCTTTCAGCTTGAACACTCAGATTTTTCTGATGACTCAGACGATTGTGTCTCCATATTTACGACTAACAGTATTCAAAAAGCACTAAGCAAAACAAGATCTTCAGGTGCACCTGGTCCAAATGGCCTCCCGGCCCAACTGTTTAAAGAAGACTGGGCATTATGGTCCGCAATACTTTCCTCACTGTTTACAATCTGCACCAAACTCCATCAAGTGCCCGACAGCTGGAGAGGTTCAATATTGCACCCAATTTTTAACAAGCATTTACAATGCAATAGGTCTCGCAATGACATTATTTTGAGCTATTGACATTGTAAATGGCAATGTCTTTAAAAAAATTAAAAGTCATTGTTATTTACAATACCAAAAGCAACACCTATTGCATTGCATAGCGCGGTGTCCGTGAAGACGGCGCCGCGCTTATTAAAGTAAAAAAAAAAATGACAATGCCTTTTATTTATGTTTTAAAAACCAAAACATAAAAAAAGGCATTGACATTTACAATGCCAATAGCTCAAACTCGCGTAAATGCGAGACCTATTGCATTGCAAATGCTTGTTTTTCTAAACCGGGGCTTCACGTCTACGCATTTTAATTACTGATTACGTCCAGAAAGCAGAGTTAGAATGGGGGAAGAGGCGTGTCAGGAAACAGTGAAGCCTGTGTTTGTGCAACGTTCTGGAAGCGTGGCCACAAAACACTGTCACACAGATGCTGATAAACAGCTCGTGAAGTGGGTGGTGTTTGAAAGGTGTCGGGAGCAGCTAAGGAGGACACATCTAGATTTTTAAAAAAACAAGAAAAGGCAGCGGCGGCAGTCGCCTTGTGAGGCCCAAAATCATGTGAGGCACTTGGGATGAAAGATGGCTCTTTCACTGAGGAGCCCGAGACCCTCACATGATGAACTGCGCCGAGAACATATCAGGAGGGGTGGGTGAGATCTGAGGTGAAGACAGCCACCCGAGGTGAGACGGGGAGACAACTTCCCGTGGAGCGAGAGGGGTTGTCCTTAATGGTGAATACTAGTCCCCGTGCGGGGTGGGGGGGTCTGCTGAACCCCTCACTAGAAAAGCTCCGGGGAGAAACTTTTCCTTGAAGGGGGTGAGTTCATCTCCCGAAGACCCTCACATAAAGGGCAGTAGGGAGAACTATGTGCTGGCTGGAGGGGGAGGGATTCTCGACAGCAAGAGACATTTCGCGGGAGTGTGAAGGCATCTGAGGGTGGGGAGATGTGAAAAAGCATTCGGCGAACATCTCACTGTGCCTCCAATAGCACTAATTTAGTGCGCAAAGTGCCCTCCAAGACTGGTCTGCGACTTAAAAAAAAAACTCGTACCTTTAAAGAACTCCCAGCTTACCCCACGGACAGCAAGTATGTGGTCCAACCCACCTGCCTCTCTGCGCTGCAGACCAGACTCCCCTCCCACCCCCAACACTCCCCAATATGATCTTTAGGAACCGCCTTGCACTCGGGTGTCAAGTATGTTTACAACTACAAGTTGTGTTGCCCCTACTCAAAAAGCATACTCTTACTGCCCCCTAGCTCCCACTCCCAAGCCCCTGTCCCCGCCGGGATGTAGTAGCGCATGCTCCTCTAGCCCCCCGCCCATGTCATATAGAAGGTTCTGCATCCTTTTATCCTCGCCTGCTGTCTTGTGCACTCTTTGCATGCCCTCTGCAAACACCAGGCTCCTTAAGAACACAAGCGCGCGGTGGGAGCGTGTGAGTGCGCGGTGGGAGCGTGTGAGGCAGAGGAGACGCCATGCGCGTGCACATCGCCTGTCCGTGCGCGCACATGGTTTGTCTCCCTTCGCTAGCAAAACCGACAACAATAGGCTCGCCAAGGCGAAGCAGCGCATGCGCTGCGTTCGCTAGGCGAGACCTAAAAAGGGCGATAGACAGAATCCCTGCAATTATCGGCTGATAGCCTTACTGGATATCGAGGCTAAGATCTACGCAGCTGCACTCTTAAAAGATCTAGAGGCTTGGGCAACAACAAATGCAATAATTCCTTTCTGCCAAACTGGCTTTAGACCCAATTCCTCCACACTGGATAACATAATCACCTTATCCTATCTTGTCCACCAGGCAAAAAATCAGAAGACAACAGCTCTTTACGCATGCTTCGTGGACTATTCATCTGCCTTCCATCTGGTGGACAGAGGCATCTTATGGAGAAAACTCCAGGTGTGGGGTATTCCCAGCGGCCTCCTCAACGCCATCATATCATTATACACATCAACCTGGGTGAGGGTCAAGTTGTCAGGCACCGCGCTAACTAAGAAGATTAATACCAATCAAGGGCTAAGGCAAGGGTGCGTCCTTGCTCCAATGTTGTTTAATTTATATACAGCGGATATGTCCCGGGCACTTATCAACGCTAATTTAATCCCTTCAAAAATAGGCAATACTAAGATCACAATATTGCAATACGCGGATGACATCGTCCTCCTTGACAACTCAAAAATAGGACTCCAGAGAGCATTAAATTCTCTTCACTTATACAATAGTGTAAACAAGATGAAAGTAAATGAAGCCAAAACAAAGGTGCTATCCTTTCGAAGGACGCTACAAAAAATAAGTAATAACTGGTCCCTGGGTCCCTTAAAAATCTCTGGAGCCAAATCTTATAACTATCTGGGCACATGGTTTTCTGCAAACGGTGCATCAACAACACACAAGCGCCACCTAAAGGATAAGGCAGCATTAATAACTACTAGACTCTGCCAATTATATACAGCCCTTGAAAACCCCTCCTCAGCGCCAATCAGAAAGGTGCTCAGGGCAGTATTACCATCCGCAATTACTTACGGCAGCGAGGCCTTTCCAGGTCAACTCACCAAAACCATCGAAAAACTACACCTAAAAATATATAAAAGAGTGTTTAAATTGCACTATTACTCCAGGGGACCCTTGGTGAGACTTGAATTTGGCCTGGAGGGCATCGCATGGTCTAGCATGGGGTCTTTTATAAAGTACTACCATAGATGCACTACGGCATTGCCGGGTACCTTGAAATTTATTTTGCAAGACATTTTCAAACATTAAATCAACCAGTGGTCCATTTATTTAAGGACGGCAGTAGTAACTCTACAAATCGACCTGACCACTCTAAACACTTCTTCACTTACGTCTACTGCAATAAAAAGCATAATGAAAAAACAGACTAAACTACTTTCTAAGACCACGGACTTGCAAAAAATTAATTCCACACCACCATTAAGGGCCCTGGCAGCATCACACAACAATGACAGCCAAGTTGGACTTCGGGCACAACCATATCTTAACTGCACAATAGGGAAAGCTTGCCTGACCCAAATCTTGGCAGTAAGGATGCTGGCATTACACATCAAAGACTTTAATTCTAACTGGCCGCTGCTTTCTAAAGTAGTTAAGTGTAGACTTTGCGGCTACAAATCGGAAACTTTTTTACATCTACTGTGCAGCTGTCCGATGTTGCTCGACTCCCGCCGATCCTTATTAAAGCCACTCTTCTTAATTCATGGTATAAGGACATGCAATCATGCAATGAACTGGATTTTTAGCACCATGGTTCCTCTCGAATTGGCAAGAATAGGCAAATTTTTCAAAGCAGTGCAGGACCTCCTTAAAAACTCACAACAAAGCACTGAGATTATCATGAATTGGTAACTCTTAGCTTTTGGATCGCGGACATTAAGCATTGTAGAGTTTGACCACTCTGTAATTGAGTTTTTTTTAGTTGAAACACTTAATCCATTTTATGGTGGTTTTTTTAACTCATTTTTATTCATTATTCCCACAAAAGATAAGGGAAAGGGAAGAAGGTAGAGAGAAAGCCTGCACACCCAGAGTTTTTATTTTTCGGGCATAATATGTCAGCTACACTATAGGGTCTTGCAAGGAACCATTATTCTCTTTTGCCTTTGTATACTATGTTTCTTCTTTTTAAATGTTTTCTATTGTCATGGTTTTAAGTAATCTATACAATCAACGTTGTATTGACTTGACTCATAGTCCCTGTACCAGTGAAAATAGGGGACAGAGAGCAGCATCAGTTTGAAATTTCTAATTCTAGTCCTGTAAACCTGCTAGGAAGAGATCTCCTCTGTAAACTCAATTATATCATGTATTGCACCCGGGATGTGGTTGGAATTAAAGCACAGACAGCTGATGCTCAATTAAAGTTGCAGTTCCTAAGCCCTGTTGTCAGGTGATACACAGTCGTTAAAACAGAGGATTTGCCAGTAGATCTGAAAGAAACGGTCAAGGAGGAAGTCTGGGATTTAACAGGGAGCGAGATCGAGCTAATTAAAGATGGTAAGCCCCTTAAGATCACTCTCTGACCTAACGCTGTTTTTCCACAGACTTGCCCTTACAAAATGTCCCCAGAGGCTATGGCAGGGATCACCTTCATCATCGAGAGCATGATAGAACAGTTCATCTTGAAGGAAGTTATTGGGAGTCCATGTAACTCCCCAATCATGGCTTTACAGGCGTCCAACAAGGAAAGGAGGATCGTACAGGACCTCCGAAAGATAAACCAAATTGTCATTCCATACTATCCTGTAGTACCGAACGCTGCCATAATCTTGTTCCAAATTCCCTCAGAGGTTGAATGGTTCATGGTCACTGACCTTTGTCAAGCCTTTTTCCTGGTCCCGTTACACAAAGAGAACCAGTTTATTTTCACGTTCCGGTTCCAAGAGAAGACCCTCATGTGGTGTCGTGCCCCACAAGGGTATACTGCAAGTCCATCCTATTTCAATCAGATACTTTAAAAAAACTTACAGTCTCTGCAATTACCATGTAGTTCAACATGAATTCAATATATTAACAACCTCCTTATGCCTTGAAAAAGCTTGCAAAGTAGACACTATTGCCTTACTTAATCATTTGGCAGCGAACGGACATAAGGTCTCACCTGAGAAATTACAATACTGTCAGGGGGAGGTCATGTACTTGTGACATCAGCTAGAGAAGGGAGCAAGGAGAGTGTCCCATGAGCGCATTGAGACAGACCTTAAGATCAAGTTCCCAACCACCCACAGAGAGGTGAGGATGTTTTTGGGCATGGTTGGCTACTGCCAACAATGGATCCCAAACTTTTCCTTTGTGGCGATGCCTTTTATAAAGCTGATGCATACTGATGTCAATAACCCGGTACCAAAGGATGACAAAAGCATGGAAGCCTTCCAGGAGCTCAAAAATCTACTTTGTAGCGCACCCGACCTTGGAATGCCAGACTATACTAAATAATTTGTGCTCTTTTGTCACAAAAGAAATGGGTGTGCTTTGTCTGCACTAACGCAAGCCCATGGGGAGACTAAGCGCCCCATGGATTACTTCTCTGCTACCCTTGATCCGGTTGCTGTAGCGTTGCCTGGTTATTTCAAAGCAGTTGCAGTGGTGAGCCTTAGCATACAGCAGGCTGAAGGGATTCTGAAAGGCTACCCATTAATTGTCATCGTTCCCTACTCCATCAAGATCCTCATGACTAGCATAGAAGCTAACATTTGACAAATAGCTGCCTAACCTGCTATGAGACAATCATTTTGGCAGCGGAGAATGTGTCTATCCAGAGATGTAACGCACTAAACCCTGCTTCTCTGTTACCAACCCCGGAGGGAGATGATGAGGGTGAGTTTGACCACGATTGCGTCAGCGTCACTGATTTGTGCACAAAACTGAGACTCAATATACTGGATGTCCCCCTTACTGAATCTGACCATACCCTCTTTTTTGATGGGTCTTGTCTGAGGGACTGACGCAGGATTTTAATGGATGCTTATGCTGTGTGTTCATTGAGCGGGGCTGTGAAAGTATCTTACTAGGGCCACCTAGCATCTGCACAGGTGGCTGAATTAATTGCCCTTACCAGAGCCTGCTGCACCTCAAAGGGCTCGCGAGTCACTATTTACACTGACAGCCAGTATGGATTCGGAGTTGTGTACAATTTTGGTCAGTTGTGGTCGGAGGGAGGGTTTTTGATGTCAGCTGGCACCCCTATTAAGAATGGACTATACGTTTCAAATCTATTAGAGGCTTTACAAATGCCAAGGGAGATCGCTATGGTGAAGTGTGCTGCACATAAGAGCGGTAATGATTTCATCACCAGAGGCAATCGTTCTGCAGATGAGATTGCCTGATACTGTGCTCTTGAGTCCAGCACCTTCCATTTGGATGAACCATGTAATGCAGAAGGAGAAACTGTATCCAACATGTTGCTGAATACCATACATACATTTAACGAGTTGAGGGAACTATAACACACTGTCCCAGAATTAGAAAAGGCAAAATGGGAAACGATGGGATGAGTAAGAGATGCAAGTGACATTTGAGTATCTGGAGAGGGAGAACCAGTTCTCCCTGATTCCCTCCTGCCTGCAATGGTACGGCACATGCATGGTCCGACCCACGTGGGTAGAGATGGGATGGTGGCCACTTTTCACACCTATTGGCACAATCCCCATGCCAGTTCAATTTAAATCGGATCAAGGAACCCGTTTCAAGAGCAAGATAATGCAGTTGTTATGTACAGCTTTGGGGATTGACCAGAGATTCCACTGTAGCTACAGACCAGAGGCATCAGGTGCTGTAGAAAGTCTGAACGGGACGATCAAAGTTAAATTGGCCAAAGCTTGTGCTGCCACATCCCTGAAGTGACCTGACGCTCTTCCTTTAGTGCTCATGAGTATCCAAAGTACCCCCTGTAAACGAATTGGCTTGTCATCCAGTGAGGTGCTGATGGGAGGAGCCATGTGAATACCCTCTGACCCAGCAGCCACCCTTGTGAATATCACAGATGACCTGGTCCTCATATACTGCCAGTTATTGTCTGATGTGGTGTGTTCTCTCTCTCAACAACACAAAAAAGAAGTAGGAGTGAGCGAAATTACACTATAAAGTTAAGTGGCAAGAGTTGTCTGAAAAACAGCCCTCACCCACAAATTTGAGGCGTGCTTCATCATAGGGCTTGCTAAACAACACCCCTGCGCAGACCAATGCCTGGGGTGAAGCAAAAGAGAGGGTGAAGACAATACAAACATAAAGAAAAGTAGGGATCAATAAAGAAAATTATAAGTGCAGATTATAGAGTTTAAAACTGGCTCAGGAATATCCACTTTACTACTGTATTCCCAGATTTCCAGTCAGGATTAAAATAAAATGAAGGATGGTGGTGTTAGGACTGATTAGTAACCTTTCACCCCTCCTATCTGCATGTAGGTCAACATGTTTCTGCTGGTTATCGTGTCTTTACGACATTTGTCAGGACCACCAGATCCCGTCTATGTTACCCTCCTTTCCTACCTTACTTCAGTAGTTCGAGGTTAGACCCTCTTTGGTCTGGAGTTGTGTAATCACACTGCAGTAGTATCTGTAGGTGGAAATATAATCGTATAAACAAGTAGTCAGTGTAAATCATGTCATATACAAAGACGCTAGTGCCACTTATATTGCCCATTGCAAGCGTAATATCAACCATGGGGTCTAGTTTGCATGCTCCCCCTGATTCACCTAGGTTCAGATTCATGTATTTACTTGTATGTTCTAGAACAAGATATAGAGTTCACAACAGACACTATGCAAAGGCCATGTGATGACAGGGTACCGCGCTAAACGGAATAAAACACCTATACCCGCAAATACACTGGTTAATAGATTTCTCTATACGGAAATAATTAATACTATTTTATCAGATGTAGGCCATGTTTTACATAGATGGCCTGCACCCCACGACCTAGGGCATTCATAGATCACCCCTGTGTTGCTATGCATGGGTGCATGTCTGAGAAAGGGGGAGTCCTGGGATTTCCACAGGGTGGGGGGACCATAGCAATCCATAGGATTGCATTTCCTCAGGTGCACAAGGCATTCAGCATTCCCTTGCCTTTGCTGGCAGGTGTTTGTGCACTGTGTATAGATCAGGGAAGGAATCCCAAAGGTGTAGGGGTGATGGGACCCATGTCCTGTTCCTCATGTTTCAGGGATATTTGGGATTATCCCCACCATGGCCTTTCGTGAGTGAGTGGCAGGTTGGGGGAGCCATAGGGCTCTCTGAGTCCCCGTGTTAGGGTGACCAGATATTGAAAACCAAAAACTGGGACATTGCTCAAAAATAGAAGGAGGACTAGACTTTTGCATCCACAGAGCGGTTCAGAATGAAAGCAGTCATCAACATAGAAACACCCACAAGGCACTAAGGAAGTTATTCAAATGAGATTTTTAAACCCAGTATCATACCTGTTAATTAAATTGCTTTCTGATAACAGCTGCTAACGAGTCCTGCTTTGAAACACATACAAACGTGTCTCCCACGGTTTTCAGTCAATCCAAATTTGAACAAATTATCCAAAATTTCTGCTGGGGAAAAACCGGGACTGTCCTGGCAAATTCGAGATGCCAGGTCACTGTACCCAATGTGAAGTCATGGTCAGGTACTTACCAGTAAGCGTCATTACTCTGAATCAACGACCTCCCCGTCACAGTCATTTACCTTCTGAGTAGATGCTTTTCCCACCAAAATAATCACCAAGTAGATGAGAAACACCTGTTTCTCATCCCTCCTGTGATGTCATTCAATACATCCTGTCACCAGGTATAAATACTAGTGCAATCACCAAACTCGCCTCCTGAATTCCCCAAGCCTAGCTACATTGAAGCCAAAACCCAGGGAGGGAGGGATGGGAAAATGAATTGTGACGGGAGTAATGAAGCTTACCATAAGTAACCAGACATTACCTCCTCGTTGGACCTCCCTGTCACAGTCAATAATCTCTGAGCCAATACCAAAGCTACTTTACGGGTTCAATGAAGACACTTGATCCAAATGATGCTTCAAAAGATGAAAACAAGTACTTTATTATTAAACCTAAGAATCCTAATTCTTTCATCAACGATACAAGAAGGAGCCGGAACCTGTACACTGGTCTTTTTAGAAAACCATCCTATAGTAGTCTTGCCATCAAGAGAGCCAGAGATTCACATTCCAGATTCCGAAATGCTCTGGGCACATAACGTGAAAATTGGCAACCCAAGATCAAACCCATTTTTCAAAAAATACATAATTCTTATTATATCCATCAACATCCCAATTGTGCCCTTTGAGCACCATCTGTCAAAAGATTGCCAATTCCTTGAATATGCTTTTAGTGTTGCTGTATGCCTAGATTGTTGAATAAACAAGGCTATTTCAGGAGAACACCTTTAGCTTTAAGTGCTAAACGTTCAATAGCTAAGCCTCCAACTGAAGCTCTCAGACCTGGAAGGTACAATTGTGGACAAGCTAGCTGATATGGATCTAGGGGAGATTTCCAATGTGAAAGCACCTCCAACTGTAGAAGTAACGGGTACCACGGGCGCAAATTCCAACCTGGGACTACTAGTAGCACCCTTGCTTGACCCTGCCTTATCTTTACTGATGCCTTTTGAATCATAGGAATTGGAGGAAAAGCAAAAGCCAATTCCCGTGGCCATGTAAATGACATTGCATCCACTTTCCAAGCTTTGGGGAGGACATAATCGTGCAAAGTCATGGGATTAGAGCCAAACCTTCCTACCAGATCCTGAAAAAACTCCTTCCTCAATGACATTGCTGACAAAACCGCAAACATCCTACTCAGCTGATCTACTATGACATTCAATCAATCAATCAGGCATTTATAAAGCGCGCTACATACCCGTGAGGGTCCCAAGGCGCTGTGGGGGGGGGCGCCGCAGCTAGAGGTCGAAGAGCCAGGTCTTGAGTAGTCTCCTGAAGGTCTGAGGGTCCTCTGTCTGCCGAAGGTGGAGGGGGAGGGAGTTCCAGGTCTTGGCGGCGCGGTAGGAGAAGGATCTGCCTCCGGAGGTGGATCTGTGGATGCGTGGGACGGCGGCCAGGGAGAGGTCGGCGGAGCGGAGTCTCCTGTTGGGTGCGTAGAATGACAGTCGGTTGTTGAGGTAGGCCGGGCCGGTGTTGTGCAGTGCCTTGTGTGCGTGGGTGAGGAGCTTGAAGGTGATTCTTCTGTCGATGGGAAGCCAGTGCAGGTTTCTCAGGTGTGGGGTGATGTGGTCTCGGCGGGGGACGTTGGTGATCAGGCGGGCGGAGGCGTTCTGGATTCTTTGGAGTCTGCCGATGAGTTTGGCCGGGGCTCCGGCGAAGAGGGCGCTGCCGTAGTCGAGTCTACTGCTGATGAGGGCGTGTGTGACGGTCTTTCGTGTGTTGGTGGGGATCCATTTGTAGATCTTGCGGAGCATGCGGAGGGTGAAGAAGCAGGTTGATGAGACGGCGTTGATCTGGTTGGTCATGGAGAGTTTCGAGTCGAGGATGACTCCCAGATTGCGTGGTTGGTTGGTTGGTGTAGGAGCGGTGCCTAGTGAGGTTTCACATTCTGTGTCTCTGGGAGATGAATCGGCCTCAGTGACAAACAATTCAATTCTGCTCACTGAAAATCTGTTGTGCTAAACAATATAAAGCAGGAACCCTTGCACTGCCTTGATGATTCAGGTAACAGACCACCACCCTGTTGTCAGAGCTGATCTGAACCTTCTGTTGAAAAATCTGGGCTGCAAATGCAATAAGGCCTTCTACTCCCTCCAGTTGGAAAAGGCATTTGCTTCCTGAGTTGACTAGCGGCCCTCAGCTGTCTTCTACCCCAGATCTGCCCCCACACCATTTTGCTGTCATCCCTCATGAATACCATCACAGGCAGGGTGGAAAACAGGGACACTTTGGATATATTCTTCTCCTCCTGCCACCACTGCATCTCCAGTGAGAGGAGAGGAGCCACTGGAATAGACTGTTTCTAGTCCTCGCAACTGAGACACCTCTTGACAGAAGGACATTTTCCAAAGTGTACATGTGAAGTCGGGCCCAAGGAAGGATCGTAACTGATGAGGCAATCAATCCCTATACCCTCAACCACTGATGAACTGTGGGTTTCTAACTCGCCAGGAGTACATGCAACTCAGTTTGTAAGGTCTGTATCCCTGACTGTGGCAAAAAAACCTTCCCCAGATCTGTTCTGAAGTGACCACCAATGAGCGGCAGGTCGTGAGATTGAATCAATTGGGACTCTCTTGGTTTATCAGTAGCCTGTGTTGTGTTGTGTCACCACTCTGCACACCTTGGTCTCCACTTCAGCCTTACAAAAAAGAAGATGACCAAATTAACCAGTTTTCCAGATACTGGAAGATTTAAATTCCCTTTGAATGCAAGTATCCCACCAGTGGTGCTAACACTTTTGTAAACACTCTGAGGGAAGAAGAAAGCCAAAAGGCAGTACCTGAAACGTATAGCGTTCTCTGTTCACATAAAAACGTAAATACTTCTGTGATGCTGGATGGACTGCTGCATGCAGATAAGTGTCTTTTAGATCAAGAGATGTTAAGAAGTCACCTATTGACAAGAACTGCAGGATCATCACCAAGTTCAACATCTTGAACCTTTAGTGGGGTATGAACATGTTCACTGATTTGAGATCCAGAACCAGTCTGAATTTCCCATTTGGTTTGGTTACCAGAAATAGGATTGAGTAAGTTCATTCTCCTTTCTGGTCTGCTGGAATCCTCACAATTGCCTTTTGCAGTAGCAATTTCTGCCCTCAAGAAAGCAGGGCCTCTCTTTTTACAAGTGACACTGGAACAGGGGTTATGCAAAAATATTGTGGGGGAACATCCTGGAATTCTATTTGATAACCTTCCTGAATAGTCAGTTGCATCCAAATGTCCTTTATCGACCCCTTCTATACGTTCCAGAAAAACTTGGTGTCCTCAAACTAGCATAGTTTCCTGTACAGTGGCATAGTCAGGATTTCTGGTTTGACAGACCTGGAGCCTAAGAACTTGGCTGCTGAATCTGCGCGTTTTTCAATGGGGAGACACTCCTGCCATTTCTGACCTCCTAACTTAACCTGAAAGGATGGCCCAAACTCCCTCGAGAATTGGAAAATATTGTCATGTGGTTGTTGAACCGGACATCAACTTTCTATCCTCAGAAGATTTCTTAATCATAGTCTCTAACTAATCCCTAAACAACTTAGAGCCAGAAAAAAGGATTTTCATCAGTAACTTCTTCTTCAATGCCTCCGCTTTCCATGGCCTCATCCAAAGCTGTCTGTGCGCTGCCACCAAAGAACCTGCAGCAGCTTCAGCTGCACTCAAGGAATCATAGGAGAGGTTTGCCAAAAAGCGCACCTGCTGCTCCATTGGTGCCAAATTGTCCGTAATATCTACAATCTGTTGTACTAGGTCTGCTGGAATAAGCTGCTGACCTGATAGTGAAATTTGATGCTTCATAGGCTCTTTTAATAGCCAAATCTATCCTTTTGTCAACAGCATCGGAAGGAACTGCATCCTACGAAATAATTGTACCTTGAGTGGACAGGCCTGCCATCAAGGAATCAACTGTTACCATTGTCAGAAATTCTTCAGCAAAACCTTGAAGAGAATACCGTTTTTTTTAATTTTATTTTTTTAGTCCTCATCAGCCTCATTCCACAAAAGGAATAAAGAAACGAAACTCCGGGGTCTCCCTGAGTATAGCACCATCCGGAGCCCTTTTGTATTCAGACCTAAGATGGGTCACTCTATACCTTGCTTCTATTACTCCGACCATAGGAAGCCCTGCAATCGACCAGACCCTCTCAAGGCTGCCACCGGGGTAGTCAAGCAATATGCTATAAAGGCCTAATCATAGGACTATAGTTGTTCACAGTTACAAAGAGGTTATCCAATTCTCAAAGGGGAGCCAAAACTCATTACGCTTGCGCTTTACAGCTCTGTCCAACTTAGCTGTATATTTTATAGAAGCTAACCATTCTACTTTATTCGGGGGCATAGCTTTAATCCAATACTTACAAATTTCTCTGCGGGCAAGCAATATTAGGTAGAAAATTAATTTCCTTGTATTTTGCGATAGTGTTTCATAATTAATTGGAAGCCCAAAAAAGACAAGGGATATGCTTACCTGGATCAATTCTCCAAGTATTAACGATATCGTACTACTCACATCCCGCCAAAAATCTCGTAATACCGGGCAATCCAAAAACATATGTTCGTCATTACTTTTCTCTTCCCCGCACTTAGGACATCTCGGCATGACACCTTTCGCAAATTTTGCCAGTTTATATGGCGTCCAGTAGACCCTGTGGAGACAAAAGAGGTGGTACCGCCTTAAATTTGCAGCACGTACTGTGGAGTATAGCATGTTACAAGATACTTGCCATAAGTCTGTAGACTACTCTCCCGGCAAGCTCTTTTCCCACAGTGTTACAGGCAGGTTGAAGTCTCCATCCGAGCTCTCCACTAAGCTCCAGTACCATCTTGCCACCTCTTTTCCACGGGATCCTTCAGATTGTATTGAGGATTCTAGTGCGTTAGATTGTCCTGCACCTAACCCATCCATGAGGCTCCAACTTTTAATTTGCAGGTATTTAAATTTTGACAGTCGCCCAACCGCTATCTCCTGGGCCTCCTCCCAGGGGATCAAGACTCCATCAACCATCAGTTGACCCCAGGTGTTTATCCCTGCTTCTTTCAAGGGACGAGCCAGGCAGTCCCTTGACCATTCCGGGGAACCCGGAGAGTCCCAAACAGGAGCCAGTCCACTGTAATAGCTCATATTAGAGTCTCTCCTAATTTTGTGCCAAGTTATTGCAAAACTTTGCAGAGTCTTAAGCCTTACTTTTTTAAAATAGCGAGGATCGCCATATTTATGTATGAAATCCTGCTCGCCCCCTTGTACATCAGATAACATGGCGCTGAACATTCTCCCAATATCAGAGCTGTCTGGCTTGCTTAATAAGCATTTTCCTCCTTTTAATAAAAACACCCAAGCATAATAAGACAAATCCGGGAGTCGTAGCCCTCCTTTATCATACTGCCGTCTAAGCTTTTTCCAGGCAATTCTCGTACCTTTCGATGCCCAGATGAAGCTCATTACTTTGGATTGGGATTTTTTAAGCCAAGCATCCTTAAAGGCCATTGGAATATTTTGAAACAAAAACGTAAACTTAGGAAGGATTGCCATTTTTACAAGGTTTACTCTACCGTAAATTGTTAGAGGAAGGTGAGACCAACTAAGTAGAAGTTTCCCTACTGCCTTATTAACCTTTTGGAAATTCTTTTCGGGGATTTGTTCTATTTTCTGCACGATTTGAATTCCTAGGTATTTCATTTCTTCCTTTACACAGCTCAATTGCGAGTCAATATTCCACTTCATCACAACTGTTTTGTTTTCATTAATCTCATACCCCGATATCCGCCCAAACTGGGCTGCCAGATCGTAAACTATTGGCAGTGCTGTGTTAAGATCTGAGGTATACACTACTAAATCGTCGGCATAAAGCCCTACTTTTTTCTCCCACTCCTGAAACCTAAAAGGTTGTATGCTCTCCCGACGCCTTATCTTTTCGGCTAGTGCTTCGATGTACAAATTAAAAAGTTGGGGAGACAACGGACACCCCTGCCTAGTTCCCCTATAGATGTTAAAACTATTGGACATGTTGCCATTCACCAAAACCCTGGCAGTCGGATTCTTATATAAAAGCGCTATTGCCCTACAGAAATTTCCCCCCAAATTAGAAAGCTGTAAAATTTCCTGCAAATAAGTCCAATTGACCCGATTGAATGCTTTAGTCGCATCTATGGTAATAGCTGCTAGTGGTATTTTAAATGTGGTTGCTATATCAGCAGCACCAATTAAGTTGTAGGTTAGTTCCTTGATGCCTCTGCCACGCACAAAGCCCTTCTGATCTTCGTGTAGCAACACGTCTAGTACTCCACTCAGTCTATCTGCTAATAGCTTCGTAAAGATCTTGTAATCTGCATTAAGCAGCGAGATAGGCCTATAAGAGTCGCAACAGTTAGGTGGTTTATCTACCTTAAGGATCAGAGTGACAATGGCATCGTTCCAAGATTGAGGGATCTCCTTGCCCCCTTCAAAAATCTCAGTAAACAAACTAACCATTACTGGGACCAGGAATTTTTCCAGTTTTTTTATATATCTCTACCGGGATGATATCTGGTCCTGCTGCCTTATTTGCTTTCCCAGCTTTAATAACATTCCTAATTTCCGAGTCTACAATTGACCTATTCACCTCTTCCCTTTGGGGTTCAGACAACTTATGGGGAACTTCCTGACCCAACCACTCTAACACTTCCTCTCCCTGCGTAACTAGATTTTCAGAGTATACTTCCCAAAATGATGGATCAGAGCCTCTTCTATATCTTTCCTAGACCTCGCTAAGTCTTCTGACCCATCCAACTTTAGTTCTTTAATGAAGTTTTTAACTTGATCATTTTTTATCTTCCAAGCAAGTAACTTGCCACAACCTTCTCCGTAGTTAAAATGGGCCAGTCTACTCACTTGCCATCTCTCCTGCACCCTTCTTTCCAAAATGCCTGCTAACTCAACTTTAAGGGCCTCAATAGCAGCAAACCCGGACTCCTGCATTATTTCTTTAACCTGAATCTTTTGTTCTTCCTGTTTGATCTGTTCTTCAATAGTAAGAATTTCAGTTCTTCTTAACTTATTTTTATAGGACTGGATAGATGTTACCCTCCCTCTTAAAAAGGCCTTATAAGAGTCCCACACTATACCTAATGGGGCACTATCCAAGTTCTGCTCAAAAAACCATTGCGATTCCACCCCCAGTTTTTCCATCGTCGCCTCATCAGACAACATGGTACGGTCAAAGGTCCATCTCCTTTGGCGCACCGCAGTTGGGGGAGCCAAACGTAAAGAAATGGCCGAGTGATCTGACAAATGAGATCCCAGATGACTAACATCTCTAACATGGCCCTTTATAGCTTGATCAATCAAAAAATAATCTATTCGTGATTGGTGACCATATTTTTTATTATTGAACGTAAAGCTTTTTAAAGATCCCTGCCTTTCCCGCCAGATGTCACACCACCCTAAATTCTTTATTGAATTTACAATTAGAGAGCGAGATTTATTATGAGTAGTTGCCCTGCTTTTAGTGGAGCGATCTAACCTGTCATCTAGCACCACATTAAAATCCCCTGCCATTATAATAGGGTCCGGAAAGTCCAGCAGTTCCAGGAGTAAATTACTAAACGGGGTAGGATTATCTAAATTAGGGCCGTAATAGCCTACCAACGTGTAGCACTGATTATAACATCTCATTTTCGCTATTACCCATCTGCCTGACTTATCAGTTCTACTATCCTCAATGATTATCTGAGGGTTAGTTTTAACAAGAATCACCACTCCTCTTATAGTGAGTTGATGGTCCGTACATATTACTCTCTGCAGCCATCTTCTAGACTTAAAAATCTCCATTGTTTCTTTACTAGTTAGATGCGTCTCTTGGAGGAGTATAATTTGAGCAGGGGCATCCCTTATATATTGCAAAAAATGTTCCCTCCTTTGCCTCACCCTAAGGCCATTAACATTCCAAGATAATAACTCTATCTGGGCCTCTCTACTAATACTCATTTTGTATTCCTAACTTTCACCCAACCCTTGCAACCGGAGTTCCTAGACATTAAAAGAGGACAAATATTTTTTTGTATTTTTTCCCTATGCTCCCCCACCCGTGCCTTCACAGGTGCCCTTCCCTCGCCCTCCCTTGGAAAACCCTCCTCGCTCTCTCTCATAGCCTAGGCCTAGCCTAAGCCTTAAGGAGACTTCCCGAGGTTGAAGAGCTACTGCTACATTAAACAAAAAAAAACAGTGAAAAAGTGATCTCTTAATCAGGACTAAGTTAAAAAATAAAACAAAATAGAACAGAAATGGGGTAGAAGGGGTATACCATGCATAACATCATATAGGTATGGGGATAGAGACTACCAAGAAAAAGTCAAAGGAGAAAAACCCTGAAGAAAAACATCCTCAGCTTCCTACTTCACACTAGTGTCAGATAAAGATCTGAGGAAATCCTCGGCTTCATCTACTCTCCGAAAGGTCTGCATTTTGTTATTATACATCACCCTCAGACTAGCGGGGAATCTTAACTGTGCCGTCGCACCCCGTTTTCTGAAGGGTTCTATCAGGTTACCAAACTCCCATTGCTTATTGGCTGTAATTTGGGAGACATCTGATCTAATATTGAAGTTAATTCCATCTACCGATAAGTTCTTCTGTTTTAGAGCTCTAGATAGTATCTCTTCCTTTATTTTATACGTTAGAAAATTAACCAGGATTCTCCTAGGTTTTGGTTTCTTTGGATTTAACCTAAAGGGATCCCTGTGAACCCTCTGGATATCTTTAACCAAGTCTTCTTCGGAGCATTCCATATGCACACCCTGCTTAATCAACCGTGCCACAAAGGTCTTGATATCCTCCCCTCCGAACCTTCCGGGATTTTTAGAATACGGAGATTGTTTCTCCTCTGATTATTCTCCATTGATTCCAGCTTTTCCTTCAATATAGCCTCATTCCCTTTTAAAACCATGATCTCCTTTGAATTGGCCTCAGTCTGTTCTGTTAAATCTCTAACTGAGCTTTCCAACTGCGATGTCCTAACTGCGATGTCATCTAGTTTTTCTCCAAACTGTCACAGGAAGCTCTAATCTCTTTTTGATTTGTTTCGGAGATTTCGAATCTATTCCTGACTTCAATAGTTAGCAGCTGAATAAGATCCGAAACTGACTGGGCTTGTGGCTGTTCTTGTGGCTGTTCTTGGGGCTGTTCTTGGGGCTTAAGCTTCGTCTGGGTATGGCATGCGTCTTTCATAGAGCTCTCCCTCTCCGCACCATCCTGAGCATCCGGTGGGGCTTTACCCTTCATTATTTCTGTATGGGAACCATGTGCCTCCATATTACCAGAAGGGGAAGCGATCCTCCCTCTTCCAGCTCTGCTGTTTGTTTACCTGAGGGTGTAGGGAGGGGCACATTTTCGACCTCCAAAGATTCTGCCAGCACCTGATACTTGTTAGGGCTCAATATGTCTCGATCCGAAGCCAAGGTAGGGTTTTTAGTTCCAGAGTCTTAGGTACCACTTTAAAAAAAGTTCATAATGAGGGAGTAATTTTTAGATTAGAAACCTGCAAGCCCCTCTTTTTCCCTTTTGACCTTCTCCTTTTCGGGTCACCCATTCACCTTCATCGGCTTTAAGAGAGAGATTAGGCTCCGACCTACAGGTATTCTTGTGGGTTCTAAGCCGAGTGCTCTTCCCCTTTTTCCTAGCCTCCAAGCTTCTTAAATTATAACCACCAACCAGAGCAGCGTTTTCCCTTAACTCACCTAACTCTGCTCCACTAACGTCGCCCCTAGATTGTAAGCTCTGAGAGGCGCTTTTCTGTTTTACTAGGGGAAGAGCCTCTTCCCTGTCGATAGTGAGGTTACACGATATCCCTTCCAAAACACACTCAGCACTTCTCCCCTCAAGAGTTTTTCCTGGTTTTGCAAATTTTTCCGTTTCCACCCCAAAAGAAGACAGCCCTACCTCCTGCGCTTTCAGCGCCTCCTGCACCTCCTGTGCCGAGCAGCTAGCAGACTCCCCAGCTTTAGGGGGCTCCGCTGACTCCAGAAACCTCCTCTTCTCCAGTGCAGGCCAACTGTCTGTCTTGCAGACGCTTAGAGCACTCGCTAGCGCTGTGCTTGTGCTGCCTCTGCCGCTCCCCCCGATGGGACGCCGCGCCACAGCCCTCCTGCCCCTGCCGAGCTCTCTGGCCGCCCGAGCCCAGCAGGAGACCCGGTCGGGTAATCCCCAGACCTCCACGGAATCGCTTACCCCTCCAGGGGTCGCACCTCGAGCGCAAACAACGGAACCGCCTACAGCCTGGAACCCGCTGGAGGGTTTAAAGTAAAACCTCCGACCTCAGCTCCAAAACTCTTCCCTTTTCCTGAACAGCCTCGAGGTAGCACTCAGACCGGAGCCATGAACTTGAAACAGCTCCGTGAAAGAAAAACTTTAAAAAAGGAACACTCAAACTTGGCCCCTGCTCCCAACTTCACATTCTACACGTTCTACACGTCGCTTCCACAAAAAGTGCACCGGGTCATCGCAAATCACTCAATCAGCTCTCCGTCCTCGGGAAACCTCCGCGACCGTGTTTCAACCGGCCGCCATGTTTCCCCAACGCCCCAGCCCGAGACCGAAGAGAATACCGCTTTGAAAAAAAGTGTGGAAAGCAATGTTAATCTAGATCCTTCCATTTTCCTTCCAAAACATTCTGGACTGCTTTATGCAGTGGAAATGATTCTGGCTCCTTTCTCTGATAATTCACAAAAGAAAAAAATCTTCACTCTCATCTATGGCTGGGGCCTCAGGGACAGCAATATTATTCCTAATATACTATAAAATGCCATTTAAATCATTACCCTGAATAAATGTCCCCATGACTTTCTCCAACACATCACCATCATCTTCATCTGGAGGGTCTGGGGTATCCTTTGTGGCCTTTTTAAGAGAAACAGACAAATCCCTTGCTTTAAATACCTCGGCTACAGCTTGTTTAATCATAAGCTGTAAGCCTGCCATGGTAGGGATAACTTGAGAGGGCTCCCCCGTCTTCTCTGTCTCCAAATTCCAAATGCTTTCACCTTGACGCTCGTTTGCCTTTTTCTGTTGTGAATGGATCAATGACATAATATTGTTGAAAACAATATCGATTCACAACAGCATCGGAATAAAATATTGTTTACAAAAATACTGCCATCATATACTTGATTAGCAACAACACAAATATTGATGACCAAAATATCGCTGTTAAAAATACCTATTTCTACATACATCGAAACCACAAATATATTAAATAAAAAGATTGTTACCTATAAATAAATATATAAAAAGTCAAAATGATCAAAAACACACAATATCAACTACACTATTATCGCAAAAAATAAAGCCATCTATTACAAAATAATATAATTACTCAATTTTCCTTTAAACGACGAATACAATTAAGCTCTACATAAATCAATAAATTGTCTAACTACATTTGTTTTAAATTTATAGCAATAAAATAACCTTTAAACACGTAATAAATAAAAATACATTTCAGAACATCAAAGAATTAACAAACAAAAACTACTTTCTACAATTGAAGTGATATAAAAAATAAACATTAATAAATTAAATAAAACATAATACATCCAAAATAACAAAAAAAATGAAATATACTTTTCACATGAAAACAGAAATGCTAATTAGCATTCACCTTAAAAGGTAATAAACTGATCAGAAAAAAATCAAACTAAATGAACACTAACCAATAAAAACAACCCTAAGGCAGACTAACCAATACAAATAGGAAATTAATAAAAAAATATATATAAAAGTACCAGAAAAATTTGACCCAAAAACATTAAAGCTGCAAGACAATGACATTCTGCCGGATTGCCAACAGACAACAAAAAAAGAAAAACTACATTCAGAAGTAAGTAAAACATTTATTTTAACATAGTTGAGAGAAACAAATGTAAAAATAGAAATAACTAACCAAAGTTTCTATTTTTATTTAACTACCAAACTTTAGGTACTACTGAAAAAGTACATCATCTACAACCTACAGACCCACCAACAAAATCGAACAATAGAACACCTGGAAAAAGGCACATACAAAGTAAGTAAAATCAAACCACTTCTAAATATCAGATACACCTTAAATGCGAAAAATAAAACTAAAAGCCCTTATTCCCTACAAACTACCCATAAATAAACATTTAAAATATAACTAATACAACTTTTTGCCCCAACAGATTATAAACCACCTGATTCACTTTAGAACACCTTCAACAGAAAACTGAAAAAATAACTGCAATTATAATCAGCAACACATATATAAGTATAAAATGCAAAACGATTATCATAATATTTTATGTACATTTCCAAAGCAAGAGTAAAATTATGAAAATGTATTAACCTGTATTTTTTTGGGGGGGAAACATTTTATTGATATTATAATTCAAAGTCATCAAACATATCAACAAAATTAAAATCAAGAGCCACCATGGAGCATCTATGGCCCTTCCCCGTCTCCCTCCACCCTGCCTCCGTGTGAAGTACAAAGAGTATCACCATATAGATGCGACAATAACCCTCTGGAGTTTGATAGGCTGTCCCACACTCTTACTATGGTTCGGCGATTGTCCTACTGTTCCCTGTTCAGCCACCGCGCAACACCTGACAGTGTGTTCTGCCCCTGTTTCGGGCAATATCTCTCTTTACTACCATGCAGCCCAGGTTCATCAGTAGTTTATTATAGGACATAGACTCAGAGTCCATCCATACTCCCTGCAGTGCCCTCGGTATTGATGGCGGCAAGGGTACCGCCAGGGATTTCGTCACCCCCTCCCAGAAGGGTCAAAGTTTTGGGCAGTTGCATAGTGTATGATAAAAGGTATCCCCCTGTCCACATTGTCGGAGGCATTGATCATCTTGGGCCATACTTAGGTGTATCAGTACATGAGTGTAGTAGATTCTGTGCAGGGTCTTTAATTGTATGAGAAGAAAGCTGGCTTGGATGGCTGCCTCCCTCAGAATTGTAGGGTGCCCCTCAATCGTCGTCCTTCAGGTCCACTATATATCCTTGCCATCTTGTCATCAGTTGTGTTAGCTCTCTGTGTGTGTTTCTCATCAGTGTAAAGTATGTGAGGGAGATGGGTTTGGTAGTCAAGTCTTTAATTAGGATTGTGACCCCTCTGTATTCCAACGTGTTACTTGAGTGACCTGCCACTGTGTATTGTCCCATGCCCAGGGGCTGCAGTTGGATCCCTTTAGAAATGTTTCTTGTAGGAATTCCACATCCGTGGCATAATACATTATAGCTTTGGTCACCAGTCCCAGTAGCCGCTGCTACTGGGGAGTAGTGGTCGGGCGGGGAGGGGGGTGGTGTTAAAAAAAGGGGGAATTAAGGAAAAGAAAAAGCACTTACCTTCCCGGCGGTCTGCTCTCCTCCATCCTCTTCGTCCACGAGTTGCACAGGAACATTAAGCACCCAGGCTCCCCAAGCCAATTACAATGCTGCCTTACAGCAGTGTTGTGATTGGTCTGAACGCCGAGGTTCAGCGCTCAGACTGGGAATGGGAGCCTGGGCATGTTCCCCACCAGGCTGTGTAATGCACTGACTGCTCGGACTGTAATGTAATGACTGCTCGGAAGGATTCTTTTTGTCATTGGACTACTGTTGTATAGTCAGCGAAATTCAGCATCCTTTCCATCAGGCCTGTGGTGGGGCTCCAGGAGGTGCTGACCACCCGGGGACCCTATGTGCACGTTCCACTGAGAAACATTTAGAGGCTTTCCCCTCCAAGACTACTGATGAGACCCACTTCTCCAAGTAGAGTTCAGTGCTTTGGCCCTTGAGTCTTTCCGGAATCTCAACCAGCCAGATAGTGTTGCAGCGGGATCATTCAATTTGTCCACCAAAGTGGCCACCTCTCTCTCCATTGCTTGTAAGCGGGCAATGTTCTCTGGCAGACCTGGTACATAGTACTTTCTGTGTCACATACCATGTCCGCTAACTTCTTATGGTCAGCCCGTGAGAAACTGAGTCAATTTGTGTTCCAAATCCATCATGGGCTCTTTTATCAGTGCAGGTAAGGTTGTTGTATGTATTTCCAGGCCATTTTCTGTCAAGTAGGGGCATTTGTTAATTGACCTGGGTTTCCGTATGTGTAATGCCTTCCCCCGCTGGTTTGATAATTTTTGGGCGGACCATGATGCTTCCATCCTGTGTCGATCATGCTTCGCCGAGTGTCCAGGTATCTTGCCCACACGCGGTCGCCTGTGACCTCTGTGAGCTGCCACCAGCAGGTGCTGCGGTCTTGCTCCCATGGGAGGGGCTGGCCCCTCGACCCATCGCAGTCTATTATGGGCACTGTGTTGTTGTGTGGTGGGTCTGACGGTGGCACCCCTCCCCAACCGCCATCATTCCCTCCGCAGCACCCCAGGCACGAGCACTTCTCTTTTCCTGCCATACCTGTGCTTGCAAGGTGGCCGCGGTGTCACTTGTATCCCATGCAGGTGGCCTATCGGTTGACAGGTCTCTGGCTGTATCTCTGTGTTGCAGGGTGCCTGTCCAGTCGCCTGGCACCTTGGTGGCAATGCGGGTGAGGTGTTCTCTTTCCTCCCGGGTGAGCCCCTGTGGTGGCGAGACGAGGTGGAGCCTGCACCCGCCCCGAGTGTGGCAATCAGGAGGCTGCCGGTGCGCTAATTTCTCAAAAGGCCCCCGGGTTCTCATGTCCCTGCTGTCAGGTGCAATGCCCAATTTCAATAACAGGCCCCCAGGATCCCTGTGACAGTGCACAGTGTTGGTCAGTACAAAACAAACAAAGCTACCAACAACTAACTATTGAGCATTAAATTACTCAAATTAGCCTGAAGTAAGTAAACAAACCTGTATAATGTACGACATGCTACAATGTAAAGTTCGAATCTTTATAAACAACAAAGGAGTACACTACTTAGAATCAGTAGCAAAGTCCCTATTATAATACACTTAGCCACCTACACACTAACCAACAAACCTTAACAAAGTACCCACCACCACAACTTAAGGACTTTAAAATAAATAATAAACAATTTATTTAATACAACAGTTGAAAAGCATAAAAATAAGATAGAAAAGAAGACTTATAAATAAAAATAATATGTTTAATAATAAATTCAAAATCAACACATCAACAATCACAAAGAACAACATTAAAAATAAACACAAAATGGAACCAAATAAATCCAATACATAGGAATAGAAAATAACACATTGTAATTATAGCAAATACACATTGAAAATAAAATATAACATTTTCGACCTACAAGTACATAAATCAATTAAACTTATAGTTCTGTAACTGAAGATCTCCATCCATATCCATGTTGTCAAAATATAATCCACTAAAAACAAAAATGTGAAGTTCAAAAAAGCCCCAAAAAATGTAAAAGTGAAAAAGTCCAAGGTAAATCCATCAACGTAATCCATAGTAATAAGAAACCATTAAAAACCAGAAACATCGAAAAAGAAATACTCCAGAAAACCCTGAAAAATCAAATGAAATAAAAAATAATAATATTGGTTTACAAATAATTCCCCTTAAACAAACACAAATGCATTGAGTGATTTAAGATCCGTAAACCTGTAAAAAACCATAGAGTACCCACCAACACAAAACAGTATTTTCAAACTCAACATTAACATTCTATTACAACTACATACTATGTAAAAAAAAAAAAAATATATATAACATTACAATATCTAAACAACACTAGACTACTACCAAACTCGAAGTAGGCCTACCGCACAACACTACTAACCAGCAGAACACAAATTTCAACTAACTAGCCCTCCAAATAAAAATTTATGCTATAGCTACCATTAACTAGTTCTACCCACATCACCTCACCTCTAAAACCCTCTAGAAAAACTTTAAAAGGTCTTACCTTCTCCAACGTTCAGCAGCAGGTAATCAAGACCATCTCCCACCAAATCTGACAAATGACAGCAATAGCCTAAAAAAGTGCACTTAGCGGTAAAAACAAAAAAGACCACTAAATGAAAACAAAAAAAGACTATCTCCCTATAGAAAACAGTGGGACTTTAACTAAAAATTGTTAAGAAATGTTTAAACATTATGTAACAATATGGAAAATATGTAAAAAAACTAATAAACATATGAAAATATAAACAATTATGTAAAGTATGAAATAAATAGTACTATAAAAATAACAAATAATATAATATAATGCTATTTATAATATACTTTAAAAAGTATATCAAACCAGCTGTAAAAAATGTATGTATAACAAATGTATGTTTAAAAAAGTACCATATTTGTAAAAATGTTGAGAAATACCAGAAATATTGTTTAAAAATTACCAATAACAACTTTTTAATTTATGTTTAAAAAGTATATGTTTAAAAAATGTAAACATATACATTAGTAAGTAAATAGTAATAAGTTTATTGTATAGTTATTCAAAACCATAAAAATTTTAAAGGAAAAATCGACATGGTGCACTGAATTTTCAGAATACTTAATTAACAATAAAATTAGCAAAATTCTATTGGTCGCGTAATCTGAGCAATATACCATATTTAAAATGCAGGGTGCATAGGTCTAACCAGGTCTAAGATATGCGATTTTATTCTTGAGATAAAACATAATCACATAACCACTAAAATTCATAGTCAATGTAATATACATTATATGCATTAAAGGAAATAAAAAAACCCGAAAGAACGAAAAATATAAAAATCATAAAACGTGTCACTTACTGTCCTTTAAAAAAAAAAAAAAGTCAATACTAATGATGTATGTGAAAAATGCAATACTTAAAGTTTTACATCTAATTCTCACACTGCAATATAACATATTAGATTAAACATACACTTAGGGGCCAATTCCGATCTCGTTCGGAAGGCCATCCCAGAGCCATCCGGAGCCAGACCTTACAACCGACTAGTACTAGGAGCCGGTTCTACCAAACGACGCAGTACGATGCCCAAAACCCTTTACTTACCGAACTACTTGGTCACTCCGATTCCATTCTCATTTTCCAAACGAGAAGCCTCCGGATATGCAGAATGGAGTTGTCCGGAGGCATTTCCAAAGCTGATTCCGAACGCCCATGTACGATGCGTACTTCCTATGCGCCGAATCTTTCGCCACAACCAACACGTCAGAGCATCCGGAAGGGGAGTATTTCAGCTCCGAAGCGTGCCACAATACGAATCCTGCGAACGAGACGGTGCAGCCATGAATCCCATCGTGCATGTCATCTCCATACTCAGCCTATTTGAGCAATACTACAACCGCAACCGACGCGGTCATCACAGACGTTAAGTCCGACACCTACCCATACAGAATAATGTAACTACCCCGTGAAAGACAATACAAGAGAAAGCAGGGGCGCAACTACAGCCAAAAGGGGGGGGGGAATACTTCCTGCATTGTAGTGTCAAATTGGTGGTTGTGGGGCAAATACCCACAGCAATGTAGAGCCAATTTGGTGGGGGGGCAAATACCCCCAGCAATGTAGAGCCAATTTGGGGGTTGTGGTGCAAATACCCCCAGCAATGTAGATGCAAATCTGAGGTTTGGGGGGCAAATACCCCATTCATGTAGATGCAAATATGGGGCGGTTGGGCAAATACCCCATTCTGTAGATGCAAATCTGGGGTTTGGGGGGCAAATACCCCATCCGTGTAGATGCAAAGCTGGGGTTTGGGGGCAAATACCCCCATTCATGTAGATGCAATTCTGGGGTTTGGGTGGCAAATATCCTCAGCAATGTGTACATGAACAATGTAACGTGCTCATGCAAAGTGCCTCAATACCTACAGGTGGAGCACATGCAGCAGGAATGGCTACATAAACAAACACAAAGGTCATTTTCAATGAAATGCATTTCTATACTGTTGCAGCAAAAGTAACTGGCAACTTTGAGGAATGGGCAGAGAGGAGATGCAAGTGCTCCAGGGACCGTTAACAAACAAACAAATCCTCATCATCTAGTAAATGGTCCCTTAAAAACCTGTGAAATACTGGGGGGCTGATGCGCAAATAAGACAGACCAGCCACCTACAGCAGCTCAAGGACTGTATGTGTGTGTGGGGAAGCTATCTCAGCCTGGGATGACGCACATGATGGGGGGCCGAAGCTAATAGAGCCCTATGGGTGTTGAGATCCAATCAGAAAGTGTTCAGCATACCCTTGGATTGGCCCTGATGGCAATTGCGCATTGGTCGATAGACTGCTGCACCAGGGTCACCTGTAGGCCAAGGCTTTAGGGGCCTTCGTATACCACACCAATAGACTTACACAGTCCCCACCAGGCCACTGCAATGTGGTGCCAGGGTTTTCTCGGCTCACCAGCTGTGCTGTAAATGGAGGCTTGGGGACAGTCTTTGGAGCATAGCCACCATAGTGCACTGCCTTACATGCCTTGACAGAGGTAGTGTCATCTCCACCACACGAGCATCACTTTCAGGTCATGTCAGGTGCAGGGAGGTTGCGTTGTATGTAGGGGCCTTGCAGGGAGGCAAGTCACATCTGGACAGTCTGACCTACATACCACCCCCTTGATCAGCAGCAGTGTGCCTTTTTTAAAAATAAACCTTGACAGGTAAAAGCACAGAGGCCAGGTTCAAGAGATGATCACAGATTGTGTGCCAATTACTTTCTGAGGGCCTGAGCATCATTGTGATCACAATCCGAACATGGGTCCATAGCATGTCGTGTATGTATAATGAGGGAATGTCGTCATCAGGTAGGTACAGTTTAAAAAAAAAAAAAATTATGTTTTTATTAAAGTTTTATACCATGTTATACAAACATATGCAATGACATCAATGCTGTATCATATAAAGCGTAACAGTTACATTTTGCAAAAACTAAACAGAAACTAAAAAGAAAAACTGTTAAAGAAAAAAGGAAAAAAAGCCAAAAAGAAAACCCACATCAGTGATTGTAACAATATATCTCTTACACTACAGTAAAATGCAACTGCGGTAATCTCTATATCTGTATATAGGCGTAGATAGCATCAGGGAACAGCATCTGGCTCACGGGGCCATATCCTCCTTTCCAATTTTATAACCTCTGGAAATCCAGTTACAGTCTCTACTAGGAGTCAGCAGCGATCGACTACCCCTACAACCATGGGGGCAAACCGAAGATATCGTAGGAATCACAAATAAAAATACAGTTCTGAGAGATCAATATCTTTTTTAATAAACGGTAGCTAGGTGTCTAACCCAGTCCCTGCATCATCAATCAGGTTTCACTAACACCTGATGCCCAAGTTTGTACCCATTTTATTCAGGGCCATTTGGTACCTTTCCTGCTAAGTACTTTTGATAAAGTCCCCAAACGTTTTTAGGCCGACTCTGGGGAGGAAGAAGTTCGCTGTATATTTCCGTTTGTGTGTTACAATAGAGCATATCTCTTGACCATTCCGCAAGGGTAGGAGGCGAACCTCGCGCCCAACGTACTGCAACTCGGCCGCCTTGCAATCAACAACCCCATCTCTACCAGAAGCCGAATGTCTTTCTTTATACTTTTTGAGTAGCCCAAGAGGGCCAGTAGAGGGTCCGGTGGTATTGGTGTTTCCACTATTCCACTCAATTCTTGAAATATCAGGCCCCAGAAATTAGCTATGTCTGGGCATAGCCATGCTGCATGCAAAAAACCGCTGGTCTGCTAGGCAATTCAATCTTTAACAGTACTGAGAGGGGAGTGACCTCCGGAGGCTCCGCCATATCCTCCCCAGGTAGTTCGCGCAGGGCGTGTCAGACTCTATGGAAGTGAAATCTCACTAACGGTGTAGCAACTTGATCATCGGCTCCAGTCTCTGCCCAATTGCGCACCCTTCCGTCGAGGAAGAGGTCTCCAATTTTTATGATGTTAATAGTTTTTAATGCCTTAACCACTTCCCTGTCCCCACCAATAGGCAGCCAATCACACCACTCTATCGGGGTCAACTGGGAATATAATATAGTACTCCCTTGTCTCTTCACCAAGTCATGCCACGCATGAACCGTGGCATTGATCGAGTCAAGTACACCAGTTCGGCGGTCAGGTGTATGAAATAATCATGAGGGGAGTGTTGCAGGGGCAGCTGCGATCTTCTCTATATGTAAGTGAGGTGGATCCAGCTGCTGGTGTATCCAGTGGAAGGCGTGCGAACTTTTGCGCGATCCTATAATAAAGTTCCAAATCTGGGGCTCCTAGCCCTCCCAGCACATAGGGAAGTGTGAGAATTCCCCATTGAACCCGCGGTTGCTTCCCCACCCATGCCAGTTTCAACATCGTTGATCTTATGGATTTAAAAAAATGTAATGGGAGGACCACAGGTATGTTTAAAAACAAGAACAGGAATCTGGGGAGTATCACCATTTTCATCAGTGATATACGGCCGAGCAGAGACAAGGGGAGGCGGGCCCATCGTTCCACATCCTCCTCAAGTTTGGTAACCGCCCTGCCATAGTTCTCTCTGATAATCATTTCTGGATCTGTATGAATCTGGATACCCAAATATCGTACCGGGTCTCTTGAGGGAAGTCTAATTCAAAGGGAGTAGTGTTCTCGGTCAATGGGAATATTATGGACTTGGTACAATTAATCTTTAATCCGGAAAGAGCCCAAAGCGGCCAACCTCTCTCAACACTGGGGACAGCGTAGTCTCAGGGTTTCTAATACATAGAAGCGTGTCATCTGCATTTGATGATATTATTAAATTATAATTTGGGAACCAAATTCCTCTCTGCCCATGGTACTCCCTAAGTGCGCAGGCCGGAGGTTCCGCACGATTGCATACAAAAGTGGGGATAGTGGCAACCTTGCCTCGTGCCTCTGGATATTTTAAAGGGGGCTGTAACCATATCTCCTATTCTTATCCTTGCGGAAGGGGAGGTATAAAGGACAGCCACCAGATTAATGAATAGTTCACCCACCCCCATTCTACGCAACACCATTTTCATGAATGACCATTCCACAGAGTCAAAGGCTTTCTCCACGTCTAAAAAAAACTGCAGCAGCCTTGACTTCAGGGTTAATGTGTTGCACTGCTCCGAAGAAGGTTCGTAGATTATACGTCAAATTACGTCCTAGGACAAAACCCACCTGTTCCGTGCTAGCCAGCTTCGGCACCAGCGGGGCGAGACGGTTGGCAAGGACCTTAGCATAGATTTTGGTATCCACATTCAACATCGACAATGGCCGGTATGAGGAGCACTCCTCGTGCGACTTACCAGGTTTCAATATCATAGCTATCAGGGCCTCTCTCATTGAGGGGGGCATCTCACCAGATTCGCTCATTTCTTCGAATAGTGTCACTAAGTGAGGGACTAGCAAATCTCTAAATTCCTTGTAAAAGGCAACTGTGAGGCCATCCTGACCGGGAGCCCCTCCCGAGCGCATGCTTTTTAAAGCCTCATGTATCTCCCAGGCCTCAAGAGGTCGCATGAGATATTCACTGTGTTCATCGGTCAGCCAGAGTAACTTAATGTGTTCGAGGTAATCTAAAATATTGCTCTCATTTGCTGCTGCCCGAGAGCGATAACGTTCGGAGTAATACAGGTTGAATTGATTTGCAATACTTTCAGGGTCAGTCAGTAGTTCCCCCGACTCTGTCCGAATCGCAGTGACCGCAGATGCCTCTCTCCTATTACGCAGCAGCGCTGCTAGTGTTGCCCCTGGGCGCTCCCCCTCCCCATATACTCTGGCATATGTTTGATCTCACTGTCAGCTACTTCATGATATTCTTCTAACGTCTTTTTTAGGTTTTCCATAGCCCCTGCTCCTCCCCTCGCAATAAGGCCCTTTCTAGGTCAGATAGGTACTTCTCTAAGCTGTCCAAACGGCTCCTGATAGAGCGCAACACCCCCGAGTGTTTGGAAATTGCAATGCCCTTGATATAAACTTTGAAGGTTTCCCAGACTGTGGAAAAACTAGTTACAGAACCAACATTATTCTTAAAAAATTCTTCTGTAGATTCGAATATGGCGGTTTTGAAAACACTATCCAGCAATGAATAAGGGGGGAAACGCCATGTGAACGGGGCTGATCTCCTCTGCGGGCAAAGCAACTCAACCAATATCGGTGATCGGTCTGACAGTGTGCGTGGGTGTATCGTGCATTCCCTGACCATTGGGTATAATGCTCTTGCCAATAGCCAATAATCTATTCTCGTGTGCAGTTTGTGTGGGGCTGAGTAATGTGTGTAACCTCCTTGTCCTGGGGTGCGGGTGCGCCAAACGTCTACCAGATCCAGGCGTACCATGAAGTCTGCTATGAGTTTCGCAGAAGCCGATGTGCATTGGGCTGGGCCCCCTGAACGGTCCAGTGTTGGATTAAGAATACAGTTAAAATCTCCCCCCACTACTAGCTTCAGCTGGGTATCAATGTGCGGGCATGTTAGCAAGGACTGGTAAAATTGTGGGTTGTCGTGGTTTGGCCCATAGACATTAACCACCAGTAATTCTAGGCCTTTCTCTCTGCACCTAGAAATAGTGTAACGACCCTCAGCGTCTGTAGCAACCGGTTCTAGTGCAATACCTGATTTTGGATTGACCCATGTGAGCACTCCCCTTGCATGTGTCGAGAAACCAGCTGCATCAAAGGGTCCCTGTAGTTTCCTCTGCGTGAGAATATTACTATCTGCCGGTAGGTGGGTTTCCTGCAAAAGAGCAATATCTATAGCATGACGTTTGAGGTATGCAATTACATTTCTTACTTTACGATGATTGTTAAGCCCCCTAACATTCCAAGTGAGGTATCTCATCTTGTTACATTCTCCCTGTGCCATCTTCAAAAATCCTAAAGGCGAAATCAAACCTACCTATCTTAGTCCTGCACAGGTCGGACAATAGACTATTGTTACAGTTACAGGTGATATGAACAATACAATCACTGTGGTTCAAAGAATATTCAACTGTATGTTCCCTCCCCCTCCCACGCCATGTCACCCCCAACTTGACGTGAACGATATGTCCCCCCCTTCTGATACCCAAACAAAAAAGACATAGCACCATGTGGTGGAACACACACTGGGGCGGATGTTGCCGCTCCACCAATCCTCTCTTCATTGCAACAGAGTGAAAGTTAAAGCCATCTGTTACCATATGTGGCATCTTGCCGCCACTAGTATTGTATTATATCTGTGTCATAAGGTTGGGGACCACCGCCCTCCTTCCTCTCCGCAAACAGGTCCTGTGTCAGTGTAAGGGCCGCTACTTAGAACAATTTTAGTCATGACAGTAAATATCGTTTAGTACCTTCAGCTCCCTCAAAGCATCGTGGCAGCTTCACATCTCTGCATAGTGTAACCTTCAGCTTAAGAGCTAACAATGATCAGGCCTCCCTCACCCTCCCCCTTGCATCTATCTCACATGGTAGTACACCGTCAGTTCAGTTCTCTAGTCTTGTTCATCCAGGTTACCTCCAGCTGCTTCCATTAGTTGTTCCGTATTCCCCTTCCGAGGTTGAATTTTGGAATAATCCTTTAGAGCTTTCTGTAGGGTTCTAGGGTCCGTGAATATCTTTGATACTCCATTTATCGTGACTCTGAGCCTAGCCGGATAGAGCATGACGTACTCAAGAATTTGAGCACGTAGTGTACGTTTCAATGGCGTAAATTACCTTCTCGCATCTTGAACCTTGAGGGTAAAGTCAGGGAAGAGTGAGATGGATGAGCCCTCATATTGTAATTCCCCTATTTCTCTGGCTTTCTTGAGCGCAGCGTTCCTGTCCCTGTAGTTCAGGAGTTTGGCAATAATCGGGCACGGGGGCGCTCCCGGGGGAGGCTTAGGACCTATAGAGCGGTGAGCACGCTCAATCACAAACATAGTGGAAAAAATGTCTCGGCCTAAGAGGGTCGCTGAGAGGTTTTCAGTGAATAACTCCATATTCCCTGTGGCGGTGGATTCGGGAAGGCCCGTAATTCGTATATTGCTCCTTCTAGACCTGGCTTCCAAGTCTTCAGTTTTATCTTGCAATTGTGGTAAGGCCTTATTGAGTTGCTTTTGTGCTGCATCAGTCTCCATATGTGCCTCATCCACTTCCGTTACGCGTCTCTCCACCATGTCTAGCCTCTCCGCATGTTTATCTAACCTCTCAGACATGCGGTCCATGCGAAAAGCTAAGGAGTCTATTTTCCCATCTATCGTACCCAAGCTTAGCTGCATGGCGGCTAGGATCTGACGCAAATCAGCAGGCGCGTCTTCAGTTATGTCGCACTGCTCAGGGGAGGGCTGGGAGTCACCCAACTCGCGGGTCCTCGCTTTCCGCTGTTCGAATTGCAGCTTGGATTGGACCTGGTCTACTTTCCCCATCGTAGATGGGTCTGCAGCACCTCATACACCCCCCCACAAGTTCCCTATGTAGGGCTCACTTGAATTTCTAGCGGCTCTTGGTTGGAGCTAGGGCAGTGCAGGCATCCGCTCCAAGCCTAATCAATGTGTGCAGTGTTTAAGCAGTTAGGGCGAAAGAGAAGTGCTTCCAGCACCCTCTCACTTAGCGCTATCAACAGGTGGAGCAGCCACACAGTCCCCTCTAGCGTGGAAGGCTATTATGAAGCAAAATCAAGCTCGTAGCTAAAAGGTCTCAAGTACAATTGTTCAATTGTCACTGGAGAGGTGCCTTTGTTTCCTCTGGCTGAAGTACAATGGGATACAACACTAGCGACCCTAAAAGGAGCGCATCCCCAACGCAGCTAGCACTTCAGGGTAGACCGCCGCCATCACTGCGCAGCACATCCCCCGCCTGCAGCCCTTGGGGCCCGCTCCCGCGGGTATTCGGCCTCTCCTCTTTCTTACTGGATGTTGTAATTACTGCTCCGGGTCAGGCTCCGGGAGAGGCAATCATCTCGCCCTCCCCGCCGGACGGCCCAAGCTCCCGCAGGAAGACGCAGAATCTTGAACAGGCCACACCGCTGCGATCTCCAGAGAGCCCTCAATGGCGCCGCAGGCCGCCAACCACGTCCCGGGCTAGGCTGTGAGGAGGCCGGCGCAGACCACGCGGCGGGTGCAGGGACTCCAGGCGGCACCAGCGTCCCCCACGAGACACCGCCCGTCTCTCCTCTGGCAGAGCAGGGAGACCAAAGGCGCCACCTTCAAGGATCCAAACCCGGGCGTCTCTCCCAGAGCGGCTGCGGGCCTCAAGTGTGGGCTGAGCGAACTTCCCCGTCTGACACCATTTATGGCACCTCTGCGTAATCCTCCGGCTCAGTGGAGGTACGCAGCGACTCAGCAGCGCTTTCCCTCTCAAAGCAGCCCAGTTAGGGGTTAAAACGGCAGCAAGATGCACGGTTATTTGCTGGATAGTATCGATGGCTTAGAGGAGCTTCATTACCGCGCGGCCATCTTTCGAGCCGGCAAGCTCCGCCCCCAGGTAGGTACAGTTAGCACGCTAAATACTAGGGGAATCACACATTTGACGGTGGAACAGGAATTGCAATAACCACACATATGTGTGTATCACAAAGTGAATGCATGAGTCCACCACAACACACACAGAAACATTGCAGGACAACAGAACTACAATGTACTCACAATAGTATGACATTGTGATGCATCTGTGTACAGTAAAGCCCAGAGGATATTGGCCCAGACAACACACATATCCACAGACCCAGCCACTCAGTACTGATTTCAGTGTCTCCAAATACAACAACACAGAAGTGGTTGTGTCACAGTCGTCATGGAAACATTTGTAGTCAAAATCCATCTTGGTTTTGAAAGAAGCATGGGCCAACAACAATGTAGGGTACAGTCCCCATGTGTGGACTGGTGCCGCTGCACACAATTCCCAATCTGCATGTGTCTACGGTCATCTTTGGAGAATGTCATTCGCAGCAAATCTGCATCTAGCTCCTCAGGCTGTAGTGTGTGCCAGAAATTAATAATCCCATTTTTAATGTGCAGATTGTGTCCTGCACAGTAGTAGGATTACGCATGAGTCTCAGGACGTAGGATCCACGAACAGTGTTGGTGTGTCTAGTGCACAGCTCATTGTGTAAGATAAGCTGCAAGAACGGGTGAGGATGCTGGGGGGGGGGGGCTCAATCTGTCGCTCACCAACACAATTGACATAGTCATCCTCCAGCCAGGTGATATGGGCACATCTTGTGAGAATGAAAGACGTGCTGAACTAAGTATGCTTTTCCACATTTGGCACTGAAACACTGTCCAAAAATCTATGCAAACATCAAGGAGACCTTCAACAAACACATATTACCATCAGGCCCTAAGGCAGTATTTATTGGGCACAATGGGAGCCCTCATGGACACACACAAGGGCTACCCTTACAAAACCAGATCAGAGGTAACACAATTTAGAGAATGGAAACACTTATGGAACTGGATGTCTTGTTCCAGTGTCAAATGTGTGTTTGTTTACAGTGCAATGTGTTTTCCTCAGCACAACCAGAGATATCATCACAATGACTCCATCTCCCTTGGTGTCACCATACCTTGGACATTCAAAGTCAGAATGCCAGCAATAACAAATGCATGTGTAGTGTACAGGCAAGTGTGGGCATGCGTTTTGGAGTAGTCTTACCCCAGGTGGCATAACAACACACATCCATGACTTGAACATTGATGGGGCAGTATCCCTCTAAGGAATGGACTGCCATCTAATTTTCCGGAATCATGACATTGAAAATTTAGCAATCACCACATCCATCCTAGGGCAGTTTCCAAGGCTAAGAATGACCAATAAATGAGTACAACTACTTACAAAGGGTGAAACGCCACATATGCCAACACACAACTCAGGCAAGGCAAGGCTGGTGGAGCCAACATTTCCAGTGATGCCAATAGGTCTTGCATATGACAGTGTACTCAAAGTGGCCATTAAAACAATCAGTCATGAACATCCATTGGCAGACAGCAAGCAGCAGACAACACATTCCACATCTTCATATTTGCTCTGGCAACTTTATTTGACTACTTACATACACAAAATCTACACATATGTACATTTCAACATTACCTCATGACCTGCATGAACTCTACTTGTGCAGGTGTGACCCCTCTCACATCCACCTCAAAGTACATGCTCAACTTTCAAAACTATCAAACACACAAGCACGTCATAAGCCCCTTCTGCTGCAGCTAGATAGAAAACATGTCTGCCCCGCAAGCTACAGCCTTGTACTCAAACTGTTCAAACTCAATTCTCACAATCTCACTCTGGCGCTGTCCTTCTCACATACACGCCTACATGCACAGCACCACTCTTCATCACTATGTACACTACAATTCTCACATACATGACATGCACACAATGTACTGTACTCATCACCTCCTCATCAGATGTCAAACGTAACTTTGCAAAAGGACCACGTTCATCACCAGTTGCACCCTCAGTAATGTCTTTGGACTGCACTTGTATCACAACGTGCAGCATTACTGCCCACTCTGACATGACCACTTTACACATCACCACATCTCACAACAAGACACTTACATTGCTCAATGGATATGTCCTCAGTCATTCACAGATCACCACACACCCACCCTACTCTGCTTAAGTTCTGCAGATTGTCATGTCTAAAAAACACATGCATACACAGATGCAAAAAAAACATACATCAACTATGCAACACCACACATTTGACCGCTCAGCACACTAAATTAAACAACTGGCGTATACCCTGTACATACACTTATCCACTTTGTCACAAATGACAAGTTGAACCTTGTCTCACTGTGGCCCTGTCACATCCACGTATGACTTACATGCTCCATACCACCATTGACTTATGCACATCAACAACTATCCTCACTCATTGGAAATGCCTGGTTACAGTCATCCCTCACTGTAGAGGCACAGACTACAGCTCACTTCCTGCCAGAATAAAACCTTGTCTAAGTGGTTTAACACCTATCACATCTACCTATTCATACCATCCCTTACACACGATTTAACCAGTTGCATACTATGAATCACATAATTCTATCTGTAAACACTCACATAGAGTGAATGTGGATACCTCATGCCTCCTACACAAGATCTGCCTATGCACTCAACTCATATCTCACACTCTCTAACAATCACTAAATTTGTCCTGCCACCATGAAGTATATCTCTCCACTCCTTTTTTTTTTTTTTTTAATCTTTATTTAGACATCCTACACATACATTAAATTTACAAGAAACACATTTATAGATTTTATAATTCAGTATGTATGTACAAGATGTCAATTATTTGTCTTTAAACCCTCCCACCCGTCTTAAACTACCCCCACCCCATCCCCCTTGAAACCAAAAAGGAAAGTTATTTAAATTAATTCTTATTAAAGATATTTCAACAACAAAAAAAATTCATTCAGCTTATCTGATATATCCCCTTTTCTAGTTAAACAAATTCAAAAAAAAAAACTTAAACTAAAATTCTTTTAGTCTCATTAATCCATATGGTTACTGGAGACCAGATTTCCAATCCTTTTTCTTTTACCTTGGCCCCCTCCTTAAATAAACCGCCATTTCCCAGCGATAAATAGCTAGCAATTTCCCCAACCAGCAATGAACTGTAGGTGGCTCCCTATCTAACCATACAGTAGCCAGGCATAGCCTAAATACTGCCATAGCCGTGAAAAGCAAAACTCGATTTGATTCTCTCATTTCTTGGTTACTTACACCTAACATAATTACTTGCGATGTAAGATTAACATCAAACCCCAACATAAGCTTAATATACTTTGCCACTTCATTAATCAGAGCTGATAATCGGATACAAGTTGCAAACATGTGTACGCTATCTGCAGCAAAGTATCCACAGCGAGAGCATTGTGTACCAGTAGTACCCCCATTTGGAGATCCGCGCTGGAGTAATATACAAATTAAGCCAGGTCTTAAAACATTGTACCTGCAAACTAGCCGAAAAAATGCGGTCTGGCTCAGCAAGAGAGAATCCTCACATTCCCCTACCTCTGCTTGTACCAGATCCTGCCAGCGGGTGGTATGCTTAGTGAAATCATCCTCCGATATATCATTAAGTATTTTACATATTTTAGCAATAGGTGCAGGGGCCCCTAATAACAAGTCTAGTAAAGGAATTCTAAACCCATTAATTACTTTCTTGGATAAGTAATCCCTCACTTGTAAAAATTTAAAAAATGCATATTACCAATCCCGAATTTCTTCTTGATTTCATCAAAAGAGTGTATTGAGTTTTCCCCCATCAAATCACCTATGTGCCTCACTCCTTTGTCCTGCCAAATTTTCATATATCCATCTCGGAAGATCTCTGGTAATAAATAATTATCTGCCAAAGGAGTGTATCTATGTATCCTACCTATTTTAACTTTCTTCTTAACTGCCATCCAAACCTTAAAGGCTCCCAGTAAAGTTTTAAATTTCACTCTTTTGAAATACGCAAAATCAATATGACACATAAGGCAACCATGGGCCTCTGCCCCTAATACTAGCCTATATATAGATACCTCTTCTATTTCCACCAATTCCTTTCCCAGTAATTCAGCCATCTGATGCAGGACAGCTGCCCAATAATAAATCTGCAAGTTGGGGACAGACCACCCCCGCGGTTTCTAGATAGGGTCATATATTTTAACGCTCTGCGGGGCGTTTTCCAGCCCACAAAAATCTTGATATTATTTGATTAAAAGCCAAAAACCATGCCTTATTTATCTCAACTGGAATAGCTCTAAAAAAATACAAAATCTTAGGCAAAAATAACATTTTAATCACGTTACACCTTCCTAATAATGTAAGATGTAAGCAGTTCATTCTGTTAAAGTCTGCTTTAGTTTTTTGTAATAGTGGCTCCAAGTTAATCTGCACAATTTCATCCACATTAGCAGAAATCTCAACTCCAAGATACTTAGCGTTCTCTACTACTCGTACATCATTCAAGACTGTTCTAGAATTTTTAACAATCAGCGTTTTATTTTTATTAAGATGATATCCTGAAATTTTACCAAATTCTCTAGATTCCTTTTCTATCTCATTAATTGCCGCCAGTGGATTAGCGGTTGTTATAGCGAGATCATCGGCATATGCTAGAATCTTGGTATCTCCTCCAATAGATTGAATGGCCTGTATTCTATTATTCTCCCCTATTTTCCTTATTAAAGGATCAATATATAAAGCGAATAATAACGGAGAGCAGGGGCAGCCTTGACGTGTTCCGCGGGTAATTCTAATTATATCCGATGTAAGCCCCATCGAGGCTACTCTTGCCGTGGGATCCTGATACATACATCTAACTGCCCCGATAAACCCCTTACCCAGGCCATTCTTTTCCATAATTGCCCACAGAAAGGGCCAGGAGACCCTATCAAATGCTTTTTCTGCATCAAGTAGTATTGCTGCCATAGGGTCTCCTGTAATCTTTGTATAATCAAACAACGCAATTATGCGGCGGATATGGTCCGTCGTGCCCCTTCCTGGGACAAACCCATGTTGACAAGGAGAAACTAATTTTTTGATAACTCCAGATAATCTGTTCGCCAAGATCTTAGAATAAATCTTTGTATCACTATTAACCAGTGTAATTGGCCGATATGACCCCAGTTCTGTTATGGCTTTACTTTTTTCGGGAAAATTATAATATTGGCATGTTTCCAAGATTCGGGGCTGCCAAATCACTTTGTGCTCTATGAAAAACCTCCAACATAAGTGTCATCAGCTGTGCCTTAAATTTCTTATAAAACTCCCCAGGTATTAGGTCCGTTCCCACCGCTTTACCTAGTGGTATAGAGTCAATAGCCTCGGATATCTCTGCTAATGTAAATGGCCTATCCAAATCAGCTCTTTCCTCCAGAGATAGCTGTTCAAAAATTTGCCCCCTTAGATAAGATTCAATTTCTTGGTCCCCAGCCCGAACGTCTTCGGTATATAAACTTTGATAAAAGTTTTTAAATGCATTAAGGATAGCACCATGCTCGCTTACCATGCCCAAAGTGGGATCTCTAATTTCATTAATCCGAGTTTGAATCGTCTTATCCCTGGTCCGAACTGCCAATAAATGACCCACCCTCTCATTACTTTCATACACCTTATTCCGCCAGGCCATATATTTACCAGCCGCTTTCTTAATAGAAATCTCGGTAATAGCAGATCTAGCGATAGTAATTTTAACTTGAGCTGCCGCTGAGTTTGCCCCAGCAGAAATTGCCTCTATCAAATCAGTTTCTGCCTTCCCCAAATCCTTATACAGAGCCTTATATCTCTCCACTCCAACCAAAATTTAAAATACTAGTCACTCTCACCTTTACCCTTGTTTCAAGCAAGCTCAGCACATGCAACATGAACCCTTGATTATACATCTGCAGCCAGGAGGCATATTCCCATTAACACATCCTCCCATGTGTGGCAACTAAGAGCATGGTGGAGACTCCTGATCTTGGAACATCTGCACAGTAGACAGACACACATCCTTTCTGTGCACTCAATGTCCACTTGCCTTACCACATACAGCACTTGGCAATCCAACAGACATCACAGCACTCATAGTTCAGCTTGGTGTGACATGGGACAGCATCAGTCTAAGCTTAAATCAACGCCATTGTCAGTCATCCACAAAATACAAATAACACACAATTCATATGCTCAACTACGACTGGTGTGTGGTTGCAAAATGAAATCCAAGCTGGGACAATCCATAAACCCCATACATGTAATGTCACCAAACAAAAGCAGGATGGCATGAACGACTTGTAAATGAGTAGGCAATAGACTATTAAGACAACACACACCTTGCTTCACAAGAATCCCTGCAGTAATTGGAGTCCTGTTGAGGCAACAGGGTCGGAAGACGGTGAGAATACTGCTCACCTTACACTCACCATGGGCTCAGGAAATGCATCAGATGTGTTCACAGCAATGAAGGGTTTTTGCCTACAATGGCATGCCACCTGTGGCAAGGTTGATATTGCCACTATTCTACAAGATCTGAAGAAGACACAGACATGGGTGCACCACTATCAAATCACATACAAGTCTTGTAATATCACTTTGTGTACATGGGTGTGTACAAAGTCACTGCCATGCAGTCAAAATCCATATGTATCCAGGTGAATTGATGAGACAGGTGTCTATCTGCACATCTCAAACATATGCAGCATGCTTCGCCTAAACTGTTGCACTTTGAGACACTTGCCCTATGTTGACAAATGAAAGCATGACCTATGTGTAAGTGTGTTTAAAAAATTCAAAGGTTTGTAACTTCATGTCACACTCTTACCCAAAACTGATGTTGACAATGCACCCAGGAAATGTAGACCCAACATTCTTGAATATATACTGTCAAAGTGCTCATACTCCATGGAACATATGCAATCCATGCCATACTAACATCATTGTATATGTAAATTACTAATTGTACATGTTATACAGTTAACTAAAAGACAATTTGGTAAACACAGAAATTTGCAAACAAAAATGAAAACATGCTTTATTCAGCCTCAAAATTAAAATAAATAAATAGCATAAGGCCATTGGCCAGTCCATTAATGTCCATGTGTTTTATGAGCCAAAAACATAATACCCATCTACTCTTGCCTGCACAAGTTCTGCTAGGGGACACCTTCACTGGGAGGGGCATCTAGGGGACATGCCAGGCACCAAAGGGGACAAACTAATGGGGACTGGGTTGTGTTTTTGGAGGGATGGTATCAGGAGGGGTGTCAGGGTCCACTGCAGTGGTAGATTCTGATGGCAGGGGGGTGATTCCACTGCAGTGGTTATCTCTAATTGAGGGGGTGGGGGGCAGCTGTAGTGGTAGGGGCAGATGGAGCTGGGGATGGGGTGACCTTAACTATTTTTGGGATTTTTAAATGTTTTAGGGGTGTGTCGGGAATGGGGATGGGATAGGTCTTTTTAGTGGAAGTGTTTTTTTTGAGACAGAGGTACTGGGCAGGTCTGGGGGGGTATGGGTTGCTGGAGCGGATTTTTTCTTCTGGGACCAGGGGGAGTTTCTGACGGGAGTTGTTTGCTTATGTTGTTTCTTCTCAGGGGGGGGGGGGGGGCAGATGCTGATGCCGGGTCAGGAGGGAGGTACATTCGGTGTAGGTTTGGGGAGGGAAGAATTCAATGGGAACAAGGTTGTGTGCCTGGGCTGAGGGGAGAACAGGAGAGGAAAGGGTAGGGGTTGTGGAGGCAGAAGGTTGTGAGGTGTGCGGAATGTCTGTGGATGCATGTTTGTCGTCTGCTGTCACGTCCCTGTTGGAGAGTGTGCTGTCTGTCTCCTGAGTGTGTGGTTTGCAACTTGTGTCTGTGTGTTTGTGTGCTGCGTGTGGATGTTGAGGTGTGTGCATGTGTGTGTTTGCATCTGCTTGGGTCAGGGAGGGTAGTTGGGACAGTGGATGAGGAAGAGGTAGGAGGGGGGAGGTACTGTTGGAGCAGGGACAGTGCTGCCGTCAGTGTAGAGGCCATATACTGATTTGATCTCTGTAGGGCAGACATGTTAGAGTGAATGCCCTCCAGGAATGACGACATTTCTGTCAAAAGAGTGGTATGTGCATGGAAGAAGTTCAGCACGGATGTCTGCCCCACAGCAATCTGCCTCAGGATGTCGTTAGCATCCACACCGAGGGCAACAGGGGAGACAGGTGCAGGGAGTGAGGTGCCTGGCTCGAAGGAGATGCCTCCCCTGCCACGGGAGCAGCCATGGACAATGGTACTGGGAGCAGCTGGGAGGGTGGAGATGAGAGTGGTGGTGGTAGTGGACTCTGAGGTTGTTGATCCACTCACTGTCTCCCCCACCACCACATGGGAGTCTTCACTGGAGCTGTGATCTGCTTCAGACCCTGCTGATTGAATTGCAGAGCCGCTCCCAGTGAGGCTCCCCTCACCCTCTCCGTCACTGGGTCCCTCCTCCGACGACTCATAACTGGACCCAGACTGACGTACTGCTCCCACCACATCCGTGGCACTGTCTCCTCTGGTGGCCGCTGATGATGCTGTGACCAAGAATAAAAATTAATTACATGAGTCCTCCATATGTACTTGACACATAGGTAACATCACAGATGTTCACAGATCCAAAATATAAGACATAACATTGAGTTGTGCTATTAGCTCTTGCAACTTTAACATACATGGCACTTGTTAGTCTGCCAGTTAACCATTGCTCAATCACACATGATGTGATCTGCAACATTGGGTGTATCAACATAACCACAAGGTTGACTAATGGACCATGTAGCAGGGGATGTTTCGTCTTGTGCTCATGACGGTCTTGTGTCCTGACATTTCTGGCTTCTCTCCTGCAAGTGAGTTTAGCCATCGCAATGGGAATATGATTCGCAGATACGAATTGAGACATGGTATACATTCTGCTATCATTAGTCATCAAATGTGGAACCATTGGCTCATATGTCACAGTTCAAATGTTTTCCTTGTCAAACATTCACAATGTGTAGTCATTGCATGTCATGTCACACAGATAACAGTGATTGATCACTTTTGTCCTGTAACTTTGCTTCTCTACTGTCAGTTCACTCATATGACTCTTATAGCGGAGACACCAAGGCGGTACGCATAGCTAGGCTGACAGGCATGTGGCACACTGTCCTGTGTCATCTAAGCACAATGTCATGTAGCAGAATCAGAATGTTTTGCACATTGAAAACAGCTCAAGTTTCACAGATGTGAAAAATGGTCTACAAACTTCCAAGTCTGATCACTGCAGCTTCACAATGCCTCAGGTGGAACACCATTCCACTGGCACATCTGGGTGCATTGACTGTAGAGACTATTGTTACTGAACTAATATCCATCATGAGTTTTTGCGTGGATGTAGATGTGCATTCTTGCCTTGTCACTGCATTTGTGGACTGTATGACCAATTGTGTAATTGTTGTCATTTTAGAATGTAGATGTCTGTTGTGTAAGTAATGGCTAAAGCTTTTACCTTTGGATGAGTAGACAGTGACTTTATTCTGCATCTTCAGCTTGTTTGTGTAATGTGAATTACTAGTCTATCTGTGTGCACTAGACTTCAGTGTATGGTGTTGTTACATATATTTGCATCATCAACATCGAACATAGTCTGTGTAGGTGATTATATGTGTAATGTAGACATAACTACATGACAGTGTCCACCCTGTGACAGTGGTGGGCATAATTGAATATGTGAGATGCTGTGTCTATCAGTTGACACACATCTCTTGCATTACATGTTCCTATTCTGCCTACCTATTAAACATGTGACATGTCTGGGAAGGGTACTGATGCTGTGATATGTATCTAAGGTCATCCTTTTTAATTGAAATCTGTTTTTCAAATGTTCTGTAGCTTCAGTTGTGTTCGCATTTCATGTTCTGTTTGTCTCAATGCATGTTGCTTTAGACATTGTGACCTGACACCAACTGTGTTTATACTCTACACATAGGTATCGCAGACGACCTGCAGTCCACAGGCCCTTTCCAGACCTACAGACCATGGAAAAACGTGACACCATCAGAAAGTACTGGTTCACCAGGCCAATAATTGAACAGTTGTCTTTGCAGTTGACACCTCATCTGCAGCCTGGTCGCACATATCCAACTGCACTGACGCCTAAAGTGAAGGTTATGGCAGCTTTACATTTCTTTGCCACCGGTTCATTTCAATACACAGTGGCAACATCTGGTGGAATGTCACAAACCATGTTCAGCCGTGTTCTTCGTGATGTTTTGGAGGCATTGCTCCGTTACCTGGAACACTACATTAAGTTCCCAACACCTGGAGAGTTGTCAGATATCAAGGGGAAATTCTATGCATTGGGACGGATGCCCCATACCATTGGCTCTATTGATGGCACCCACGTAACATTGGTACCACCACAGGCAAATGAGGTGGTGTCTGAGTTGGCCACAAATCCCAACAGGGCCTTGTGGTCCAAACACCAGTCCCCAGTGTAAAACATCTTGTCAGTACATTGCCACTCACTGTCAGGTAAGCAGAGTTCCAGGTGTGCTGTTTGGGCTGGGTGGTAAGAGTGTGTGTACAACAGGGCCTGCTAGGAGATGTAGTCAGGGCTCACACTCCTCCTCCCAACCACCCTAAACAGCACACAAGGAACCATGCTTACCTGACAGTGAGTGTAAATGTACTTCCAAACTGGCTGACACTGGTGCCTGTTTGACTTTGGCTGCAACACACAACAAGTTCTTGTGCTACAGACACCACAGAGCAGTGTCAGCCATCTTGCTAGTGCACTTACTCTCACTGTGGGGTTTGAATAGGCCCAGAGGAGTTACCTAGTCTGGATGGGAGGAGGAAGAGTATTTACAAGGGCTACAACTTGCATAAGGCCCTGTCCTACTCACACCTTCCCACCCAACTTAAACAGCCCAGCATGTCCTATGCTCACCTTACTGTGGTGCAAAAAGTCCCTGCTGGATATCTGACACTGGTGCCTGTTGTTTGACTTGACTGCAGCACACATCAAGACCGTCTGCTCCAGACACCATGCAGCAGTGTCTGCCATCGTGGCAGCACATTGCCACTCACAGTCAGGTAAGCAGAGTCCCAGGTAAGCTATTTGGGCTATGTAGGAAGGTGTGTGGAGGCCAGAGCCTGATGGTAGATGTAGTCAGAGCACAAACACTCCTCCTCCCAACCAGCACAACCAGCTCATCTGTGGCAATGGCTACCTGACATTGAATGGAAGTGTACTAAAAAGATGGCTGACACCGTTGCATGATGTTTTGTACACAGGGTCTTGGTGGGAGTTGGTTTCAAGATCAACAGCATGCAGCAGTGTCAGCCACCTTGCCAGTACACTTCCCCTCACTGTGAGGTAAACATAGGCCCAGAGTAGTTAGCATGGCTGGGTGTGAGGATGAATATTTGCAATGGATACAAGTCACATCAGGCCTTGTCCCACACACACCATCCCAGCCAGCAGCAAAAGCCTACCTGTAACTCCGCTTCCCTGACAGTGAGTGTGAATGGACTTGCAAGATGTCTGACACTGATGACTGGTGCCTATTTTGCCACAACTCCCAGCAGGGTGTAGTTGTCCAGACAGAAGTCCCCAGCGTCAGGCATTTTGTCAGTAGATTTCCACTCACTATCAGATAAGCATGGTTCATGGGGGTCTGTTTGTGCTGGTTGTGAGGAGGAGTGTTTGCCCTGGCTTCAACTCCCATCATGCCCTGTCCTCCACACACCTTCCCAGCCAGACCAAACAGCAGACCTGGAACTATGAAGTCCCTGACTGTGAGTGGAAATGTACTGGCAAGATGGCTGACACTGGTGTCTGGTGTTTGGAGCACAAGGCCAAGATGTGATTAGTAGTCAACTCTGACACCAGGCACCAGTGTCAGGCATGTTGATAGTACACTACCCCTCATTGTCTGATCACCACTCAATCTGGTGTGCTGTTGGAGCTGTGTGGGAAGGTGGGTGTGGGCACAGGCCTGATGGGAGTAGTAGTCACAGCAAACACTTCTCCTCACACACAGCCCAAACAGACACAGTGGGCCTGATTCACAGAACTAACTTACGTCAAAAACGTAAAGTGTCCTAACTTTACTACTCCTAAACTGAGAAAAATCCTAACTTTAAGACTTTCGGTATTCACAGAAGGCATTTAGGAGTCCTAAAGTTAGGACTACTAACTTCTGTGAATACCGAAATGAGTAAGTTCATTCTGTGAATACCAAAATGAGTAAGTGTATTCTGTGAATACCAAAAAGTACTAACTTTACGTTTTGACGTAAGTTAGTTCTGTGAATCAGGCCCAGTGAGTGGAAATGTACTAGCAAGATGGCTGACACTGCTGCATGGTGTCTGGAGCACAAGGCCTTGATGGGAGTTGTAGTCAAGTCAAAAAACTTGCACCAGTGTCCGACATCTTGATAGTAGACTTCCATTCACTGTCAGGTAGCCATAGGCCCAAATGATCTGTTTGGGCAGTGTGGGAGGAGGAGTGTTTGCATTGACTACATCTGCCATCTGCCATCAGGCTCTGTTCTACACACACCTTCCCACCCAGCCCAGCCATGCCACCTGGAAGAGTGGTATCCGGACAATGAGGGGAAGTGTACTTGCAAGATGTCTGACACTTGTGCATGGTGTCTGAGTTGACTCCATCATGGCCTTGTACTCCTCGCACCAGTCCCAAGTGTCAGCCATCTTGCCAGTAGATTTCCACTCACCATCAGTGACATCATAGTCCCAGCTGGCCTGGTTGGGCTGTGTGTGAGGGTGTGTGTGGGACAGGGCCTGATGGAAGATATAGTCAGTGTAAACACTCCTCCTCCCACACTGCCCAAACAGCTCCTCTGGGCCTCTGGTTAACAGACAGTGGATGTAAGTCTACTATCAAGATGTCTGACACATGTGCATGGTGTCAGAGTTGACCACAACTCCCATCATGGCCTTGTGCTCCTCACACCAGTCCCCAGTGTCAGCCATCTTGCTAGTACATTTCCACTCACTGTGAGGGTCGCATAGTTCCATTGGGTCTATTTGGGCTGTGTGTGAGGAGGAGTGTTTGCTGCGACTACAAGTCCCATGGGGCCTCTGCCCAGACCCACCTTCCCAGCCATCCCGAACAGCCTACCTGTGACTCAGCTTTCCTGTGAGTGGAAAAGTACTGTCAAGATGTCTGACGCTGGTGCATGTTGTGTGACTTGACTACAACTCCCCTCAGGCCTTGTGCTCCAGACACCATACAGAAGTGTCAGCCATCTTGCCAGTAGATTTCCACTCACCATCAGGGACGTCATAGTCCCAGGTGGCCTGGTTGGGCTGTGTGTAAGGGTGTGTGTGGGACAGGGCCTGATGGAAGATGTAGTCAGTGTAAACACTCCTCCTCCCACACTGCCCAAACAGCTCCTCTGGGCCTCTGGCTAACTGACAGTGGATGTAAGTCTACTATCAAGATGTCTGACACATGTGCATGGTGTCAGAGTTGACCACAACTCCCATCATGGCCTTGTGCTCCTCACACCAGTCCCCAGTGTCACCCATCTTGCTAGTACATTTCCACTCACTGTGAGGGTCGCATGGTTCCAGTGGGTCTGTTTGGGCTGTGTGTGAGGAGGAGTGTTTGCTGCGACTACAAGTCCCATGAGGCCTGTGCCCAGACCCACCTTCCCAGCCATTCCAAACAGCCTACCTGTGAGTCAGCTATTCTGTGAGTCAGTGGAAAAGTACTGTCAAGTTGTCTGAGGCTGGTGCATGTTGTTTGACTTGACTACAACTCCCCTCAGGCCTTGTGCTCCAGACACCATCCAGCAGTGTCAGCGATCTTGCTAGTACATTTCCACTCACTGTGAGGGTCACATAGTTCCAGTGGGTCTGTTTGGGCTGTGTGTGAAGAGGAGTGTTTGCAGCGACTACAAGTCCCATGGGGCTTGTGCCCACACCCACCTTCCCAGCCATCTCAAACAGCCTACCAGTGACTCAGCTTTCCTGTGAGTGAGTGGAAAATTACTGGCAAGATGTCTGACGCTGGAGCATGTTGTTTGGAGCACAAGGCCTTAGTGTGAGTTTGTGAGAAGTATGCACATGGTTATAGTTTTTGAAAACAAAATAACGTCGCACTCAGGATTCTTCGGTTTGCATTTATTAAACATGCAGTCTCGGTCTGTCAAACCAACGCATTTCAGCCACACAGGGCCTTGCTCATGGGGAGCAAGGCCCTGTGTGGCTGAAACGCGTTGGTTTGACAGACCGGGACTGCATGTTTAATAAATGCAAACCGAAGAATCCTGAATGCGACGTTATTTTGTTTTCAAAAATTAATTTAGTCCACGGATTCGGCCTCACGATCGCACCTGCTGCTGAGCGGTCTGGCTACGAATCCCATTGAACGCTATGGTTATAGTTTTGTGCATTTTCAATTTAATTGTAGGTATATTTGTTATCAATCTGACCAGAGAAGGACAATGGGAGTGAGCGATCATTAATAAGACCTTAATGTAATAATGTCTATATTGGTAATTGTATGATCCCAAGAGGAAATGTTCAATATGCCTGCATATAACAGTGTCTGCATCGATAAGTACACAATGATAAGAGGAAATGTTAAATAAAATTTGTTAAAAAAAAAATATATTTGTTATCAATCTGACATACACATCACATGCTCTTTGAATCTATTCTTTTTTTCTATGTTAATACTGTCATTTGTTTAACTGTATCCTTTACAGTGATGTCTCTAGGGGTGTAATTGGTAACTTTATTTGAATGTGGATTGGGTACTTACCAGTCTCTGGTGCTTCTGCTAGTCCATAGACGCTTTCCGGCGGAAGGATGGCACAAACCTTCTCCTCCTAGGAAGTGAAGTGGACAGGTTGTGCAGGAGGGCCACCGCCAGTCTTCTGGCTTTGGGCGTGTTCCCTGCCCAGCAGTTTTTTGACCCTCCTTCGCACATCGTAGTGCCTGTTCCTGATATTATCCATTGTGCGCATGGAAGGTGCTTGAGCGTTCACCTTGTTGACTATCCTCTCCCACATCCTATTTCTCTGGGACAGGGGGGTCTGTTGGACTTGGTTCCCAAATAACTGTAGCTCTACTCTAACAATTTCATCTACAAGCACTTCCAACTCATCTGTAAAACGTGGCTGTTTCCTTTTGGCCATGGTCAGGGTGAGTGTGAAGGTGAGTGGGAATGTGAATATGAAAAAGAGTGTGTGTCTGTGAGAATTTGTATAAAATAAAATCTGTGCAAGTTGTGTGGTGTGAAGTGTGAGTGTGTGTGGCAGAGAGGCAGAGAGCAGGGAATGTGTGGTGGTGGCTCCTTGGACCTATTAGTAGTTGTAGCAAAGGATCATGGTGTTGGCCCTTTCTAGAGGTGGATTTGTGGGTGTGGCAGATTTTTTTTATTTGGCGTTGCCAATGGTTGTTTTGACTGTTTTTGACTTTTACCCCTCGACATTTGATACACAGACCAACACGGTTCCGAAACCGAGTCAAATGCATCGTCATCTGCTAGCGGGTTAAACGAGCCTGATTCGTAACCGGCATGCTATTCTTGAGTGTTTCCAAACAAGTTGGTCACATTGGTCCTGTTTCCGGACGGTTCGTTCGGAAGGATTGAGGTCCGTACGACTCGGTTGGAGTTTAACATGGAATCCATCGTGCTCCGTCGCTCGGAAGGCTTGCGGTTGAGTCGGTCGGAAAGCATTCCGGATCCGATTCGGTCGGAATGCTTTCCGAACGAGATCGGAATCGGGCCCTAAATAGTTACATACAGCACTCCAACTACTATTGAAACTGCTTTAGGTGTTATGTTGTACACAAAAGGGATCACAGTAACTATTTCCACTCGAAGCTAAACCATTTAGGGGAAAGTGCTGGACACTAACATGGTCACATTTACTTTTCCCACTCCAATCTATGCCACTTAGTGGGAGACATTGGGCACTAAAGGGGTGACATTTACTATTCGCACTCCAATCTAAATCATTTATGATAAGGTGTTGGGCACTAAAGTGGTAACATTTACTTTTCCCACTCCAATCTAAGCCATTTAAGGGAAGATTTGGACAGTAAAGGGATGACATTTATTATTCCCACTACAATCTAAGCCATTTGGGAGAAGGTGTTGGACACTACAGTGGTCAAATTTCCTATTCCCACTCCAATGTAAGCCATTTAGGGGAAGGGTTTGGACGCTAAAGGGGTGACATTTACTAATCCCACTCCAATCTAAGCCATTTAAGGGAAGATTTGGACAGTAAAGGGATGACATTTATTATTCCCACTACAATCTAAGCCATTTGGGAGAAGGTGTTGGACACTACAGTGGTCAAATTTCCTATTCCCACTCCAATGTAAGCCATTTAGGGGAAGGGTTTGGACGCTAAAGGGGTGACATTTACTAATCCCACTCCAATCTAAGCCATTTAGGAGAAGGTGTTAGACACTAACATGGTCACATTTACTATTCCCACTCCAACCTAAGCCATTTAGGGGAAGGTATTGAACAGTAAAGTAGTCACATTTACTATTCCCACTCCAACTGAAACTATTTAGTGGAAGGTTTTAAACACCAAGGACCCGATCACGAGTCTGGCAGTCCACAGACCGCCAGACTCGAGGGAACCCGGCAGTGGCGGTCTCCAAACTGCCCTATTACGATATGGGCGGTGGGACCACAACAGCTCCGCCGCAGCTGCCAGGGAACCGCCATTCCCTGGTGGTGTTGCAGTGGTCAGAAGGCAGTAATATGCTTGATGGGGCCGCTGTGGTTCCGCCAAGCATATTACAAGTTTTCTCTCCACCACGGCTTTCCACTGCCATGGCCCCCTGGCGCCTCACGCCCTGTGGATGCACACAGGGGGGCACAACATGTGCTCCCATCTGTGCTTGTACACCAGTTCCTGCACGGCATGGACTTTTCAGTCCATGCAGTGCAGGAACTGTTTCTTTCGTTCCCATTGCGGTGCCCTTCTCAGGGCACCACCGTGGGAATGTCAAAAACAAAGCCCGCCAGACAGGAGGAAACTCCTAATCTGGCAGGAGGTCGGACCACAGCTTTTGTGGTTCGGCGGTGGGGTGGACCCTGCGCCACACCACCAAAGTCGTAATCAGGCACTAAATGAGTGACATTCACTATTCCCACTCCAATCTAAGCCATTTATGGGAAGGTATTGAACAGTAAAGTAGTCACATTTACTATTCCCACTCCAACTGAAACCATTTAGTGGACGGTTTTAAACACTAAGGCACTGATCACGAGTCTGGAAGTTCACGGACAGCCAGACTCGAGGGAACCCGGTAGTGGCGGTTTCCCAACCGCCCTATTACGATTTGGGCGGTGGGACCGCTACAGCTCTGCCGCAGCTGCCAGGGAACCCCCGTTCCCTGGTGGTGATGCAGTGGTCAGAAGGCAGTAATATGCTTGACGGGCCGCCGTGGTCCCGCCAAGCATATTACAAGTTTCCTCTCCACCACGGTTTTCCACTGCCATGGCCTCCTGGTGCCTCATGCCCTGTGGATGCACACAGGGGGGCACAACATGTGCCCCCATGTGTGTATGCACATCAGTTCCTGGATGGCATGGACTTTTCAGTCCATGCCGTGCAGGAACTGTTTTTGGCATTTCCATTGCAGTGCCCATTTTCAGGGCACCGCCATGGGAATGTCAAAAACAAAGCCCGCTAGACAGGCGGCGGTGGGGTGGACCCTGCGCCACACCGCCAAAGCCGAAATCGGGTGCTAAATGAGTGACATTTACTATTCCCATTCCAATCTAAACCATTTAGGGGAATATTTGGACACTAAAGTGGTCACATTACCTATTTCCAGTCTAATCGAAATTATTTTTTTTACGTTTGTGAACACTAACGGCCTGATTTAGATCTTGGTGGACTTACGGCATCCTGCCGTGGTGGCGGTCCCAAGTACTCCGTTGAGTTGACGGCGGCCTGCCCGCCCGCCATATTTAGATGTTGCGGCAATAGACAGGAGACCGCCGCACCTGCAGTCCTGTCTGCTGGCTAGCACTACTCTGTCGACTTCCAGCCTGCGGATTGCGCCTATTTAGATGTTCCCGTTGTACTGGCAGTGTCCTGGCAGCAGAGTCCTGATGTAGTGGGGCAATTGTGGTGTGGAGTCAGGCAATACTACTTATTTACATCTCAATACACATATATGTTGTGTGTATGTCAATATGTACATGTAGGTAATGTGTACGGTTCATTGATTTTACATATAGCATTGCACACCAACAACATACTCGCACCATTGACTGTACACGCACACCCACCACAAAAGCCTACCTTAGAATCCAGCAACAGCCGGGTGGCTGAGCTTCGTGGTCAAGTAGCAGCAGCACAGCGAGGATCTGGACAATGGCATTGAAGACAGAATCGGTGGTGGGACCCTGAAAAAAGGTGAATATTCAACTCTTTTTCTTTGTTTCATCCAACCTTAGGGGGTCATTACGATGGCGGGCGGACAAAGTCCGCCCGCCATCGCAACGGAAAAAGGGACCGCCCGCAAGAGGTGCGGCGGTCCCGCTGTGCCTATTAGGATGCGACCGCCACCATGGCGGTCGCATCCTGTATATTTAACATTGTGGCGGGCGGTGCTGTATTCAGCACCCGCCACAATGTTAAAAGGGCATGTTGTGCTTTTGCATGCACAACGTGACAGACACCGTGCGGTGCCTGCCACCTTGTGCATGCAAATGGGGGTACCCCCCAAGTGCACCCACCCACCCCCCCATCCACCTGGGGGCCCGCAACGGGCCCCCAAAGGCATTCTCTGCATGGCTTTCCATGTCGGAGTCTCCGCCATGGAAAGGCATGAGACCGCCATCATCGTAATATGGATGGCGGTGCCTGCAAGGCACCGCCACCATATTGCAGGCCTCTTCCGCCCGGTAGGCAATCGGGCAGATTGCCTACTGGGGGAAAACTGGCAGACGGTCTTTCCGTCCGCCTGGGTCCCCACCGCCATCGTAATATGGCGGGGGGAAATGTTAGGCGGGTGGACGGAAATGGCGGGCGGATCACCACCGCCATATGGGCGGCGGCGATCCGCCAGACATCATAATGACCCCCTTAGTTTGGAGGTTTCCCCACCACAGTTGATCATGGATGGAAAAGCACTTCATAATCTGGACTGTGAGAATCTTGGCGGGACACCTTCCAATAGTCGCTTCAGCCTCTGATGCCGTTGATGCTGGAAACAGATCCTGGCAGAGTCGGCTGCACCGCAGCGTTCTTCCCTCAATGCCCAGACAAAATCTAAATCGAGCAGGCGGATTGCCAAGACAGCAGGCAGGAAGACCACCAAAAAAGCGACGGCGGAACCATTCCAGCCAAGATCTAAATCAGGCTCTAAATATAACATATATTTACCACCCCCCGAAAAAATGTATTTTATTAAATAATATTAATTACAAATATATAAAAAATCAACATTTTGTATTTAAAAAATATTTTTAAAAGCTTAAAGAAATAAAACATACATAATATGAAATTATATAACAAAAATGTAAGTATTATTTAATATATGAAATTCATATAAAATAATTAGCATCACACGAATTTAATAAAAAAAAGTACATTAATACACAACAAATAACTAAATATATAAACTAAATACAGCCAGCTTAATGAAAAATATAAAATTATACAAAACTATGAATAATAAAAAAATGTTTCATATACTATTTAAAAACATAACATAAAAGTAAGCCTATATATTACACAGAAATTGTATAATTCATTTAGTTCTCCTGTAACACATTTAGAAGCAATATTATTCAAATAAATATATTTTTTTAATCAAATATAAAAAGATTTATAATTAAAAAGCAATAATGAAAAAGCTGTATTTTATTAAATAATATAATATAAATATTTATAAATGATCTACACCTAATATATTTAATTCTAAATATTATTTTTCTAATAATTAAAATTGTTTACCAAAGTAAAAATAAAGAAAAAAATGTAATTTAAAAACAAATATACATTTGTATACAATAAATGAATAAAATGTAATATTAAACCATAAATATAAAATCCCTAACAAAATATATTAAAAATTTCACATAAAAATATCTGTAAAAGCTAATTAAAATCAAACATTTAACATTTTGTCAAAATTTATCAAAAGCGATAACATAAATATGAAAAAAAAGCAAATTAATATAACAATAAAAAAGGGATGCTTAATTTAAAAAAATAACAGTATTTTTCTATAAAATAGAAAATATTAAAATTTAAATTCACGTTAATTAATAAAAATGGCATATTAGAACTGATGCACCAAATTTTACATGAAAATTCATACAAACATATTTAAAAATTCTCTCCACCCTTTACCCACCATCCCGCTCCTATAACATTATAAAACTCATAAAAACACAAAATTCCTCTAAATAATACTTTAAACAATTAATTATAATACTTACAAATTACATAAATAAATTAGAAATGAAAAATGAACAAACTAATTCAAATACAATACTAATTAAATACTACAAAAACATAATAATATAATGAATGCAACGATAATTTAGAAAACTTAAAGGCCCATTACGATACCCGGCGTAAAAAAATCCGCCACGCATGAAAGCGGCAAAAATCCGCCCGCACACACCGTCTGAACACCGACCATGCCATTACGATGACACAAACCGAAAACCGCCATCGGCGGAAAAATCACACAAGATACCGCCCGCCCTCGTCCGAGTCGGAGTCAAACCGCCCGCCACGGACGGAAACACGCACGACAACACAAAACCGCCCGCCCTCACGGCCGACACACCGCACGTGAAATTACGATCGCACCGCCATGAGCGCGGGTAAACTACAAATATACCGCCCGCCAGCGCAAACAACGCCGATGAGAATTGACACGGCAGAAGCCATGGCGCCCACGTCCCTGCACAGAAACCATCCGCTGACAAAAACAATCGCACACAACATGGCCAACAAGTCCACACAGCAAGGCACGCACAAATACACAAGCACAGTACACATCCCGAAAACACCCCCTGGACAAACAAAAACTACAAAGGCCAGAACACCAGACACAACACACCTGAAAACAACAGACCATGAGGACACACCCACATAGGTAAGTACAAAAGCAGCACTCCCACAGACCACAACCCCTTGCAACATTGCAAACCAGAGAGGAGAGGAGAGGACACAGTGACACAGCAAGGACAGCAGCACACCACAGAAACGCACACATCACAACCACCACCACCACCACCACCAAACACCGGCACCACAAACCCCCTGCACATTACACAACACACACCGCACCAGCACCACAAACACCATGGCACCACAAAGAATGCCCAAGTTCACGCCCATTGAGCTGACGGTCATGGTCGACGAGATTATCAAGGTGCACCCACAAATCTATGGGAACCTGGTCCAGCACACACCACTAGCCACCAGAAAGAGAATGTGGAACCGGATCGTAGACCAGGTCAATGCAGTCGGGACCCTGCCCAGGAACAGAGTTGAAATCAACAAACGGTGGAATGACGTCAAGAGCCTGGTCAAGAAGAAGGAGAGCAAAAACAGAGAGCTGGCTGCCGTCACTGGCGGAGGGAATCCCGCGCTTTTCAAGACCTTCAAAGCGTGGGAGGAGAAGGTGCGAGTCATCATACATCCGGAGATCCTCACCGGATTAGCAGGGGGAGTGGAGGCTGGTAAGTACAAACTAATGTATACCAGCACACCGCTATGTACTCACATGCACTACCACCATGCCACAGCTCCCAGGGACAAACACCCCCATGTCCAGCACACAATACACAACACATCACACACACATGCAACAGACACCACCACACACAGCCCAAACCTAACAACTGTAAGATACGTGGGGGCATGTGTACACTCAGCCAGCCACGTAACCACCAACAGGTCCCCAAGTATGCCATAAGCGCCACAACGAGCACCCACCACACCCATGTGTCCGCCATAGCTGCACTAACCGACAAGTAACAGGTAAGTGGCAGGAACACAAAGTGCAGTGGGTGGGAGGGTGGACAGCTCAAGTACAACACACACCAGGCCCCTAGTCCCACAGCACAGCAAGGAGGAGCATCCCCACACCCCACACCCACGTGTCAGCCACCGCAGTGCACACCGACAGCCGAAAGGTAGACATCACGGTCCACAACAATCGGTGTCAGTGGGTGTCCAGCCATCACCACGACCCACAACACCGCCCCCACCCCCACAGACCTGCAACATGGAGCACCCCCGCTTAGAACCATGTGGCATCCAGTACAGTGCACGCACGAACAACCTGCAGGTGGGAAACTGGACAGGGCTGGATTACTGGAGGCATGAGGACCGTAACACGACCAACACATGGGACATGTCACGTAGCATACGAACACGCAGCACCGCCCACTGTCACGAACAAGTGAACAATGTGCACACGGACATGAACCACAGACTCACACCCCACATGACCCATCACAGACACAGCAACACCCAAGGAGCCACGTCTGCATGCACAAGCCACACTGAATATAGTACCACACGGCAGCCACTGTGCAACCCATCACACACAACCGAAACACCATTGAAGTCCTGTCCATGTAGCCCCTACTGCCTGTCAACCACACACCCCACAACTACGCCTATGTAAGACAAACAACACTAGACGCAACAGAGCGGAACAACATAAATGCACACGAACACCATTGAACCCATCAAACACACAGACACACCATGCACATACAACATACCATCCATCCCATCCGTCAGCCCCAGTCTCATGAAAGGCATGTCATCCGAACAGCTGCCACACATACAGCAGTCACGCTAAGAGACATGCCCATGACCAACCATGTGCCAGAAGTCAATGAAGCGCACGCCACACTGTGAGCAACAACACACAACATGGGCCACACCCCCCGAGCACTGCAGTGATGCACATGGCACAGGGCAGCACGCACACCAAGGAGATGGGACAACTGCAATACGTCGGGTGGCACACAACCATCACTCACTCATAACGATGCGTCCAATGCCATGTCCAGTAATCACAACAGACAGCAAATATGCAGGGCATGTCAGGCATGCACACACCTCAGACCATGCACTGTCATGCTGCCACAACACATGTCACGTTCGGCACCCATGGCTCACAGCATGTACCCCAAAAGCATATCCCATTCCAAATGCGTTTCTGGGGCATGACCCCCATGTTGCCATAGGCGTTCCTAAGCGTTCCATATGCACCGCAAAAGCAAAGTACAAACCAGACCCAGGATGGGCCTGGAGCCCGCATACACCAGAGTCACAATAAGTAGGAGCACAGCAACACACCCATCGGCATAGCCAATCCGTCCCATGCCACATGTGCACAGCACACAGTCCCATTGCCAAGCACACACAACAACAGATTGTACAGCCACACACCCGCCTCCGGGACACACGTGCACGAGAGTGCACGAACGGAGAATGTCAGACAACCAAATACAGACTTCGCCAGGTGCAACACAATAACAAATCTCATTCTCTCCACAGGTGACGAACTGCTGGATGCTGGGGATGGAGACAGCAGCCAGCACAGCCAGCCTACAAGCCCCCAACGAGGACACACGGATGTGGAGGATCTGTCCTCCTCTTCGGACACGGACCACCAAGCAGGCCCATCTAGTGTGGCAGGGCCCAGCCGCTCCCCAGGACCCCTCCTACCCACCAACCCATCATCCAGGGCTGCTGAACATTCCCAGCCCCCTGCTGCCACAGTCGTTGCGGCCACACCCATGGTCATTGCGGCCACACCCACGGTCATTGCGGCCACACCCACGGTCATTGCGGCCACACCCACGGTCATTGCGGCCACTACCACTGCCGCAACCGCCACCACGTCTTCGCTGGCCCCAGCCCCAGCGCAGGTGGTGGCCCGGACGACTGGATCCACCCTGGGAGCCAGGGCGAGGACCGTGGTGAGCAATGTGGCTAGTGGGCAGGCCGGTGGCAGCAGGACTGGTAGGAGGAGGAGGGTCAGGGAAACGCCAGTCTCCCCTGGGAGCCATGCCCTGCCTCAAATGGCCAGAGTCCTTGGGGCCTATGAAGAGGCCCAAGGACAATGGGCCAGGTCTGCTACAGACACGCGTGAGGTGCTGGGGGTGCTGAGGTCCATGGACGCCCGTATGGGCCAACTCGTGGACCTCATGGGCCAGCTGGTGGTGGCGGTGAGGTCACAGCCAGGGACAGCAGCTCCCCTCCGCCACCACCTGCCGGGGCGCAGGGTGGAGCAGCAGTGTCCAGTTCCCCTGCGTCCACAGCCAGTGAGCACACCTCAACCACCAGCAGGTCGCAAGCAGGCACCCCCCTCGCAAACGTGGAAGGGGCCGTCCGAAGTGGAAACAGATCTCCCGGGAGGACTTCGCACGCTCCAAACGCAAGTGAGGCAGCCAGCCAGCCTTCATTGACCACCCACTGCATTGACTTGGACTACGATCCCACTCCACACAGCCATCTGGATGGCATGTGTGTGTTGGACTATGGACATAGAACCAGTGGGTACACCCTGAGCATCTCGCAGCCATGACCGACAGCTCATTGTCACTGCACGCACCACTTTTGTCATCACCTTACACACAATCACATGTCACAGTTTGAAATAAATGCACCTCTTCCACAAACTGCTGTCTGTGCCCTGTGTTTTAATTGTACGGAATACAACGGCCACCTTGAGCGGAACGGCACCTGATGCGTGGCATGGCAATGGAACCGGAGGGCCTGTAGGGACCTAGGGGTGGGAGACAGAACAGGAGCACATTCAATGAGTGTGTCACACACCCATCACACAGTACATGTCAACAACTACAAGCAATGTACACACATCGCACAGAGCAATAGGGCACAATGCCACAACCACCATCAGTGGCATACTAACCTGGGCATGGAGCGTTGACACACAGCACGCAGTGAACAAAAGGCCACCCTGACACAGCACACACACACCTGCACAAATACAGACACATCAGCCGTCGTACATGGACACTCACCGTCAAGTGAAGTAGCGGGCGATGAGCTGCTGGCGCACATTCCCAGCTTCCTCCTCTCCGCTGTCCTCCTCACTCGAGCTGTCCTGGTCTGCGGGCTGGGGCCCTGGTTGATCTCCGTCATCCACAATGAGGGGGATCTGCTTCCGAATGGCCAGATTGTGCAGCATGCAGCACGCCACCACTATCTGGCACACCTTCTGTGGGAGTACGCCAGCGCACTCCCGGTGCGGTCCAGGCACCTGAACCTGGACTTGAGGAGGCCAAAGGTACGCTCGACCACACGTCTGGTCCTCCCATGTGCCTCATTGTAGCGATCGTCTGCTGGGGTGCGAGGATTCCTCAATGGACTGAGCAGCCATGCCCCATTCGGGTACGCAGAGTCACCTGGGTGTGAGGGACACAGAGAACCGTTGCTATTCCAACTGGACAGGGGACAGCATCGCACAGCCAGCACGCTACACCATTCCACATACTCACTGACAATACAGCCACGATCCTGTTGCAGATTGGACATCAGTCGTGGCAAGATGCTGTTGCGCATTACGTGTGCGTCATGGGCCGAGCCTGGGAACTTTGCACACACGTGGGTTATCACCATGTCCGCAAGGCACACCACTTGCACATTCAGGGAGTGCGTGTGCTTCCTGTTGCGGTACAGGTGCTCAGTGGCCTGTGGTGGAACAAGGCCAACATGTGTGCAATCAATGGCACCAACGACGTGTGGGATCCTGCCAAGGGCATAGAATGCACCCTTCACTGCCGCCAATTCACGAGCCCTGGGGAATCTGATGTACGTGTTTCGGTACAGCATCATGGCTGCCAGTACATCCCTCAGCACCTTGCTGAACATGGGCTGGGACATCCCTCCTCCACTGCCCACTGTGTGCTGGAATGACCCAGTGGCGAAGAAATGCATGGCGGCCATCACCTTAGCCGTGGGGGTGAATGCTGTCGGATACACCCTGCGGGGACGGAGATGGGGTTCCAACATGGCACACAGTCGGTGCAGGGTTGGCCTGTCCAGCCGAAACTTCCTTATGACCTCAGTATCCTCCATGTCCGCCAGCAATTGGTATGGGCGGTCAATGTTCGGTCTCCGCCTAGGGAAGATGGCAGTGGACACATGTCAAAGCAACACAACACATAGCAATTTCGCATTCACATCACTGACATGACTGAGCAAGCACATGAGTCACAGCCCAGCTGTCAAGCAGGGACGGCACGGCCACAATACACTTACACAGGTCTCCCACCAATGGCAATGGCTAGTGATGCAAACCACTGCCATGAGCATGCACATGGGGATCTAGGCCCCAATGACTTGCGGGGCGTGCTGATGGGGACTGACTGCATATTCGTCAAGCGGCAACGCCACGGCAACATGAATGTCTGCTGAGCATGGCACTGCTTCCGAGGCTGGATGAGTATGGCACACAACGACGATGATGTGGGCACAGGCTGAGCGGCCAAAACAAGTGGGACCTGTGGCACGAGGGGATATGAGACAGTAGTAGGTGTCAGCACTGCACCCTATGTACAGCACTGTACGGATCACACCTCCCGAAACATTGACAGGTGTACACATTGACAGCCCCATGCCAAGACGGCTGTGTGCTTGCAGACACACGTCACAGGTGAGAGGTTACATTGCACGTGCCAGGTGGCAGACGTACATAGTGGGAGCTGGCATGTGTGTGCATGTGTCTCCTGTTCAGGATCCACCAGATGGGCGCTGACTCTGTACTGACCATTGGACACAGCATGTTCCGTGGAAGGCTTGTGTGTGTGGGATGGTGGCACTGGATGTGCCTCCGTTGGGTGGGGGGCCATGCACAGGGCGGGTATGTCGATGATTGCGCATTGTTGGTCACGGTGGGTGCACCCACTCAGATGTGTTGCCCTGTGCTCAATTCCTATGTCTGCATGATGATGGACTGTAGATGTGGGCAGACTACACATTGGTCGATGTGCTGTCTATATGCATGTGCCTTCACACCAGGCACAGCTGCCCCTGCACATGTGACCCCTGCTGGACTCGCTGCTGGGTCTGTGGAGCTGATGCACCTTCTGTGCGTGGGGCGGACAGCTCTCCTCACTTCCCTCATTGCGCATGTCATGACTTTGCCGCAGGTGACATGGATCATGGAGGGCCCACATGTACGCGTGGGTAGGCTACACATGATTGTTCACTGGTCGCCACCCCCAGTCAGTGTTTCGAATGGGAAGGTTGTTGTGCTGGTGGTATATTCGATGTGGCGGATGGGCGGGCCTAGGTGCGGGCTTACATTCCGGACATGGGGGGTAGTTGGTTTGGCGACTAGTTGCAGTACACACGGGACACGTCTCTTCCTGTCCACATCTGGGTCATCCCTTGTACTCACTGACAGTGATACAGTCATCTTCGCCCCAGCCCTCATGTCCTCCCCTCGCTCCCCCAATATGCATGTGCACCTGCGAGGCTAGCGCTTGCACAGGCAGCCCCAAGCTCGCACCAGAGAGGGCAAGGAGTGTATGTGTGGGTCCAGTTGCACGAGTGGGCTGTCTCAGGGTATGATGTGTGGCGGGACGCCGTCCACCTGCGTGGTGCCCCAAATGGAGACCCGGCCTGCATGGACTATGCATCACAGTCTTCGCCTTCCGGATCCGCCACCTGCGACACCCAGTGGCTGTGGCTGCCCTTGCGGCCAGGCCGCGTCCGTCTGTAGGTGATGGCCCACACATTCACTCTTTGGCCTCTCTGGGGAGGGCTCGGGGGTGGTGGCGCACGCGCTTGCACTTAGTCGCAATGGCATGTGGCGTGGTTGGTATAATGGGCAATGGATGGGATGGTGCGAGCCACCTCCCGTGACGTCAGTGCTGCTCGTGCTGTGGTGCGTCCCCCTACACTTCCATTTGACTTGTGCCATGCTACACGTTGAGGTTCTATTGCCTGCGTGATATGACCAGGAGGAGCGCGAGGAGACCTCTCACACACCATGCTCCACTGCCATCCCGTGCCCTGTATCGCCTGTGCGGATTGACTATGTTGGGGTTACACCTGGTCGACTGGGGCTGTGTGTGCCTTGTCAAGGGGCATGGCGGTCGCACAACAGGATCCAGCTTGTCCACGGAGGGTGGGCTGACGTGTGCGCCTGGTACCGCATTGTTCGTGTGCCCGGCTGCTGTGCACACACGTGTTCACTTCCCCTGACAGGTGTCCTCTCACAATGCCCAGGGAAGCGGTGGTGTACTGTTCATGACCCCTCCCAACACGGCGTGCTCCAACTTGGCATGTGCGCATCTACCCGTCACACCCACCCACCTGAGCACTGCGTCCATACGACTTCACACGACACATGTGTGTCTTCCACAGTTGTGCTACTCATTTGCGTTGACATCCAATGCCAGTGGACTACATGGTCATGTCACTACTGCCGTGTACTTCACATACTCTCATCCTCTCTCATTCGTACTTGTGAAATGAGTCAGCGGAGACAGTTTTGGTTTCAAACATTATATTGAGTCTTCTGTCCTCTGTGATGCAGTATAGTGGACACTACTGGCAGCGGAATACATGTTGAGGATATACTGAGCATGATTACAAATGGGATAGGGTGTAGGGTTACATGTGATTAGCTGTTGCATGTGGGATGTGGGCTTCAGAGTTACATCTGCTTGGCCAAGGCTGTGCTAATGTACATTTACGTATAGCTGCGGAGCTGCGGACTTTGACACAGACGGTATACAAGTAGCCTACCAGACCGCTTGGCATCATGGGCACAGTCCATCTCAGTTCCATGTGACAGGTTTGCTGCGGTTGTTCCTCATGCACGCGTGCATGTGAGATGACATCAGGGCATGTGCTTGCGTGCATGCAGCGGCGTGCCACTTGTTGTTGCAATGTGGTGGTTACTGGACATGTCACAGTCACTGGGGTCGTGTTGTTGTTGTATGCACTTGTCGTCCATGCAAAGGTCCTGGTATGGGATTCCCGGGGCGGGGGTGGGAGGGGTGCAGCACCCACAGACTCCAGGCGACCTATTCATGTCCACTGAGCGGTGTGTGTGTCCATGGGCGCTGGATCCATGTCGTGTCCTGGTTGTTCGTGCAGTTCCGTCCATGTGGGTGCGATACACAGACCCCATGCCACTGCCTCCCACGATGCATGCGGTGTTCCTGGATGTGATGGGGAACAGTGTGCATGTCCCGGTCATATCCGATGTCATGGCGATGTCGTTGATGGTGTGGTAATTGTTGCCGGTCGTTTGGTATGGCTGTTGTGGTGGTGACTGGCCAGTCCGTGCGGAAGCTAAGCATGGGTGCGGGGTTGGACATCATAGGTCAATTGGGGAACTTGCGTTGGGGTCCGACGAATTTACAGGTTGTCAGGTATGCGATGCCGTCCAGCAGGGCATCCATGTCATTGGTGGTGTACATGTTTGCCAGCCAATGTAGCGGATGGTGGCTGTCAAGGTGTTGTTCGTAAGTTGTCCCTTGGAGGACCATGATGGGGCATGCTGGGTGACATTCGATGTAGCTGTGCTCGATGATCCGTCGTGTGGAGGCACAGTGGTCCCATTTCAGTGCGGGTCCGATGTTGGCCACATACGCCATGCCCCCATAGGCAGAGCAGGCCCTGTCGTGTGCGTCCAGAGGGAGGAGTAGTGGTAGCAGGTCCGCCTTTAGACATGCCGGGTTGGAGAGACACATTTCCACGGGATGCTGGTAGGGACACCTCCGACAGTAGAAGACGGGTATGACGCAGTTGAACAATGTGATGCGGTAAGTTAGTCGGTAACTTACGTTCAGCAGGGACAGGAGTTTGCATCCCAATATATGTATCAGGTTGGTTTTGTACAGCTTGACCTGTCCGGCGTAGTTGGGTAGGTGTGTTGGGAGTGCCATTTTGCAGCGGTGCGTTGTGGTGGCGTGCTCCGGCTGTGTGTGCAGTCTGCAATGTGCACGCTCCGAGGTTGCTGTGAGCTCTGTGTAGTCGTAGGGAGACAGGACTTGTGTTCTGTTGGCTTGTGCGGAGGACACGGGCCCTCATCCCACATGCTTCTCAGACAGTTCAAGGTCAGTGATGTGTGACTCCTTCCAGATAACTTGCATGGGGCCGACATGGGGGAGTGTTTTCTTTTTTCTTTCCCGTCCGTAGTGTTCTTCTGTGATATGCGCTATCTGCCCTGTGGTCGGTCTCCTCTGCATGCCTGTGTTGGTCTTTTATTGGACAATGGCTGTATTCACCGGCTTCTTTCGTAGGGCTGTGGTTTCGGAGTTGGAATGGAAGGTCATTCAGTGCTGTCTGCTCTCCCTTGTGTGGGCGGCAGGCTGCCTTTCCGCTCTGTGTTGGGCCTTGTGTGTGAATGTTATTCTTGGGCCACCTGTTGTCGGTCCCCGGGCTCTTTGGTGTTCCGTTTTGTATGTCTTGTTCATGTGTGCAGGGTGGTATGGGTGTTTCAGTGTGGTACTGGCGTTCCTCTTCCCGAAGGGGCCCTGCTTCTCCTAGTTGGTGTTGCCGCCGCTGTGTGCTTCGCCATGTTTGTTACACTGGGGTGTGTCCTGCTGTTGCGTGACTTCACTGACATGTGTGCGTCGGTTGTGTGACGTTGGGTGTTGACCGTGAATTGGGCGTTGGGGACATGTCTGTGGCAGGCCTGTCACGTGTCATGTGCGTTCGGGGTGGGGCTGGTGTGTGTGCTGCTTGGTTGTGTCCCTGTGTCTGTGTGCGACGCATGCATGGCGCTGCGGTTGGCCTCTGCGTTGTGCGCATGTGTGGCAGCGTCATCGCCGCTTTGGGGCCGTGACGGGGTCGTTGGTTCCTAGTCCCAGGTGGTGTATACACATGTGTTACGAGATGTTACAATTTGGCCTGTGTGTCATATGTGGATGCTATGGTAGATGTGTCGTGTACACGCGGGGGTGGGGGTTGTCCGCTTTTTCCGCCCTTGCACTGTGTGCGCTGTTTGCGTGCACTTGTTGTGTGTGTGCCTACCTGCGTCTTCGCGGTACGTTGCGTCCTTGGTGGTGCATCAGATAGAGCATAGGGAGGGCCTGCAGTGCTGGATTCATGCTCGGGGGTGCCGCTTCTTCGGTGTCCGTGCTCGGCGTTCGTGTTAACGCTTCGGTTTGACGTACGGTGTCTCTTAGCCGTGGGATCAGTTTGTTTGCGGCATCGTAATTTGTACGCCGGGCGGTACGTGTTTCGTCGGACGGTGTGTGTCAATTGGGCTGCGCCGCTACGTGTACGGGCGCACTTTGATGGCGGACGGTGTCACTGGCTTGCCGGCGGTGTTTGGCTGACTTTTCGCATCGTAATCGGGCGGGCGTGTGGACTGCTGAGAGCCGACGGTAACTGGTGGTTTTTGCATCCGCCAGCACGGCGGTAGTGCTTCCGCCCGCCATCCTAATGGGCCCCTTTATTTTTTACAACGATACTAAAAACAATACTTGAAACAATATTCTTACCTTCGATATTTCTGTCCAGAATATTTTTGACATCATAGTATAGTTGACACAATATTTTTGTTTCACAATATTTTGTATTCAATATTAAGTCCAAACACCTTATGAACATGGAAAGGCACTACGAGACTTTCTTAAATAAGTGGTTGCCAAGAAACCGCTAACCAATGATCTGCCCAAAATCTGGCCTAGGGAAAAAAATTCCTGCTTGTTCCTGCAACCGTACGTTGCTAAGGAACCAACAACCAATCATGAAACACAAAAAGCAGACCATAAGCCTACCCCGTTGCTTCTTACAACAGGGCATACTGCCGATCCCAGCGTGACACTGAGAGCCCCACCCCCTGCACTCCCTTGAGCCATGCAAGTCTCTGCTTCGGCCGATACCCAGACACTGCAAAGCAAAGATCGCTCTTGGTGAACAAGAATCAGTCTAACTACATTTACCCCCTGAATGGCTCTACTTAGCTAGTAGCTCTCACTTCTGGTGCGGGCTGTCACTGGGTCCTTTGTGCATAACCTCTTACCAACAGCTAAGTGATTGCTACGGTAATCATCACGTTTTAAAAACAAACAGAAATACATACTTACCATCTACTTGGCGTCGTCACCAGAGAAGAACCTGAGAGTTAAAGGAGCTAAAGGAGGAACATTTATTGGAAACCTCATCATTAAATGCATAAATATGGGGTCTGTGTCCTAATCATGCAAATAATTTGGTAGTTTTGCATTTACTGGGAAAACCAATATATTCAGGCACTGTCTACTAAATCTCTACATATCTCTCTTAATATTCTCAGATGCAGAAAAAGCTTATGAGCCAAAGTAACACCAAGCTTGCAACATTGTTTCAGAGGATTTTCCACTCCACTGATGTGAGCATTGAAGAAAGACAGGCAGCTGGTCAGTGCTCTTAGACCCATCTGGGAGACTCTGACCTATCATTGATGAAACTCGGGTAAGGAGGGTGACCAGCAATCTGTTGACGAATGTTTGGTAAAACTTGAGTATATGCGAGTGCATCATTTTCACTGGGTGTCTGATATGAATCAATTGGGAAATACAGTGAGCACTTGGCAGTAGAACAAGGAGACCATGATCTTGATTGGTGTGTTAACTTAGCAAAGGGGGCAATCGCAGTTGAAGGGAGAAGTTCAAAACACAATAATGAACTTTGTTTTATCCTTGTAGGTACGCTGACGATGTGTGTCTAATAAGGGCAAGTATTGCCACTGACCGGTTCCCTACCACATAGTGATTATACAAGAAGGGAAGTGCTAATAAGATATTATAAGGGATATGTATCCTGATGGATGCCATCGACCCTATAGGGCGGTAGTTAAGGGCTGGAACATGTTGGTACAGCAGATAGAGTAATGGAGATGTTGTTTCTCCTATATACCCTTTAATTCTTTTAACCCTACCAATTGGGACCCAGAATAAAATTTAGAAGGGTGCCTACTTAGTCCGCTTTATTATTATTCTTTTCTGCAACAGGGATCCCTCTATTTCTTCTCTTTTTATATATCATATATAAAAAATATATTTATTTTTTTTGTGCTCCACCATGTACGTTGGTCTGCGTCAGGGTGTGTCAGCGGCCCTATCATGAAGCATGCCACTATTTAGTGGGTGAGGACAGTTTTTTCAACCTTTTGGGTTTCCCAATAAGGTCCCTTCTCCAATTCCTTTTTTTTTCTTTTTCTTTCCTTTACCCCCTTGGGGAGATCTGGCCAAAATGATTGGGATATGTTTTTCTTTCCCATGTTCTGAGTCCTTCTTGTGTAGTGAATTGTATAGATTTCTTGGGAGAGCGAGGAAAGGCGGAATCTCTTCTCCCTTCTGTTTGTGTGAATCAGTCTCTGATAGAGACCTGGAGTTAATTCTGCATGTTGTGGCAGCAGGTGAACTTTCAAAGTGCTAGAGAGTAAATACCCATCCTGAATTATGGCAAGCAAGTGTAGCAAGCCTGGTTACCTCCAAGTTGAGTCTTTAGGCTCCCACACGAAAAATTAAAAAAATTGGAGCAAATAGTGCTTATTAAACTACATTTTTCTCATATGTCTGCTAAAATGCCACAGACGCTTAAGGGGGAAAAGGGTTGGTGGCAAAGTGGTGAATATGTCATCCATCATATTCAGGTTGGATATGACATTCAAAAACATACCTCCTGTTTGATTCCCCTCTTTTGTGACACCCCACTCCGCTATATGGCCGTCAGTTGACCATTAGTTGCCTTTTCTCTTCTATTACACACAGACACAGTCTCTCTCTCTCTCTCTCTCTCTCTCCCTCCTTCTCTCTCTCTCTCTCTCCTTCTATCTCTCTCTTTCTATCTCTCTCTCCTTCTATCTCTGCACCATAACTCAGTAATGGAGATTTTTTAGGTCTGGCATTAGCCAAGACCTTCTGAGTTTCCTAAAAGTATATGTATAATACACTTACTTAAAGGTGCTTTCAGTTAGCTCCCTTAATCCATTGGTCTGTTGTTGTTTCATTCATATTTTGCTTCCTCTCACTACACCAAACAGCATGGGGCAGTAGGTCAGCCTTCTTCAGCCACTGGTTAACTTCACTATGAGTGACTACATTTTGTCCTTTGTGCCAGTGTTTTTGTTTTTCCTTATTACTCTAGTGTTGCCTTTGTGATAGCAGGACACTTTCTACCAGCGCTTCAAGCCCAGTGCACATTCCAGGTTTATCAGCTCCTATCTCCTGTTAGTGCTGCTGTAAATTCTTTGATGGTGTCCATTTGAAACAGATCTTTATAAATGTATCTTCTTTTGAGTATCCATGCAACGAAGTGCATTTATACCTACTCTTTTATGTCATGCTGGTAAGTATTTTATTTGAGGACTACAGTTATATCTGTTAACCAATTTAGTCTCTACGTCATGCTTGTATGGCTTTGTAATCTTTCTATCTATCTATCTATCTATCTATCTATCTATCTATCTATCTAACACTCTCTATTTATGCAACATTCTCTATCTTTGCAACCCTCTCTACCAAGCTATCTATATATGCAACCATCTTTATGCAACCGTCTATCTATCTATCTATCTATCTATCTTTATTTATTTAGGCAATCATCTCTATTTATACAACCTTCTCTATCAATCCAACCCTCTCTATATAGCTATATCTATCGTTGTACCCATATCTATTTGTTTTTGCATATCTATCTATCTATCTATCTATCTATCTATCTATCTTTCTATCTATGCAACCCTCTCTATTTATGCAACATTCCCTATCTTTGCAACCCTCTCTACTAAGCTATCTATATATGCATCCATCTCTATGCAACTGTCTGTCTATCTATATGTCTGTCTATTTATCTGTTTGTCTGTCTGTCTATCCATCTGCCTTTGCAAACCTCTCTATTTATCTACCCTTTCAACCCTGCCTATCTATTTGTAATAAAGATTTACAAAAATATATATTTTTTTAAATAGCAAAGGCAAGAGTCTGCCAGACAATGGCAGAACAATTGGCTTTTTTTTAGATCTAGGGCCCAATTCTGATGCGGGTTGGAAAAGCTTCCCGACCGAGGGCCTGATTCTGATGCGGTTAGGAAGGCCTCCTAATGGCATTTGCTTCTTCCAAATCGGGTCGGGAACGTGTCTTCCCGACCGAGGGCCCAATTCTGTTGCGGTTAGGAACAAATGTTCCCATTGAAGTCAATGGGAGTTCAACCAAATCGTATCTGGAAGCATCCGGATGCATCCTACTCCGCCGGTCGGACTTTCCCGATCCGACTGGGTCGGACACCATTTCCCAACCGATTCGGTCGGGAAGCTTTTCCAACCCGCATCAGAATTGGCCCCCTAGTGTTAACCAAGACCTTTTGACTTTGCCAAAATTATGTGCATAACATAGTTGTTTTTAGAAGTCTTCAGCCAGACTTCATCCATTAGTCTGTTGTGGTGTCATTCACCTTTTTCTTTCACCCACTCCAGCACACATGATGAGTCTATAGGTCAGCTCACTTAAGCCATTGGCTGACTTCACTGTAAGTTACAGCATGCTGCCCTTCACAATGAGCACACTCACACACAAAGTAGTTCCCTTCAGTGCCAGGGACTACTATATTAATGTATGCTTTTTTTTTTTAGATTGAGGATGGCCCAGCAGCTTCCTCAACAATAAAGGTTTGCAAAAATCATGAGAGAATAAGACCAGAATTTCCAAAAAGCTGGCGGCCAGGGCCAAACATATTTGCTTTGCCACTGCTTGTTTTCTTATCTGTCTTCTCCGCTCCCACTCTGTCTCCCAGCCTGCATCGTATTCTGCTCCAGTCCTGCAACTCCCATTGAGATTAACAGTGTTACAGGCCCACATTGAGAAGCTCACTCTGATTGTTAGAGCAGATCCTGCCATTAGCTAGCTGTCCTTCGGGGTGTGTTGTACAGTGCTCTGGCAGCAGCACAGATGGGAGGAGGGCAGTCATTAACCTAAATGGATTTTTACATCTGTCTTTACAGTGCAACTGTCACCTGACCTTTTAACCTACACCAAGGGTATTCTACAGTTCTTTGCTTCCACACAAATACATATCTATTCCTATGCTGTCTATGTGTAATGCTTCACATTACCATACAACATTCCTTTAAAGCAAGATCTATTAGCATTGTCAATGCTTGTTAATTTTATTGATCAGTGATCGATACAGATGACTATAGGTGATAAATGCAAAAAAAAAGCCATCGTTCAGTTAACTAGTTTCATAACTAAAACGTAGACCCTACAGGTGTCTGTCACATTCTGAACTTCCAAAGTTCTGCATATAGTTACTGAGATTGAACGTAGCCCATGCCACTAAAATAACTTTTGACCAAAGAAACTGCCAGCTCTGATAAAACAAAAGAAACATTCCAATATGTAATTTTACCATTTTCGGGCACCTGCAGTCTAGACTGAGCCTGACACAATAATAAAGCCCTACTAAATTATTGTAAAGTCCATATATACTACTTGTACAACACAGCTGGTGACAAGTAGCCTCCTCAATCACTTCTGGTCTCCCTTCATGCAGCAAGAGAACGAATGAGGAAGTCATGCACAAATGAGACTTCTTCCTTCCAAAAGCAAGGCAAAGGCAGAAACCCTGCTCTAAGAAGATGGAAGCTTGGGAGGATGGCCCTTATTTAATTTAATTTTGTTTCTGTTTTATTTTATTTTTCAGTTTTTAATGAAGTGCAGTCTTGGCCCAGAGGCATTAGAGCGCATTATTAGGGATCAAGAAGTAAGTTCTGGTTAACAAACATCATAAAACAACCCATTATCACAAGAAAAACGAGAAACAAACACTTCATACCAAAAGGGATTCTAACTGTCATAGTAAATCGACATCAGGTAACCAAGAGAGCAGAGGGAACAAACATTTAGTAACAGGAAAGACAGGTCAAGTCAACATAGGAGATGCAAGCAACGATCCCTACTTTAACCAAAGTGCCTCTCAAATAGTAAGATTGTGCGTTCCCCTTTGAATGTGAACAGACAAGACGTTGCACAAAGCGCTGGTGGGAGGGAGTTCCAAAGCCTTGTTCCACTATTAGAGAATGCTTGACTCATGCAACTTTCTTAACTGAAAGTTGGAGGTTCGATAAGACAGGACTCAGTGTTTTTTGATCCTCGTTGAGCTCTAGAGACTTTCAGTTTTCCAAGCACGTAGAAGGGAGTGGAGCTATGGAGGTCTTTATGAGCAAGGTATGCCGTCTTAAATTGGGATCTTGAATCTAAGGGCAGCCATTGCACGGTGCAAAGAATAGGAGAGATGTGGCAAATTCCCTGTGGCCTGACACAAAGCAGGCAACTGCATGGAGCAGTGCTCTCAGAGTAGCTAGATGTGCTTTAGGAAGACCAGAGAGGAGTGAGTTACCATAATTTAGCCTGAAAAGAACCAGTGCGTGGACCACAGGTGTCCAGTCTTGCTCATACATGAACTGCCTTATGTCCCCAAGCAATCTTGGCTGCTGGCATGTGCTTTGGGCCCTGGCTTAAATTTGTCTCTTGGGGTCTACACAGTTGTCAAGGATAAAGCCCAATGAATTGACATTTTTCACAATGGCAAGACTGCAGTTTAGGGTACAGAAGGATTCTAGCCACTCTTCATCAGTTTTCCTTGGATTGAGTTTTAAGTGGTGGTTGGTAATCCATTTTTTACCATAATTGAAGGTGGTGGAGAGAAGAAAGATTTCTTCAGGGGGAGATATCTTCAGGTAGATGTGAGTATCACCTGCATATTGATGATTTTTCCAGGTTGATTTTCTCAAAATGTCACCAAGAGGTTCAAGATATAGATAAACCAGAGTTGGGGAGTGGATAGAGCCCTGGGGGAGTTCTTGTTTTAGGTTGATCCTGCCTGGGACAGAGCTCCCCATTTTTACTATTTATGAACAGTAAGACAAATTGGAGTCAAACCATTGCCCATCCGTTCCTTCACGTTACTAATCAGAGTGTGTTGGTTCACTGTATCGAAGGCAGCTGAAAGGTCCAGGAGCACAAGTAGACAGGCTTTGCTTGAGTCTGAGGAGGTGGAGAGATTCCTCCACATATTTGCAGAAGGGCTGTTTCCATGCCAATGAATGAATGAATTTGTAGATTTATATAGCTTGGGTAATCACCCATGAGGGTATCCAGGCGCTGTCCATGGGTACGGGAGAGATTAGGTGATTTGCCCAGAATCACAGGATGTTTATCTGATACCAAGACGCAAACCCGGATCCCCAGCTCCCGAGCCGGCAGCTCTGGCTGCTGTGCCACATCCTCTCCCTGTCTGAAGCCAGATTGGAAAACAATGAGGAGATTATTGGGCTGGATGTAGAGTGATAGCTCAGATGCTACATAGATTTCTAAAACCTTTGCTAAAAAAAGTGTTGAAATCGGGATAACATTGTTTAGGCCACTGGTGTCGGCATTTGGGCTGTTTTAGGATGGGTAAGACCTGGTCGATGTTTAGACTGTTGGGGAAAACACCTTGTTTCAGTGAGGAATTCACTAGAAAGGATCAGTATGCTAGGAGCATCTCTGCCGTTTCCTTGCTCAGTGAGCCAGGCAAAGCATCAGAGAGGTGAATGTAGGTTTGACCTTAGTTAAAATTTCAAGTAACTCTGACCCAGAGATTGTGTCAAAGTGCCACCAGGACCACTGAGCTTTGCGGGTAAGTATGCAATCCTCTGGGATAGTGGATTTAATTGCTCAATAGACTGCTTTCTCTGCAAAGGAGATTACAAAATCTTCACATTTTGATGCTGGTGTGGAGACTGTTCAAGCGGAAGTGTGGGAGTTTGATTGTTTGATGATAGTAAACAGTAACTTTGGGAGATGTTTAGCAGTGTCAAGCATGGAGTTCATGTGGCAAAATTTAGCTCTGAAGATGTTTGATTTGTAGTTTCACCTAGCGGCCCTGAGAATAGTAAGGTTCAAGGGTGAGGGTGCTCATCTCCAGATTTTCTCAAGATGCTTTAGATGGCTTCTTTTGGTAAATAGGTCCTTTGAGAACCAGGGGAGAGAAGGCGTAGGTTGTTCACTCTTCCAATTCAGTGGAGCATATTCATTAATTAGGTTTCCCGTGCAGCTGTTGTCTGTGGAATTGCTGTCCCTCTCAGGATCGGGGGTGGGAAGAATACCCTGAGCCTTGTTAGCCAGGTTGTTAATGCCAATGTTTTTAGATTCACAGAACCATGATTTGTCTCTCTTGAATGGGGCAAAGGCTTTTTGGTGGGTAACGGATAGCTTGAAAGGAATTTGCAGTTAGTCAGACCAATCCACAGAAATGGGGTCTTCAGAAGTCAGAAGTGTGCCCTTGCAGATAATCAGGTCAAGAAGAGAGCCTTTGTAGTGTGTTGGCCTCATTGTTACATAGAAAAGAAAAGAACAGATTAACAGGTTTGTTGTTATCTTCACCTCAGTGAAGATTGAAGTCTCCGAGAAAGATGAGCGCCAGAGCGTATCAGCTGCGATGATATAAACTCAATACATTACTCTGCAAATGTTTTTATCGTCAGGAGGGTGGCATATGATTATCATTCTAAGATTGTAGGTCTTGCGGGAACCAATTTCAAAAGATATGCATTAAAAAGAAGGGAAGTTAGCAGTTGGCAGTAGTTTGCAGCTAAGCGTGCTCCTATGAATTACTGTGACACCACTTCCTTATATAATTTCACAATCACCGCAGATTATGGAATAATGTAGAGAGAGAAGAAGGTCTAGGACATCTTTGAAGCATCATTCCGCCAAATTTCTGTGAGGACCAGGATATGAAGGCTGGGTTCCACATTTGTATTTGAAAACTCCTGGCAGGGCTTAACTGTGGATCGGCAATTGTGTTGCATGCATCGTATAGTTCAGAGAGTGGTCTTGGAGACTGGACAGTTTAGGTGTTTAGTGGGAACCTGAATGAGGTTGGCGATTCCCTTATTCCTGGTTGGAGTTTATGATTGGGAAGGTGGCATTTTGTGCTTTTTGGTGCTACGTTTACTTAAGGCTTTGGAATTGCATATCAGCAGTTCCACTGATTGAATTTGTGTTGTTCTGGTATCATTTTATGTATTACAATTTAGTCAATTTTTTTAGATCTTTGTGGGATGTCTCTTGTGTTGTATTTTCACTGTAATAATGTTTGTGTGTTGCATAAATACTTTAAACACACACAAGTGATGGGAGGAATGCTTGCAATTTGTCTAACTTCTGGCAATCGCTGGGGGTAGCATCCTAACCTATCGTTCTTTTGCTCACTATGCCACTTCAGTTTGGACCCAGCCATATGCAAATCAGTCTTGACCCTGTTCTTCATGGGAACAGTCCAGCCTGAACTGCCAAGCCAGGTCCTCCCTGAACCGGAACACAGGCAACCCAGGGACGGTTTTGCCCTAGAAATGATGGGTTGGGATGCTAACCCGAGCGATTGCCAGTGGCTAGACAAATTGCAAGCATTCCTACCATCACCTTTTGTGTGTTTCATGTACCGCCCTAAGTGGCATGGGTATGCCCAGACGTGGGTCCTGTGCTCACTGTGTCACTGGAACCAAGCTCTGCCCGACTGCTGAGCCCATAACTAGGGCGAAACTGCTCCTTTGTTGCTTGCGTTCCAGTACAGGGAAGACCTGGCCTTGCAGTTCAGGCAGGACTGTTCCTATGAGGAACAGGGTCATGCCTGATTTGCACAGGACTGGGTCCAAGCTGAGGTGGCATGGTGAACAAAAGAACATTGGATTGCTAAGCTACCCTGAGCGATTGTCAGTGGTTTGACAAATTGCAAGCATTCCTCCAATCACCTTTTATTTTTTGCATAAATACTTTAGACATTGCTTCCAAGTTAAGCCTGACTGCTTTTGCCCCAAGCTGCATTTTGTGCTTTTTGGTGCTATGTTTACTTAAGGCTTTGGAATTGCATATCAGCAGTACCCCTGATTGAATTTTTGTTGTTCTGGTATCATTTTAAGAGGGTTAAGCGTGGGTTAATTTATTGAATTTTGTCATTTTCCCTGACAAGGATTGTGATTGTTGCTTGAGAAGGGTTTACAGCCCCCTTGATCAATAACCCAATTTCTCTCAATGCCTCTACCATGCATGCCTTTACCATGCATCCTTTACCATGCACATGCCTTTACCATAGTTAAGTTAAGTAAAGTAAGTAAGTAAAAAACGGTTTGTTGGGTGTCTTAAAGTTCCCATACCTTTTGATAAGTTGACTAAGGTCATCATCATCCAGTGCAGGATATTTTCTGTTGGGTCTAAGTTCACGGTTGCTTCTAGGTAGATTGACACCTAGGGGTTGTTCTTCAGGGAGTGAGGCAGGTGATATGTTTAAATTAGTTGTTTGCGATGAGGGTGAAATCTGAGAAGAAAGGTTGGTAGTAGTGGGAGCTTGGTATTTGTGGGAGAATGGCGATTCTCCGATTATCATACAGAGAGAATCTTGATTTCATTAAAAAGACAATGGAGGCTAACATTATACAATATCCTTTTATTGCTGCCCCAACATGCAGCACTTTAAGGAACATAAAATACATCATAAACAAAACATTCAATTCTTAGAACTTTCAAGACAGTATATATCTCCACGTCACTAAGCATAGTCCTCCTTTAGGCTGCGACGAAAACAGAAGATGCTCCTTGCTTTGACTGAAAAGTATTCTTACTGCAAAGAGTCGCCTGAAAGAAAGAAAAAACCAAGTGATACCACAAAAAATTACTTCTGAAGTAAATAATCATTTATTTCTGTGAAGAATAAATCAAGTTAATGATACAATCACAATAAATCATAGTGAACAACTTCAATTACACAATTGAACTAAACTAATTGGGAGTAGTGGGTGGGATAAAGTTAGCCTCCATTGTCTTTAATAAAATCAAGATTCTCTCTGTATGTTATTTGGAGAATCACCATTTCATTACAAGATCGGAGGCTCTCATTATGCATGTTTAAAGCCCCCCAGTGCCACACTACTCACATGCTCCACTGGTTTAAGATAAAAGCTTGCAAAAGTGCTAGCACCTGATCATTCTGCCGCTTTCATAATGTCTGCAAATGCACCACCTGCCAAAAACACTTTACTGGCCATTGCACCCCTACAAGAGTATGCCGTGAACTTGGACAAATCAATTCTTGCCTCGTACAATACTGCTCTTACCCACCGTGAAATAGTAGCTGTTGAAACTGCCCTATAGGGTTTTACATAGGAAATTAATAACTGATCCTCGCCATCTGGTCTAAATTCCAGCATTCTCTGTTCATAAACTCTCATGCAACTCACTACACACAAATTCTTGCAATCATTGAAAAAGGGATAAAATATGTTTTCAGACATGGTTTTAGTCCTTTTCCAGATCTCAAAGTGGACCCCATGGAATAAAACCTATTGCAACCTTCTAATGCCTTAACATCTGAGACTCTTCTAAAAGAGATTAGACAGAGTAGAGTTGCTAACTTCTGTGATATTTATCTCTTAGAAAGATGGGCATTATCATTATTAACAAAAAGCTCAAAAACAAGATTAACATTCCATAAAGAATCATACTAGACCTAGGTGGTTGCCTAAGATTTATCCCCTTCATTACTCTGCGGATCAAAGGATTGCTGCCAACAGCAACAGCAAAGTCATTAACCAAGGAATGTCCTGCCGAAACACCAGATTTTTAACAGTTAACAGTTCTATAAGAGAGGCTTTATTTAAACAACTCTGCAAGGTAATTTGCCTCGTGTACTGCAGGAGCCTTCACAGGATCCAAACTCCTCTCCAAGCACCAACTACGCCCCTTTCTCCATACTCCTGTGTATCTTTTCCTGGTACCTGGTACCCATGACTCATTCAATAGATTCTTAGCCTCTCCCAAAAGACCAGAGTATCTACCAGATCTCCTGAAATCCTCCAAACAAGAAGGTTCAAGTTTCCTTCTAGCTCTAAAGGATGATTCTCTCCTTTGTGCCCTTCCAAAAGGCCTGGACTCCCTGGTATCAACAGGGGACCTCTACAGCTAGTTCCATTACACCAGGGAACCAAACTTGCGAGTCACAAAACGGAGTTACCAGAATGATGCTGCAATTTTAACTACAGCCTGATGCCTCCACTGTGGGACACGGCGGTATTTGGCTGTAGGCTGAGAAGTCGTAGATGTGGTTGCACTGACCCAATGGCAGTGGTAGTCTCTGGCATCCCTGGGGGAAGCTGATACAATGCCAATGAGTGCCATTAATAACTTAGCACACAGAGCCCCTCTGGTAAGGTGTGCCATTGTGCTGCTACAGTGTTTGGACACTATGCATAGTATGATCCATGAACCGGATGATCTCACACATATGTGCACTTAATAACACACATATGACACATATGCAAAGACTATAAACAGGTCAACTCTACCCATCACACACAACACTGCATTCACTGTTAATATTTACATGAAGTGCACATCTCAAAACTTAAAAGAATTAATGTAGACCTCTAGTGTAAAAAAAATCAAAATAAATGACGCAACACCATTCAGCGTGAAATATTTCTGCCACTGCGTAAGTGAAAGATGACGCTTCCCCGCCGATGTGCTGTATACATTTTTTTCCCATTGTTTGTTCTATTGCAGCTATCCTATTGTGAAATCGATGCATTGAGCGGTAGCATCAAAAAATGCAACGCATTGGCTGAAAACATGCCGCATCCGCTCAGGAAGTGAAGCAATGGATAAAGGGAAGTGATGTAATGGATCCTGCATGCTGCAAACCAGAAACTGTGAAGTTACTTTAACTTTCACAATAAGTCACAGTTTTACTGTCTGGGCTTAGAAGTGGTGGTGTTGTGTGTGCTGGAGAGTGGTGTTGGTGTTTTTGGAGTTGGTGTGTCATGTCTGCTGTCCCTGTTGTATCCCTTAAGTCCTTTTTGTGTGTTTTTGTAGTATATTGTTGTTTAGTGTCCTCTGTGCTGTCGGGTGTGTGTCTTTTGGGGTATATTTGTTATTGGAGTATTATGCTGTTTTTTGGGGTTTTTGTAGTGTTTGGGTTAGTTTATTGTGGTTGGGATCATGGCGGGGTATTTCCGTAGTCGCCCCGGCATAAGCTTTCCAGTGGCTGATCTGCCATTACCTCCCAAAACATGCTAGCCCGTGGGGGCCGTGTGATCCAGGGCTACCCTGTTAAGATAAGGATGCAGAGATGGGAAAGCATACGCCAACAGATGCTGCGCCTCTATGGAGTGGACCGCGACACCCAGCAGTTGAAGCATCACTGGGCAGATGTCGTTGGCAGGGAGTCCGACCTCCTACATTACGTTGACATTGAAGTTGGTGGGCCAACATGTAAGTACACATAACGTGTATTCTCTCTTATGTTTCTCATGTACCCATTGATGATTTGTAGAACCATTAAGTATGGCTCACAAGTAAGTTTGGCTCTAATTAGCCATGCCCCCATGCAAAAGGGGGAAATGCCATGCCTATAGTGCTGGCACAATATGTGCACCAGTGCTATCTGTGGCACTGTGTGGCCCACACTGCTATTAGTGTTACTGTAGGTGATAGAGATGAGTCCCAGGGAAGCATGGAGCAGATCTACATAGCCATATTCTGTCCAGACAACTCATGTGATGACAGAGCAGGTAGTGCAGATGTGCTCCAGAGCTTCTTATTTCTAAGCAGGCATTTGGCATATACAGTTGTGATGGGCCATCACAGAACATATGTCATACATAAAGAGGCTTATTTACAAGGCCCTTGCTCTGCTGGCATTTCACTTATAACAACGTTAAAAGAGATGCAGCGGCTGTGCTACAGCCTTGTAAAGAAGCCCCATAGTGATATGCCATTGATACTCCTTGGCATACCTCCCCTGAGTTGTCAATTATTATTGAGGCCTGCCATGGCTTACACTTCTTAGCTCACCTCTGAATATGGCAGTTCACATTACACTGATCTTTAACAGCATTTCCTATTTGTAATGGGTATAGTTCCTTGATGCCCACTATGGCTACACTGTGCTTTGCACTGGCTTGCCTGACTACATACCTCTGATTGCTTAGCAAATCCCACTTGCTGCATTTGCATGGCCTCATGCAGTGGTTATTGAGGCCAGAGCCACTGGAGTTGTCTTAAGATATGTGACTCACATGGTGCATGACTCCAGTATGAGACCCCAAATGTGTGTCAGAAGGGGGCCCACTCACATGGTCCAGTATCCAAGGGTATGCTTGCCTCAATGAAACACATCTCTACCGATACCATACGTGTCAATGATCAAATATGTAATTGTCTGCTTAGGGATGCATGGAGCATAATTGTCCAATATCATGCACTCAGCAGCACTGATAGGTACAGTACTCACGTTACTTAGGGAACCAGTACGCATGAATTGAGATGTATGTAGCGTACTCATTTACTAATGTCTGCTTTTGAGATGGTCTCCGTATAACATCACCTTACTGAGTATGGTATGTGAATTGTGCAGGTGCACAGCATCAGCCAAGTCAGCTACCATTGTGTAATTTGGTAGTGATGAGGGTCAGCGCATGGTTCTGCAAAATGGCCAACAGATGCATGTTTAAGGCATTTATATTTATGTTTGACTCAGTCAGCCTTACCAATGTATATCATCCAGGCATGTCAACTGTGTCATCTGAACACTTACAACCTGAAGGGCTACATAGCCAATAGCCCTGTATATGCACTGTGCTGTTGTTGCACATCAAATATGTATAGTAAGTTTCACGATGTGATTTACATGTTATCTCTTGTTGCTGGATCCCCTTCATACACGAATCCTGAGATGGACAACTTCACCAGTGAGTGCCTTCATCAGTGCAATTTGCGTACTGCAAGGAGTGAGTGTGATGTCGATGATGCGGGAACTGCCAGATTCAATGTGCATCCTTACCACAATTGAACTTTTTGAAGGAGATAAATAGGCCATGAAAAGTTGTGGTGACATGTTGCATGTCTATCAGCCTCTGACTACTGTTGAGGAGAACACTTTGCCAATCTAGGATGGACCACATTATAGTTGATTGACAGGGAAGCCCTGATCCCAGTGTCAGACAATCCTAATGTATATGGTAGTGGATGAACATCAGAAATGGATGTGGCTCTGTATACTGCAGAATGCAAGTCAGTTGCACATGCCATGATTTTGGGAGCATGTATTGAGTGGTGGCATGGTCCACTGTGGAGTTGCTACAGGTCAAATATGAGAAGTTTCAAATGCCTCTGTATGATGTGGGCTACTATTCCAGCATCCATTGTTACATGTCATAGCTGCCAAGTTATCTGTATAGGTAGCAATGTGTCCTGATATGGCTCCTTGCCTTATCAATTAATAACGTTGTGAGACAAGACATGTACTGTCAAGAAATAGCACTCCTGAATGTGTCAAATGTCAATGGCATAAAGGCCATTGCAGAATGCAGAAGGTACACTAATACACAGTGAAGGTGAAAATGTGTACCATTCCATGGGTACTAAAGATCTTTGTTTCCCTGCATACTCTGCACTGAAATGCTAATAATTCGATCTGTCAATGGTGCTGCTATTGCACAGTCTAACAATTGGTCTTCCTTTGCAATTAGTGCTGAGGACATCTGATATGCTAGATGGTAGGTATGTGTATAGTCACTCTAAGCTGCAAGATGAATTTAGGCTTAGGTGTAATGGTAAATATGATATTTCATGATGTTGATATTTGTTCCTAGTCAGACTTTGAGTACATTTATCCTCATTGTTTCAACAGAGAACATGACCTCTGATGAGCTGCGCTAGTACAACAAACAAAAGGTGCGCTTCCGCCACATCAAAAGGGTTGCCAAGGCACATAGGGCCATGAAGAGGTGATATGAGGAGGAAAAGGCCGAGGGGAAGGGGTCTGTATTTCCGATGGGAACACCAACCACCACAAGGGGAAGTTCAGCCCGCCATGGACAGTCATCTTCAGGTGCCTCCCAAACAGCCATCTCTAGAATCTCCACCAGCGGGCCTTCTCTACCACTGGTACTCACACCTCAGCCCACAGGAAGTCCCTCAAGTTTTGAGCAAGAAATGAGGAAAGACATGTCAGACCTAAAACTCAGAGTGGCAGTCATTAAGAACAAAGTGGACTAGGCCTTATCCCTGCTGCCGGACATAAAGCAGGAAGTTGGGCAGGCCTAAAGATGATTGCCACAGGGACCCCTTCTGCCGTTTCCCCTGCTTGACATGCAGACATTTTAAGAATAGATTTTAATAGGTTAGTTTAGGTTAGTGTAGTTTTAGTGATAGTTGTTTTAGGGGATTTTTAGGGGTGGGTTTGTTTGTTAGTGGGTAGGGCTACGTTGGGTTAGTTAGGGGGTGGGGGTTGATGTGTTTATATGTATAAAAAACTGAATTTAAAAAAAAGTATGAAAAAATCCCCAAAAATGTGATTGTTTAGGCTTCTATGTGTAGGCAGTTGATGTTTGGGTTTCTATATGCAGGTAGTTGATGTTTAGGTGTAGTTTCTTTTGTCCTTTTGTGAAGATGTGTCTTAAGGAGGGTGGGGGTTGATGTTTATCATGTCGTGCTAATTGTGTAGAGTAAGCTAAGTTAAGGTAGTTTTATATAGTAGATAGTCTAAGATAGGGTAGGATAGGTATTTAGTATAGGGTAGATAGTTATTTCTATTTAAACTTTTATATTTACATTAAATTTCATAGTTTGCTACATACAGGAGTACATCATGATTTACTGTTTAGGAGTTAGCATGTGTGCTCATGTGAAGTTTTGTACATGCATTAGTCTTAACTTGCAGTGTCTGGCAATACGTGTGAGTAGGTTTCTTAGCTATGGGCAGGGATCTGTCAGGCTGCCCATGACTTTAGATAATCTTACGATCAGACATTGTTGAGCAGTGGACCTGGCATTCATGAATGAATTATGACACAGTGCTCATCTTGTGTTAGCATGTGTGTGTTGCTAATGCAACATGCCTTGGAGGGATGCTGTGCTCAATGACTTTTGTACATATAGTAGATATTTGGACTAATACACTGATGGCTGTCCCGTAACCTCTCACACTTGCAGTGTTTACTAGTCAACCCAATGTTGTATGCTTGCTAGTGACCATGGACGGATCCAACACTTGTGGGGTGACTTAACTCACCATTCACATTGCCTGCATGACACCAGCTGAACTTAATACTTGCTACGTTGAGTAGGCACTTACTAGTCATCCCACAAATAGTGATTCCAAAATATGTTACACTCTCACTGCCTAGCGTTGTCCCAGACTCTGCAAAATGATATGTCCATTTGGATAGTAGTTGGTGTAGTTGCCTCCCAGAATGGCCAATGGTGAACCTGGTCCTGACTCCTAGAGACACACAACACACAGGTACTAATTATTAGTGCATTTATTTACAAGTGTAAATGTTGAAGGAGTTCACAGCTAAAGTTGATTGCACAACAACCTCATAGGATGTTTAGAGCCGGTGGATGTCCAGACAGAGTCCATGTGGGGAACATGTCATGTGACATGTTGAGGAGAGGAGTGCTTCAATCAGGAGGATGCCTGCAGTGTCATTAGGGAGGATAGGCCACATTGACAGTTCACAAATGTTCAAGGTGAACTGGGTGAAGTCAAAATGAGGACAATGACAGCAGGTGTTCCCTGGCATGTAGATCAGCACAGGGCTAAGGAGAAACTGGGTATATGGCACAGATGAATGCTACTGGACACTTCTTCATTGGAAAGAGGTACTGTCCACATCTTACTTCTCTGATGTGTGTGGTGTCTCCCATGAGGGTGGTGTTGTAGATGTGGCAGTCGAGGAAGGCACACACACATGAGGGGCAGAAGATGTGGATCCCATGCCTGCAGCAGCATTCATCTGTGCCAAAACATGAGGCAGCAGAGCAGCGAGGAGGATCTGCTGGTTGCAACACAGCAGCAAAGTCGCAGTGGTAGACAGCCATGGCAGCCATGTGGGAGTCCTGCTTCCGCTCCATGGACTCCAAGATGGTTCTGATAGCCTCCAGCTCTTTGGCCACCTCGCTGGTGCTACTTTGGCAGGGCAGTTGTTGATGCCTCTGCCTCATGAGACCAGCGATGTCAGCCAGGGACTGCTGGAGGCCACGGAGCAGAAAGTAGGTGCCTCTGATGGCGGCAGTGTTGTCCCTATTGGGACTGAGGCACCCACAGACTCCCTCTAGGGTGGCCACCACAGTCTCCATCCTTGCCCTCACCTGATCTACCAACTCCTGCTGGACTCCTACTGTAGTCCGTTGGATGGCAATCTGTGGGTCCTCGGAGTCCAGGGGTGTGGGTGGGGTGGCAGGTAGTGCCTGTTGGTTGTTAGGCGGGGGATGTGGTGGCTCCACAACGCTGCTGACCCTCCCCATGTCTGGAGATGGTGTCCCAATGGAGTCCAGGAGCTTTTGGAAGGTGTCATGGTCAATGGTTGGTAAGTTGACATCACCGCCATCATCACTAATGTCCGGGACAGGGTGCTGGACAGGAGGTGAGGGTTCATCCTCTGCAATGAGATATGGGGAAATGCTATTGGTGATGTCTTCTACATGTTCACATGGTTTAAAGCAGTTGACAAACAAAGTGCATTACGTTATACTTTCATTTCCTCATTGATGCGTAGGACAGCTGTTACTTTAGGTTGGGGATGGCAGATAGCACTGTATTTCTCTTTCAGATGACTGGACCTCAGCACTGTAATCACTACCAAACTGAGTGGATGGGCCCTGTCCTAGTAGTCAGATTCTAATCACTGACATTCATGCCATTTCATCACGACCAGAGTTGATTATCTGCAGGGTGCCAGACATCTTTTTAATCCGATCCATGCACGTGTATGTGTGCATGCCCTCTCTGGCTGTTTCAAATGTAGTCCTGGCAGCCGACCTACTGCCAAAACAGTGATGGGATCCTGATCCTACATTGACTCTCATGTGCCTACAACACCTACATTATGTATGGCCATCTCCAACGGGCTGACATGGCAGACTGTCACAAAGGTATGTAGATTGTGCACTCCTGGTTTATTGAGTGTTGTACTCTCCAATTAGTGATAAAACGACCAGTGTGCTACACCTCTAAGGCTGCTGGCTAGGACGTGCTACATGTAGAAGATCAAGGCCAAGTCCCAAAGGCAACTTGGACAAGGCGTGCACCACTATGAAGGAATATACCTTACAAATTGAACAATTTGTGATCACGTGATTATCATTTGATTAACCAAACCACATTTATTTCAAATTACTGCTTGGTCAACATGTTGTGCTCATACAGCATTATTTCTGGTAAAAATTGTTTACATTCAGACTTCTACACACAGAAATCTTAATTATTCAACATCTGCAATTAGTCCACTTTAAATGACATGTGCCCAATGCATTTCGGGACAACTCGTCCCTTCTTCAGGGGAAAATCTGTAAAAAATAAAAATAATAATGCAAATGTACAGACATGGTCAAAATACAATACGCTTACAAATTCATACTGTTGTGAATCCTGGGTTACTAAGTAGCAACCTCATATGTTCTGAAGGTATCTGTGTTTATCAGTGCTAATCATGATTATCCTGGGTGATTCACACCTAGTGTCTTATATGTATCTTATATCAATACCAGGTCGCAATTAAACCACCGTAATTTCTGAACCACAATACATCTCTCAGTACACCTAGTGTTTATATGTGTCTCATGCCAATTCCAACAGAAATTAAACCATTCATCTCATGTAACAAGAGCATACTTACTAGTATCACACGGTGTAACTATCAAATGAATACTTGGACGATCAGTATACCAATCTGCAAGAATAGACGGCCAAAAGACAAATGGCCTTATTAATAATTAGCTTTTTTCATATCTTATCTGGCTCATACCACCTCAGTGGCTTATAGCACACATACCTCATAGTGCCATCGAATGCTCAAGCGCCCAGGTCTCTCGATATTATATGTGAGTTTCTTTGACCACACGTGCCATCCAGCCGTAGAGCAAACTTAGATGTAAGCGAAATGTATTACATTCCCACAACTGGTGGTTCCAAAGCTAACTAACAAAGTATTTGTTTTACGCTTACCAGTCACACCTCCATCTAACTGTGATACAGCGTCCCGTCTTAGTCAGTCAGTCAATGTCAGTGCTATTCCTTCACTACAAGTACAGCCATCAGCGGAAGTGCACTGCGTTCAACGCACTTGACGACGGACCTGGTCATATTGAAACTTCGTGTTTCCATGAGCCCCATGTTTAACAAATATGGATACTGAAATCTGCTACATGCCGCTAGTGTCTATGGTACAGATTTCTGAGCGCCAAACTTCCTAAAATCACACGACAATTCATTACCCCAAACCTCATACAAAGTGCTGATTATACACAAAACCAATCTTCGATGTGCTGTGAAAGGTATAGACTATATAGACCGAAAATCTTCTAGTGATTCGTCTGACCCATGTTCATTGCATAAGTACCATTTGGTGGCCCTTAGAGTAGGTGTGTGATGATATGTGGCTGATAGTACTGATATATCTAAAAAGTTATTTGAGGAATTACATCTAAAGAAAGTATGTCATCGCATTGATTAACTGTCACCATTCTGAAATGATGGAGATTTCAAAGGAAATATCCCATATCTAATTTGTCATTGAGTCCCTTAGGGGTCATTGTATCTAGTTTCCTGATCCAGTATATTTCTCTTTGTGACAATATCTTAGAATTATCTCTACGGGGGATATTTGTAAGTACCTCTATGATCTGGAACCTCAGTTGAGCTATAGAGTGTCTATGTTCCGTCCAGGGTACTGCTAGATTAGAATTGACATTGTTGTTGCATATTCTGCCCTTGTGCTCCGTTAATCTCATCTTAATTTTCCTCTCGGTCTTCCCTGCGTAGAGCAAGCCACATGGGCATTTGATAGCATAAATTAAATTGCTGGAGTTGCAATCAGCTGAATGAGTCAAACGGATATTTTCTCCTGTCCTGGGATGCACCAAAATATTTCCTGTTGTTACATTGTTGTGATGAACGCAGTTCAAACATTTTTTAGTTCCCTCAGCCTGATGATCATGGGATGGTTTCTGTGTGGACAGAATTTCTTTTAAATTTCTTGATCTGGTGTACGCAAAGAGTGGTTTTTGTTCAAAGAGCCCATGGAAATCTGGTTCATGTTGTAATAGTTCCCAACGTTTATTGATTATGTTTTCAATCGCTCTGGATTTTGTGGAGAATTAGGACACAAATGCTACCCTTTTCAGTTTATCTGTTGATTTCTTTTGCATGAGCTTCCTGCGTTCTGTAGACACCGTTCAGCGTTCGAAGTTCTCTAGTAATTTCAGTGGATATCCTCTGTTCTCAAATTTTTTTCTTTGCTCTTCAAGCGTCATTTTGCATGTTGTTAAATCAGAAGATATCCTCCTAGTTCTCAAAAATTGAGAGTAGGGTAAAATGCGAACTAAGCTAGATGGGTGAAAACTTTGGAACAACAAGGCGGTGTTCGTGTCTGTGGGTTGTTTGTAATCACTTGTGTTACGTCTGATCTCTGTCAGTTCAATCCACACAATGAGAAATGTCAAACTAGTCCTGCTAATCATGTGGGTGAATTGAATCCTGGGGTTCCTTGTATTCAATATGTTAATGTTGTCTTGCAAACAGGTCTTAGTGTTCTTCCACACCAGGAAGATATCATCTATGTATCGGCAAAAAAGTAGCACATTTTCTGACCACTGAGGATTCGTCAGTATGTAATCATGGTCAAATTTCGCCATATAGGTATTTGCAAATGCCGATGCCCCTGAAAAACCCACGAGGTCCTGCTTAATTGAAGGAAATATTTGTGGTCCCAATTGAAGTAACTATGATGCAAGCAAAAATGCAGGAGTTCTAAGAGAAAAACATGATTGGCTCTCATCATTGGTTGGCGTAGTAGTGCCCACTCAATTGCTTCTAGGTCCTCTGAATGGGGGATGGATGTGTACAGGGAAACAACATCAATGGTACAGAGATGCCATTCTTCATCCCCTCCTTGAGGAAGTTCTTCCAAGTAGCGTAGGAAATCTGTTGTATCTTGGATATATGTGCACCAGGATTCTACAAAAGGTTGAAGAAATGTGTCAAGATATTTCCCTAAAGGTTCAAACAGAAAACCACATCCAGAGACTATTGGTCGAAACGGCAGATCCACCTCGCTCTTATAGATTTTGGGAAGCATGTACAGCTTTGTGCTGCGTGGGAATTGAGTGGTCAAGAAAGATTAAGGGGCCGATTCCGATCTCGGCCGGTAGGGCTCCGAATCGGATTCGGCTTAACCGGATCCGATTCGGAGCCCTATTGCCCGACCGATTCGTACGCGCGTCCGGGCGAGCGAGTACGATGCGAAATCGCCGAACGACTCGTCCGGGCGTCCCGACCGCTCCGACCGACTCGGTCCCGGGTCTAACCGCACCGACCGACTCGCTCGGACTCGACTCGCACCGCGCAATGGAGACGTTCCCCGGCCGGGTAAGTACGATGCGCGCCGCGAGCAGTCCGACCGAGCAGCGCACTCCGGCTCGAAAGAGCAGTCGGAGCCGTACTTTGGGGGTCCGTGTCGGACCCCCCCGTACGCGTAGCCGAGTGAGTCGCACACAGGGGGAACCCATGGGTCCCCCCTACCTGTGCGTGTACGGCGCGAGTCGCTTCGCCACGTACACGCTGTAGGGGCGCCCTTGTCCGCCTCACACCCATTGAGTCAATGGAAGCCCGCGTACGCGTTGTACGACAGGCTCCCATTGACTTCAATGGGAGTCCGACCGACTCGAGTCCGATGGCATACGTGCGCATCGTACTCGTTCGGTCGGGCTGCACGGGTCCGATTCGGTTGGAAATCTCTCCGGGTCCGGCTCGGTCGGAGAGATTTCCGGCCCGAATCGGAATCGGCCCCTTAGTGTTTTCTTTGATCCAGTCCAGATTGAGTGCCTTAACTTGTATTTTTTTCAGTGATGGATATTTCAGCTGTGGGACCTTTATCCAAACGCAAGTAAATTGATTCGTGTTCCAGATGTTCCTTGATCTTTGCCTGATAGAAAGACTGGTCCATCATCACCAAGGCTCCACCTTTATCAGCTTTTTGAAAAACAACATCCGGATTCCGAGCTAGAGATTAAAGTGTGCTGTTTTCCGCTCTACTTAAGTTTGACTTGTTCTTGCTTTTATAATTCAACGCAGTCAGGTCTTTTTTCACAAAAATTTCGAACATGTCAAGAATTTTGTGAGATACGGGTGCTAGGAAGATGCTTTTTGGCCTAAAAACCAACAAGTCCATGTCATCTTGTTTATCCTGTATGGGTACCATGTTCACAAAGAATTTCCTTAACCTAAGGATTCTCATGAATGTGAAGAGAGCAGCTTTGCTTTCCAATGCAGTGCTGTTGTAGGTAGGAACAAATGAAGTGCCTTTGTTGAGCACTGCTGTTTGTGTGGGTGTTAACGTCATAGACGAGATGTTCATCACTAGACTTTGTTCTGACTCCTCAGATTTTTCTTGGCTTTTTCTTTTTCTTTTTCCTCTACGGGGTTTCTTGTAGTTGGATGTTGTTTGTCCTGTGATTGATCGGGCGATTGTCCCGAATCCGGGGATTTGGACAAAAAAGAAAGAAACCGTAGAAGTATTTTCTATGCTCTCATTGTCAATTGTTGAAGTTTGCAAATTGTCAAGCCTTGATGCTGACATTTTTATGGGAGCTCGTGACATTTCCGTATCTTTATCTGACACTACACTTTCTTCCGAAGCTGTATTTGTCTTTTTGATAAATCTCCTTTGGGCATACACTTTTGCCCAAGTGTATGTCTCATGAAGCTAGAAATCTATAGTGTTGCGTTTATATTTCCTTAGCTTGGTTTCTTATAATTCCTTCCCGTATGCATCCAGTTTTCGGTTCAGAACTTCTAATGAGATCTTCCAGTTGTCATGTTCCCATCTGCTTGATAAATCGTGTTTAATGCTGTTGATTTCTTCCTCCAAGTCATGTATGATTTGCGAGAGTTCTTAGATTAATAATAATATTATTCTAATGAGCACTTGTTTAGTATTGCGTACCATTTCTCCATGATTGCTCGATTATGTTGGAGTCTGTACAGCATCGGTTTATTCGCTAGCCTCAATCCCCAGGGCATTCTCTTCAACCTATGGTATTGGATGAGTGTAGAAGCATGTAAACGCAGGAAGCTCATGCAAAAGAAATCAACAGATATACCGAAAAGGGTAGCATTCGTGTCCAAATTCTCCACAAAATCCAGAGCGAATAAAAACATCATCAATAAACGTTGGGAACTACTACAACATGAACCAGATTTCCATGGGCTCTTTCAACAAAAACCACTGTTTGCGTACACCAGATCAAGAAATTTAAAAGAAATTCTATTAACACAGAAACCATCCCATGATCATCAGGCTGAGGGAACTAAAAAATGTTTGAACTGCGTTCATTGCAACAATGTAACAACAGGAAATATTTTGCTGCATCCCAGGACAGGAGAAAATATCCGTTTGACTCATTCAGCTGATTGCAACTCCAGCAATTTAATTTATGCTATCAAATGCTTGTGTGGCTTGCCTTACGTAGGGAAGACCGAGAGGAAAATTAAGATCAGATTAACGGAGCACAAGAGCAGAATTTGCAACAACATTGTCAATTCTAATCTAGCAGTACACTGTATGGAACATAGACACTCAATAGCTCAACTGAGGTTTCAAGTCATAGCGGTACTTAAAAACACCCCCGGTAGAGATAATTCTAAGATTTTGTCACAAAGAGAAATAGACTGGACCAGGAAACAAGATACAATGAACCCTAGGGGACTCAATGACAAATTAGATATGGGATGTTTTCTTTGAAATCTCTATCATTTCAGAATGGTGACTCTTAATCAATGCGATGACATCCTTTCTTTAGATGTAATTCTTCAAATAACTTTTTAGATATATCAGTACTATCAGCCACACATATCATCACACACCTACTCTAAGGGCCACCAGAAAGGTACCTATGCAATGAACATGGGTCAAGACGAATCACTAGAAAAGTTTTGGTCTATATAGGCTATACCTTTCACAGCACATCAAACATTGGTTTTGTGTATAATCAGCACTTCGTATGAGATTTGCGGGTAATGAATTGTCGTGTAATTTTAGGACGTTTGGTGCTCAGAAATCTGTTCCATAGACACTAGCAGCATGTAGCGGATTTCAGTATCCACATGTGTTACACTTAAGCATGGCGCTCATGGAAATACAGAGTTGCAATATGACCAGGTCCATCGCCAGGCGCGTTGAACGCATTTCACTTCCGCTGATGGTAGTATTTGTAGTGAACGAATAGCACTGACATTGACTGACTGACTAAGGCGGGACGCCGTATCGCAGTTATATGGAGATGTGACTGGTAAGCCTAAAACAAATACTTTGTTAGTAATCTTTGGAACCCGCAGTTGTGGGAACGTAATACATTTCGCTTACTTCTCAGTTTGCTCCACAGTTGGATGGCACGTGTCGTCAAAGAAACCCACATATAATATCGAGAGACCTGGGCGCTTGAGCATTCGATGGCACTATGAGGTAAGTGCACAATAAGCCACTGAGATGGTATGAGCCAGATAAGATATTAAAGAAAGCGAATTATCAATGAAGCCGTTTGTCTTTTGCCCGTCTATTCTTGCAGATTGGTATGCCGATTGTCCTAGTATTCATTTGATAGTTACACCGCGTGATACTAGTCAGTACGCTCTTGTTGCATGTGACGTATGATAGTTTGGAAATCACGGGGGTCTAATCTCTCTACGCTCTTGTTGCATGTGATGCATGGTGGTTTGGAAACCGTGGTGCTTTAATTCCTGTTGGAATTGGCATGAGACACATATAAATACCAGGGGCTGTATTATGCATTGTGATTGTTTGCGCCCGGCGCACCTTTCAAAAGGTGCGCCGGGCGCAAACAATCACAATGAGCCCTATTATGATTTATGCGCTGCTCCCAGGGCCGCTGCGACTTCGCGCTGCCCTGGGGGCAGCGCATTCATGTGAAAACACGGAGCAGCCGCTCCATGTTTTCACAGTGCAGGCGGCACCCGCCTGCACTTTCAAAGGAGTTTAGAGATCCCCTTGCAGGTGGGTGCAGTCAGGAGGCGCACTGACAGTGCGCCACCTTTTAAATGGCGCACTGTCAGTGCGCCTCCTTAGGCTTCTTTGACTCTGCACCCGCATCTGTAATATGTCGCGGATGCAGAGTCAAACGAATTACCTCATTTGCATAGGGCATGCCCCTATGCAAATGAGGGAACACCCTCTGAAGGTAGCGCTGGCGCTTTCAGTGCGCCAGCACTATTGGTATTATAGAAGGGGACGCACAAGCATCTGCGCCCCCTTCTGTAATACCAAAGTGCCCCGGGAACGCGAAAAACGGGCGCACTTATTGTAATACGGCCCCAGGTGTACTGAGAGATGTATTGTGGCTCGGAAATCACGGTTTTTTTAATTGCAACTTGGTATTGATATAAGATGCATATAAGACACTAGGTGTGAATCACCAAGGATAATCATGATTAGCACTGATAAACACAGATACCTTCAGAACATATGAGGTTGATACTTAGTAATACAGGATTCACAACAGTATGAATTTGTAAGCGTATTGTATATCGACCATGTCCGTACATTTGTGTTTTTAATTATTTGTTTTTTGCAGATTTGCCCTTGAAGAAGGTACTAGTTGTCCTGAAATGTATTGGGTACACGTCATTTAAAGTGGACTAATTGCAGATGTTGAATAATTGTGATTTCTGTGTGTAGAAGTCTGAATTTAAACATTGTTTACCAGAAATAATCCTGCATGAGCACAACATGTTGACCAAGCAGTAATTTGAAATAAATGTGGTTTGGTTAATCATATGATAATCACGTGTTCACAAATTGTAAGGTATTTTCCTTCATAGTGGTGCATGCCTTGTCCAAGTTGCCTTTGGGACTTGGCCTTGTTCTTCTAGACTGTTATAGAGTGACATGTGTCAGGCAGCATTCCAGATGATAGTGTTGCTTGGGACCGGTGTCATGTACCTACTGAGGGGCATATTCACACAGAAATGGCACAACACAGCACTGCAAGTACTTTAGCTACGCACCCTATGTCATTCCAGATACACAGGACAGCACCGTATTCACAAGGATAGGGCACACACCATGTGTTTTGCCCTTGCGCAGGCACCCATAATAACAGCCAAGTACAAACAGAGAGAGCCTTGCGCCATGGTGCACGGGTGCCTGCGTTGGTGCACAGCTCTTCTTTTTGCAGTGGCACAGGGCTGTGCACAGAGGCGGAACATAATCCAGTAAATACAGCCCATCCATGAATTTGTGAAATGATACAGCTTGACGCTGCAGATTTGTTTGCATCGACGCCCCTGTGCCTTTTCACTTTAACTATGGCCCATGTTCCGCTGGTGTACATAAGTAGCATTCACCCCCACACCCAGTCACATATATGTAGATGAGAGGAGTTCAGGTGGTCCCTCCCATGGCAGCTGAACATTTGTGGTCTAAGCCTGCATGCCAGGACAGCTGCGCACCATGTAATTTGCTCCAGGCGAGTATGGAAGTGAGTCTAGAAATGCCTCTATGTGTAGGTACTAGCCATGGCCCACATATCCCCAATCCATCAGGTGTGTTATTTCTCCGGTGAGATACCAAATTATGCTAGGCTAGGTTAATGTGCATGGGTTCATAGACATGTGGTGCAGCGCAGCGCAAGAAACCATCTTGCTGCACCAAGCTGTGTGAATAGGAAAGTGCAGGGTTGCGCTGTGTTGACAACAATACAATGCATCCCTGTGCTCTCCTTTCTGCTGGTGCACATTCAGCTGGCTGGCACCAACACAGGTACCCTTGAACCATGGTGCGGGAGTGCCTGCTTTGGTGTACGTTTGCTGTATGTGCGTCAGCTCATGCAGTTAATACAGGAATGTGCCATATCTTGTAGAAACGTCACAATGCTGCCCTTTCATTTTGAGTTAAGATACCCAGCTATGAGGCTTGCAACGCTACCCAGTGTCAACATATGATCAAAATGCCCATGAGTATTCCATTGATGTCATGTCTAAGCATTGATAAGCCAGGTGCCTACTGTTTGTCTTGTGAGAGTGTTGGGGCAGAGCTACCTGGACTGCACAACATTACACATTTCCACCACTTGGCCCTTGTTTTGACTTACTCTGTTGCGGATTTAGTTGGTCATAGTCAGCACTGTCCTGTCCCGCAACACCAACCACCAACTCCTCAGATATGACAGCGGACACCTGCTCCTCCAAGGAATCCAGCTCCTCCTGAGGTACTGTACTGCCACCTGTGTTCTGCAATGCTGCCTGTAGATTGGTTGCCAGTTTCTACTTAGTTTTGCGCTTGGCATCGTGCCAACACTTCTTAAAGTCCATCACTGTCCACTTGACTTTAGCAATGCTGTTCATCTTGTCCACTATGGACTGCCATATGGTCTTTTTCTTTCCCAATGACACTTTGGAGCTGAGGAAGAGCTGGTGTTGGTGCTCCGTCACCTCCACGATCAAGATCTCATTCTCCTCCTGACTGAACTTGTACTTGCTCTTCCCCTGGGACTCTGGCTGGCCATCCTGGATGGTAGTGGGGTTAGGGGGGTTGTTGTCATGTGCTGTGCTTGTTCCTGGCTGCTCCATTCGGCTTTCAGATAAGTTTAACTTTCTTTTTCTTCTTAGCGGCGTTTTTGTATTTTTTTTTCACGCTCAGCGCAGAAAAATGACGTTAGGCCGGCGAGACTGTATTTTCTATCCGCTAATTTGACGAACATCACTTTTTGTAGCGTAGCGTGAATTTTTTTATCGACTGGACGCTCATTTCAGCGTCATTTGTTTCTGCTGCTAAATCTTCCTAATGCCATGTATTGCCGTATTGTAAATGCGACGCTAACATGGCGTTACAAATTGTTGTTCCGTACCGGTACAATTTGTGACTCTCTGCTGCGGCAAAACAGCGGAGCGCCATTTCTTGTCAATATACCCCGCTGTTTCACTAAGAGCTAACTCAAATGAATGTGGGTGGTATTGATATGATCCCTTTTCCGCAAACCATGAACCATTCTCACTGCAAAATTCTGGATACACTGAAGTAGAAATAGAGCAATATCAATACTTAGATATAGAAGATTGCAATAATCTAGTCTTGATAAAATGCAGGAGGCAACAACTTGCCCATCTAGATTAGAAAGCAAAATGCCTGATTACTTTTCGCAAGGTTTTCAATTGAAGAACAACAATAGGAGACCACAGATTTAATTTAGAGTATCATGGAGAGTCAAGGATCCAAGACATTTCACTGACTTAGATGGTGAAGGTCCATAGCCTTGTGCTGTGGGCCAGAGTGCATTTACCCACCTCTAGGTTCTCTTTAACTAGCACTTTCTTTTTACTAGCATTAGATTCAAGAACTTTTGTGATTGCTGAGCCCTAAAGCACAGTTTTGTAGTTGCATAGCTGTCTCAGGAGAATATTGATCCAATCAAAGGATAATCTGGGTATCATCAGCAAACGAAAAGGCAGAGCAGCCAAAAAAATTGATAGAGTCATTCATCAGTGGTTGAATATAGATGTTAAAGATAATAGGTGATAGAGAGGAACCTTGAGGTACCCCACAGGTGATTTGGTGTGATTGTGAGCAGAATTTGGCTTTAGCCACCACTTGTGTTTGGTCTTTAAGAAAGGAAGCAAACCTGCCAACACCAGCCCTGAAGTTCTCACCGAGTTAGCACGATGTGACAGTTGACTGTATCAAACACTGCTGACAGACCGTGTAGCAGCAAGGCTGCCAAATCTCCGTCGTCTATGATGGATGAAATCTCCTCAAGTGCAAGGCCAAGAGTTCTTTCTGTACCTCTACCAGTTCTGAAACCTAACTGCAAAAGGCTTAGCAAATCATTATCTTCTAAAAGTGCCATTAGTTGTGTGAAGACGACCTGCTCAGTAATTTCACCTAGAAGTTGCAGAAGGGTTGTTGGATAATAGTTTGTCACAATGCTACTATCCAGTTTATCTTTCTTTAATAGAGACCTTACCACCTCTCTTTTCCATTGCTCTGGAACAGAACCAACTGTGAAAGATATAATAATTATCTCCCTCACCACTGGCAAGACTGCAGTACTGAATGATTGTAAAAACCTAGCTGAGAACAGTTCTTCCTGCAAAACTGGTTTAGGGTCTGATTGCGAGTTTGGCAGAATGGTCCCGCCATTGCTTTTTTGGCAGTCTTCCCGCCCGCTGCCTTTGCGGGCCAACCACCCGAATATGATCTTGGTGGGAACATGGCTACTACTTGGAGGCAGTCCTGCTAAGCTTCCCGCCATCCAGATTACAATCTGCCTTTCTGTAGAGCTTTTCCTGGTGGGGACTCAGCCATGCGCGTCTCGGTGGAAAGGTAGGAAAGGAGGTGCATACTCACCTTTCTTCGCTGTCCCACTTTGGAATTTGTGTCGGACAGAATTGTCCAGGTCCTTCTTGTGCTGCTGCCCACAGACCATGACCCTCAACAACCCCTTTTTTGCAAGAATTGAAGGTAGGCTTCTCTGTCTTTTCTCCTGTGTGGTTATATGGTATCAGTTACTATCGGGTTGTGTTATTTTACATGCAACAAAACATACAGTACACATGACCTACATATACATTACGACACATACACAACATATATATGTATTTTTTTATATTAACAAACAGTACTTGCCTATCTTTACAGCAGCAACACGTCACTTCATCAGGACACCGCCACCAAGAGACCGCCAGCCTATCTGAAACATCCAAATCGGCTCAGCGATATACCACAGCCTCGACGGTGGCAGAGCACTGCAGTTGTAACATCTTAATACAGCTGGCCGGAACTCCTTAAGCTCGACAGAGTACTCAGTCCCACAGCAGCGCCGGTATGGCAGTGAGACCACCAAACACGTAATCAGGCCCTTAGCTTTATACAATAAGGCTTCAATCTCCCCAGGTTCCGTGATGTTAAAGGAGGACCACATAGAACAGATAACATGATCTCTTATAGAATCTGGAGTCTCAGATTGAGGGGACAGACATTTTTTTATTACATCATAAATTGTATCCATCTTTGATACAAAATGATCAGCCACTTCATCATAAATTGTTTGATCTAAAGGGAATAGTGATGAAGAGCATTGGGGCAAAATAGATGTATAGAGGGATCTAAAAAGATCCCTGGCAATTGATGAGGTCCTTACCAACTCACTTACATGTTGCAATTTACTCTGTGAAATTTTCCTCTTATATTGCCTTAACTGTTGCCTCCATAAAACAAGCATTTGCAATGCAATAGGTCTCGCAACTGCGAGTTTTGGAGCTATTGGTATTGTAAATGGTATTGTAAATGACAATGCCTTTAATTTATGTTGTACAAACCAAAACATAAATAAAAGGCATTGTCATTTACAATGCCAATAGTTTAAACTTGCGTAAATGCGAGACCTATTGCTTTGCAAATGCTTGTTTCAGGAGGATTCCTCCTCGCAGGCCCCCAAATACTGTTTCGTTTCTTCACTGTGCCAGTTTGTTGTCCCGCTCCCACATGCACTCCTGACGTTTTATTCGCACCCTCCCAACTGTGAAGCATTGTTCGCTTCCTGTCCAAAAAGTGCTTGCAAAGGTGCAACATTGTCACAGTGACTGGTGGGTTTGAGAGGGGTACTAGGTATGTCCAGGAGGGGTAGCATCTTTGCAAGATTTTCTCTGTAAGTGCTGATCCCATAAATGCACTTTAACTTACTGTGTATACATTTATCTTATGTAGCTATCCCCAAAATGTGACAGGGGTGGGCCAGTGCTCAATTTGTAAAGAAATAATTGCCAGGGCTCTCGCCAGGAGGCCACTGCAGCTTGCACCACCCATTGCCCCTGTCAAAATTGCCATTACATTACCTGCACAACTATTAATCATCAGACTGCTACCAGTGTGACAATTCAGACTGTTAGAGGCCTCCACAGCTATAAGAATGGTTTGGGCTGCAGGTATCTGTTGTTTTTAATGTATAATGAAATAATAAAACTATTGTTCTGCTTATCTCTAAATCACACAAACAGCGCCACCATGTGGCAGACTGTGATAAGTGCCGATGTTGACAATTAATTGCTGGTGTCGAGCACCGTAAACTACTGCCTCAAATTAAGCACTGGGTGGGGCCCTCCTGGGTCTATGTTAGACATCCCTCGCTGAGGAGTTTGACATTCTGAAGTAATCTGGGGGCCAGCAGAGCCCCGATAAAATGCAGGGAGTATTACTGCCCCAGAGTGCACCTTGTGGGGGCAGCTACTGAGTGTTCCTGAATGGAGAGACCCGCTGATGTACCAGGAGAGGATGTGCCAGGAGGTGGGAGCTGTACCTCCTGCAATGGAAGCCACCCCCCTTCCAGATTCTTCTAGCCAGGGAGGTAGGGCAGGGAGCCTAGGAAGAGCACTCTAAGCTCGCTCCCCCACTTGGTGATGGTGTGTCAGAACACATAGTGACTTGAGAAGTCTGGGTGTAGTACATCCCACTGGTAGTTTGTGTTACGGACTTATTCCTAGACATTTAAACTCACATTTAACCCTGAAGTATGAGACACCCTGCATTGGAGAGTTTCAGTGAGGAGCAGTTGGCAAAGTGGTGACACTTAATAATAAAAAAGTCCCTTGTATTGTAAAGCAATAAGCAAATATAATGCACCAACTTGACACTTGTACGGTGTTCCAACAGTGCACATGTAACACCTTAAGCACATTTTATGAATGTGATATATCACCCTTATAAATCATCTGTGCTTCAGGAGTCATTATATGTGTATAAGGATCAAAACTGCCACAGGCACACACATCACACACTCACACAGTTATCTACAAGCATCAGACATCCACAAGCATCAGGCATCAGACATCCACAAGCATCAGGCATCAGACATCCACAAGCATCAGGCATCAGACATCCACAAGCATCAGGCATCCACAGGCATCAGACATCAGGAATCAGACATCCACAAGCATCAGACATCCACAAGCATCAGACATCCACAAGCATCAGACATCAAGCATCAGACATCCACAAGCATCAGACATCCACAAGCATCAGACATCCACAAGCATCAGGCATCAGACATCCACAAGCATCAGGCATCAGACATCCACAAGCATCAGGCATCAGACATCCACAAGCATCAGGCATCAGACATCAGGCATCATACATCCACAGGCATCATACATCCACAAGCATCATACATCCACAAGCATCAGACATCCACAGGCATCAGACATCCACAGGCATCAGACATCCACAAGCATCAGACATCCACAAGCATCAGACATCCACAAGCATCAGACATCCACAGGCATCCACAGGCATCCACAATTATCAGGCATCCACAATTATCAGGCATCCACAATTATCAGGCATCCACAGGCATCAGGCATCCACAGGCATCAGGCATCCACAGGCATCAGGCATCCACAGGCATCAGGCATCCACAGGCATCAGGCATCCACAGGCATCAGGCATCCACAGGCATCAGACATCCACAGGCATCAGACATCCACAGGCATCAGACATCCACAGGCATCAGACATCCACAGGCATCAGACATCATCAGACATCCACAAGCATCAGACATCCACAAGCATCAGACATCAGACATCCACAGGCATCAGACATCAGGCATCCACAAGCATCAAACATCAGACATCCACAAGCATAAGACATCCACAAGCATCAGGCATCATACATCCACAAGCATCAGACATCAGGCATCATACATCCACAAGCATCAGCCATCAGACATCATACATCCACCAGCATCAGGCATCATACATCCACCAGCATCAGACATCCACAAGCATCAGACATCCACAAGCATCAGACATCAGACATCTACAAGCATCAGACATCAGACATCCACAAGCATCAGACATCCACAGGCATCAGACATCCACAGGCATCAGACATCCACAGGCATCAGACATCCACAGGCATCAGACATCCACAGGCATCAGACATCCACAGGCATCCACAATTATCAGACATCCACAGGCATCAGACATCCACAGGCATCAGACATCCACAGGCATCAGACATCCACAGGCATCAGACATCCACAGGCATCAGACATCCACAGGCATCAGACATCCACAGGCATCAGACATCCACAGGCATCAGACATCCACAGGCATCAGACATCCACAGGCATCAGACATCCACAGGCATCAGACATCCACAGGCATCAGGCATCCACAGGCATCAGGCATCCACAATTATCAGGCATCCACAGGCATCAGACATCCACAGGCATCAGGCATCCACAATTATCAGGCATCCACAGGCATCAGACATCCACAGGCATCAGGCATCCACAGGCATCAGGCATCCACAATTATCAGGCATCCACAGGCATCAGGCATCCACAGGCATCAGACATCAGGCATCCACAAGCATCAAACATCAGACATCCACAAGCATAAGACATCCACAAGCATCAGGCATCATACATCCACAAGCATCAGACATCAGGCATCATACATCCACAAGCATCAGCCATCAGACATCATACATCCACCAGCATCAGGCATCAGACATCATACATCCACCAGCATCAGACATCCACAAGCATCAGAAATCCACAAGCATCAGACATCAGACATCTACAAGCATCAGACATCCACAATTATCAGACATCCACAGGCATCCACAGGCATCAGGCAGCCACAATTATCAGGCATCCACAATTATCAGGCATCCACAGGCATCAGGCATCCACAGGCATCAGGCAGGCATCAGACATCCACAGGCATCAGACATCCACAGGCATCAGACATCCACAGGCATCAGACATCCACAGGCATCAGACATCCACAGGCATCAGACATCCACAGGCATCAGACATCCACAAGCATCAGACATCCACAAGCATCAGACATCCACAAGCATCAGACATCCACAAGCATCAGACATCCACAAGCATCAGGCATCCACAAGCATCAGGCATCCACAAGCATCAGACATCCACAAGCATCAGACATCCACAAGCATCAGGCATCATACATCCACAAGCATCAGCCATCAGACATCATACATCCACCAGCATCAGACATCATACATCCACCAGCATCAGGCATCCACCAGCATCAGGCATCAGACATCCGCAAGCATCAGACATCCGCAAGCATCAGACATCCACAAGCATCAGACATCCACAATCATCAGACATCCACAAGCATCAGACATCCACAAGCATCAGACATCCACAAGCATCAGACATCCACAAGCATCAGACATCCACAAGCATCAGACATCCACAAGCATCAGACATCCACAAGCATCAGACATCCACAAGCATCAGACATCCACAAGCATCAGACATCCACAAGCATCAGACATCCACAAGCATCAGGCATCAGACATCCACAAGCATCAGACATCCACAAGCATCAGGCATCATACATCCACAAGCATCAGACATCAGGCATCATACATCCACAAGCATCAGACATCAGACATCATACATCCACCAGCATCAGACATCATACATCCACCAGCATCAGGCATCCACCAGCATCAGGCATCAGACATCCACAGGCATCAGACATCCACAGGCATCAGACATCCATCAGGCATCAGGCATCAGACATCCATCAGGCATCAGACATCCATCAGGCATCAGACATCCATCAGGCATCAGACATCCATCAGGCATCAGACATCCATCAGGCATCAGACATCCATCAGGCATCAGACATCCATCAGGCATCAGACTCGAGGCATCAGACATGAGGCATCAGACACCCACAATCATCAGGCATCAGACATCCACAAGCATCAGGCATCAGACATCCACAAGCATCAGGCATCAGACATCCACAAGCAACAGACATCAGACATCCACAAGCATCAGACATCCATCAGACATCCACAAGCATCAGGCATCAGACATCCACAAGCATCAGGCATCAGACATCCACAAGCATCAGGCATCAGACATCCACAAGCATCAGGCATCAGACATCCACAAGCATCAGGCATCAGACATCCACAAGCATCAGGCATCAGACATCCACAAGCATCAGGCATCAGACATCCACAAGCATCAGGCATCCACAAGCATCAGGCATCCACAAGCATCAGACATCAGGCATCAGACATCCACAAGCATCAGGCATCAGACATCCACAAGCATCAGGCATCCACAATCATCAGGCATCAGACAGGCATCAGACATCCACAAGCATCAGGCATCAGACATCCACCAGCATCAGACATCAGACATCCACCAGCATCAGACATCCACAAGCATCAGACATCCACAAGCATCAGACATCAGACATCTACAAGCATCAGACATCAGACATCCACAGGCATCAGACATCCACAGGCATCAGACATCCACAGGCATCAGACATCCACAGGCATCAGACATCCACAAGCATCAGACATCCACAAGCATCAGACATCCACAAGCATCAGACATCCACAAGCATCAGGCATCCACAAGCATCAGACATCCACAAGCATCAGACATCCACAAGCATCAGGCATCCACAAGCATCAGGCATCAGATATCAGGCATCCACAAGCATCAGGCATCAGACATCCACAAGCATCAGACATCCACAAGCATCAGGCATCATACATCCACAAGCATCAGCCATCAGACATCATACATCCACCAGCATCAGACATCATACATCCACCAGCATCAGGCATCCACCAGCATCAGGCATCAGACATCCGCAAGCATCAGACATCCGCAAGCATCAGACATCCACAAGCATCAGACATCCACAAGCATCAGACATCCGCAAGCATCAGACATCCACAAGCATCAGACATCCACAAGCATCAGGCATCCACAAGCATCAGGCATCCACAAGCATCAGACATCCACAAGCATCAGGCATCCACAAGCATCAGGCATCCACAAGCATCAGGCATCAGACATCCACAAGCATCAGACATCCACAAGCATCAGGCATCATACATCCACAAGCATCAGACATCAGGCATCATACATCCACAAGCATCAGCCATCAGACATCATACATCCACCAGCATCAGACATCATACATCCACCAGCATCAGGCATCCACCAGCATCAGGCATCAGACATCCGCAAGCATCAGACATCCGCAAGCATCAGACATCCACAAGCATCAGACATCAGACATCCACAGGCATCAGACATCCACAGGCATCAGACATCCACAGGCATCAGACATCCACAGGCATCAGACATCCACAGGCATCAGACATCCATCAGGCATCAGACATCCATCAGGCATCAGACATCCATCAGGCATCAGACATCCATCAGGCATCAGACTTGAGGCATCAGACATGAGGCATCAGACATCCACAATCATCAGGCATCAGACATCCACAAGCATCAGGCATCAGACATCCACAAGCATCAGGCATCAGACATCCACAAGCAACAGACATCAGACATCCACAAGCATCAGACATCCATCAGACATCCACAAGCATCAGGCATCAGACATCCACAAGCATCAGGCATCAGACATCCACAAGCATCAGGCATCAGACATCCACAAGCATCAGGCATCAGACATCCACAAGCATCAGGCATCCACAAGCATCAGGCATCCACAAGCATCAGGCATCCACAAGCATCAGGCATCCACAAGCATCAGACATCAGGCATCAGACATCCACAAGCATCAGGCATCAGACATCCACAAGCATCAGGCATCCACAATCATCAGGCATCAGACAGGCATCAGACATCCACAAGCATCAGGCATCAGACATCCACAAGCATCAGACATCCACAAGCATCAGCCATCAGACATCCACAAGCATCAGACATCAGACATCCACAAGCATCAGGCCTCCACAAGCATCAGGCATCAGACATCAGGCATCCACAAGCAACAGGCATCAGACATCCACAAGCATCAGACATCCACAGACATCAGGCATCAGACATCAGACATCAATCATCATACATCAGGCATCAGACATCCACCAGCCACGTGTGCACTCACTACTGTCACAGAGTACACGGCGTGCACGACATCGCAGCCGAAGAGGGAAACGTGTTGCAGGACATGTTCAAATACCATCAGCGCGTCTTAAAGCGTCTAAACCGTTTCACTCAAATATATTGTTCTTCAGAATGCAGGAAAACACCAATATATGTTTTGGCGGGATATATATACTCTTTATCTACAATGATGAAAATACTGAGTCCCTTTTACATTCCCACACACACGGCATGTCTGCCTTCACACACGGCACAGACTTCCCTGGATAAAAGCATGGGTAATTATAAACTTGGCTTGTTATTTAAAAAGGCGGGCGAGGGCTTTTGAGCGTGCAGCAGCAGTCCTTATGCTGATGTGAACTCCGGTGACAGACCTGGCCGCGAGGACGAGTCTCTGGCAGACGGAGCCGTGAATCACCGGAAACCGGGGCTGCCTCGGGGGCGGGTGACACGAAGCAGCTCTGGGGGCTATTCCGCAGGGGCGCGGGGGCACATGAGGCTTTACAGGCACTAAGTGGCCCCCATCCTTTCTCTCCACGCACACGTGCTTCCTGTCTCAGGGAGACAGTGGAACATGTAAAAACCCTCGCCCACAGCGAACAAGTAGCCTGAGCATAATATTCACCTTCCAGAGCTCCCTGCGGCACCTCCAATGCTGTACTGCTGAATTTGGCCAAAGAGAATGGCAGCAGGGGTGCTCCCTGTCAGCTGCAAGATAAAGCAACGAGGAAGCACAGAAGTGGATGCCTGCTTGTGCCCCGGGGGACTACTGAGTGCACGCTCGAGCCCGATAAAGCAAAGAGGAAGCACAGAAGTGGATGCCTGCTTGTGCCCCGGGGGACTACTGAGTGCACGCTCGAGCCCGAGCGTATGAATGCTTTTACCGAGGCAAGTTAATCGCACTTAGCCCAGCATCCATAACAGACACCGAGCCAAATTAACAAGCCCTGTCGAGTGCGCCGTGAGCAAGAGACGCCGTGCGCGTGCACATCGGCTGTCCGGGCAGCTGAAATCGTTTTGAGCGACGTCAGTTGCGTGGCGCATGGGCGGCGCATGGAGTGCGCGGCCGGAGGTGTCCGGGGCTCCCGTGAGCTGAGGGAGCCCCGTGTGTTGGAAAAGTGAGGCGGGAGCCCACCCCGCCTTCGTGAATGCCGCATGGTGCGGCCGGAGCAAGATTCAGCGCTGAGTCCCCACAAGAGCCGGTGAGTGGGGTTGAGCGGGAGGCATGCTGGACGCCGCGCCTGGACAGGACATGTGCACGCGTATGGTGCGAGCAGGAGTTGTAAAAAGACGCGAGCCGTACGCGTGCACATCTCCTGTCTGTTAAGTTTGAGCACAGACAGTCTATGTGCACGCGTACGGCTTGCGGCATTGTTACAACTTCTGCTCGCACCATACGCGTGCACATCTCCTGTCCAGGACTTGCCGTACGCGTGCACCTGTCCTGTCCCGCATCGGAGCAAAAGTCGGCAACAATAGATCTCGCATAGCGAGCAGCGCTTTGCGCTGCATCGCTAGGCGAGACCTAAAAAGCTAATTGCTGTCATATCATAGGCACCATTTCCATTCATATTAATGCACCAACTGCCTTGCCTTTCTCAGACGGTCCCTGAACCAAGAACTGCTCGGTCTTGTGTAAGGGACAACCTAATCAATCACTCTTGTCAGTGCCTCTTTAAGAGGCAAGAACCTCAATAATAGAAGAGATTTTGGGAGTTTGTCCAAATGCTTTTATTAAGCAGAGCATATGGCCTCAGCTACCTGCGAATTATAAGGTCTGTTTGCGACTGGCAAATTGCTAAGGGGGGAATCTCTCATAATGTTTATGGAGAAGTAGAACTTGATGAAATTATGATCTGACCATGGCAGTAGTGGAATATCACCTATCTGAATCGGTACTTCCTCAGTCCATGTGTATGTGGCAGATTGGATAACTTGGCACATGCCAAAGGTACTCATTGCCTCCTTTAATTGTTGTGATTTTGGATCTGTTTCATTATCAGTATGCACGTTGAAGACACCTAAAATGATCAGTTTCTTAAGTTGAAGAAAGTATGCCCCAAGTAGATCTAACAGCTCCACAACAGAGTCATTTTCCTGAGTAGGTGGGCAACAGGGAAGCAGAAAATGACTGACAAATTCTGGTGAAAAGGTTCCCCGCATTTTAACACCTCCAACTTTTCATCCAGAAGTGTATCCACAATTGTGCAGCTGACACCCTCATGATTGACAATGGCGTGTGTTTGGACAGAATATCAAAAAATATATATTGTGATACAAAAATATCATGTCAACAATATCAAGAATATTGCTACATCAAAAATATCATCGACAGGAATATCAGGTAAAAATATAGGGGCTGATTAGAATGGCTGGGAGACCGCCAACGACAGGCTGTCCGTGGTGGTCTGCCCGCCATTCACAGCAGCTTTTCCCAAATAGGAGACGATGGCGGACGGATTGAAGTCCGTCCTCCATCGTAATCAGGCCCATAGTTTTTAGTGTTGTTTTAAATATTGTTGTAAAAAATATTGATGTAGTAAAGATCTTATGTAATATTGTTTGTAAGCGTTAATTAGTATGTAATTTATTGTACCTTTTTTATATTTGTATATTTAGTAAGCTTTTTTTGTTTAGTTATGAACATGTTGAAATTTGTACATTTAGGTGTTTTTATGTACATAAAAAATGGTTTAATATTTTTTTTTTGTAGCTGGATATTGGGATTTTAGGGGATAAGAGTTTTGAAAAGATACACATTATTAATATGTTGTAATGTATTTTGTAATATTAATATTTTTTGCACATTTTAATTTTAATTTATATATGTACATATTAATGGTAAAACATTGTTTTTAAATAAAAAAATCAAAATATATAGTTAAATGTTTATTAAAATTAAATATTTTATATCTTTGTAAACGTTTTGCAAAATATAAGCTTACATTGTAGAAGTGTTTCTATTTTTTATTTATATTATTATTTACAAATTATATTTTATATTTATACAATTTTAACATTTAGTTACATGTTTTTATATTTTATAATTTTTAAATTTGGAATAATAGTTTATTATTTTATGGTTTAACGTTTAGGAATGTTAAAAATGTTTTTTTAATTATTAATCATAATAAACATAAATATTTTGTATATATAGGTTTGTAGTTTAGGGTATTATTTTAGATAATTAAAAAATTTATTTTTATTGTTAAAAATGTTTATGAGTATGTAGTATTAATTGTTTATTTAAGTTGTTCAATAAGCATGATCTTGTTTAAAATTATTTATACTGAAGTGCATCTAGTAAAAATCACCTCTTTACTGTCCAACACCTTTTTCAAATAGCCTTAGGTTGGGCTGGGATAATTAAATGTCACCCTTTTAGTGTCCAACACCTTCCCCAAATTGGTTTAGATTGGAGCGAGAATAGTTAATGTCACCGCCTTTAGTGTCCTCAGATTAGTTTAGGTTGGAGTGGGAATAGTTAATGTAAACCCTTTAGTGTCAACACTTTCCCCAAATTGGTATAGATTGGAGTGGTAATTGTAAATGTAACCTCTTTAGTGTCCAACGCCTTCCACAAATTGGTTTAGACTGGAGTGGGGATAGTAAATGTCTCCCCTTTAGTGTCCAACACCTTCCTCAAATTGGTTTAGATTGGAGTGGGAATAGTAAATGTCACCCCCTTTAGTCTTCAACACCTTCCTCAAATTAGTTTAGATTGATGTGGGAATAGTAAATGTCAGCCCTTTAGCGCCCAACTCCTTCCCCAAATTGGTTTCTATTGTAGTTAGAATAGTGAATGTCACCCATTTAGTGTCCAACGCCTTCCCCAAATTGGTTTAGATTAGAGTGGGAATAGTAAATTCTACCCCTTTAGTGTTCAACACCTTCCCCAAATTGGTTTAGGTTGGAGTGGGAATAGTAAAATTAACTCCTTTAGTGTCCAACACCTTTCCCAAAATGGTGTACATTGGAGTGGGAATAGTAAATGTAACCCCTTTAGTGTCTATCAGTTTTTTACTTCAATTTGTATATTGTAGAAATAGTTTGTGTTATTTTATTACTATTGTTGGTCATTAGAAATATAATAAAAAAATAAATAAGTGTATGTTTGCATACAATAATATTAATGACACTGTTTTATATAATAAAGACATGTCACACATTTTTATCTTTTATTTATGTTTTCCAACTTTACTAATTGTATATTTTGACATTTTTAATTATGAACTTGAACTTGAATGTTTATTTTGGATACAAAGATCCATAAAACACAGTACAGCAGGTAAAAACAGAAGGATAAAAACAATAAATACCAGCAGTCACATACAGGCAACAATCCCACAATCAAAAAACATACAAGTTAAAAATAACAATGGGGAAACCCCAACAGGGTTGAAGCAGCATTCAGCGTGGATACAGAAAGGAAAAATGTACTTTTAGGGCATCATTGCTTCAGCACTATGACACTACGCATACGGATAATCCAAGCAGCATGCAAACATTTTGTCATCCCGACAACAATTACCTCTCCTGTGTCTGAACAGAAAAGGCCTCATTATGATGTCAGTCAGAAACTAAACCGCCTAACTCCTTGTCTGATTCGATTATGATGCTTCCGAACACCGTTCGGAAGGACTCCCATTGACTACAATGGGAGCCTGTGTTCTGACTGACAACACAAACTCCTATGGGGAAAATGGGTGACTGCGGAAAACCTTCCACCCTGTCGCGGGCACCCCATGGTGCCTGCCACACTGTGCATGGTTTTACAGTGGGTCCCTTGGGTCCCCCTCGACCCCAAACCAGAGGACTCAGGATGAAGGGGGGCCTGCTAGGGGCCCCTAAAGTCAGTTTCCGACAGCCCGAGTCGGAAAGGCTGTTGGAATCCGACATCATAATCAGTCGGTCAGAAACTCTGTCCGTTGAGCTGTACGAATTGGCTCCGACCGACTCTGATTCTCCGAATGCCAGTCGGAACTGATTCTGACCGAACGGTTTCCCTTCCGACCGCGAGCATTGTAATCGGTCGGTCGGAATTGTTTCTCTAGGTCTTTCCCTGGAAAGATATTCGCAACTTTGCAGGTTCGTGTAAGATGCCATTTGCTTTGATTGTCTTTAAACTTGTCAATCATTTGGAAGTGCTTTCATCTATTGTACGTAGTTGAGTTGCTGAAGTCAGAAGTTAAGAAAAATGGACCTCCACAGTTATTAATTTGTCCAGTTGATGTATTCCTTAAGAGAAAAGTTTAACATGGTGTAATCCCTAGGAGGTAGAAAAGGGAAATGGTGAGAGCTTTCACAATCTGCAAACTCTTTGGTAAACTGGTGTCGAGCACCACCCAATTTAGAGGGCAGATTCCCCTTAGCCCCAGTGCGATGAAATGTATTGCACCCCCTTTGGAGAAAAGGGGAACAGACGAGCGGCTATCACTCTTCTCTATGACGAGTTAGGTTCACACAGACACCTAGGGGGGGTCATTAGGATGTCCGCCCGCCATCCCAGTGGTAACGGGACCGGCCGCCTGCCATGCGGCGGTCCCGCACCCCTGATTAGGATGCGACCGCCACCCTGGCGGTCACATTCCGCAATTTAACATTGCACCCGCTGCAATGTCAAATTGACATGTTGTGCATTTCCATGCACAACGTGGCAGGCACCGCGCGGTGCCTGCCACCTTGTGCATGGGAATGGAGGGGGGTACCATGGGTACCCCCAAGTGCACCCACCACCCCTCCGGGGGCCCGCAACGGGCCCCCAAAGCAATTCCCCGCCAGCCATTCCATGGCGGCATCGCAGTCATGGAAAGGCCTTTGACCGCACGCATACTAATATGGATGGCGGTGCCTGCTAGGCACCGCCACCATATTAGGGGCCAAGTCCGCCCGGCCGGCAATCGGAACGATTGCCGACCGGCGGAAAAGCGGCAGACACACTTTGCGTCTGCCGCGATACCCCCGTCATTATAATATGGCGGGGGTATTACTCGTTACGATGGCGTAACTGTCACCACCGCCGGCTCGGCGGTGGCGAACGTTACGAAATCGTAATGACCCCCCAAGTGTTATGAGTCGAACAACCCTGCAAGGGTGTATATCCATATATATGAGGGTGTGTGAACCCTCATCCCAGTCCATAATGCATCTGTGAACTATATGGCATAATAAGGTCAAACTCAGATTTTGTTTCTTACCGTTGCAAATGTATAAGGATAATTATATTGGTAGGAGTTATAATAATAGACATTTATAGAGCGCACAGCTACCTCAGAAGAGGTGTCCCAGTGCTAGTAGCAAACTAACGAAAGGATCGACCAGGAGACTATGCTTGAGTAAAGAGCCAGGTTTTTAAAGCCTTCCTGAACTCTAGTTCTGTCTCAATCCAGCGCAGGTGGCTCGGCAGAATATTCCAGAGTTTTGCAATTCTTATCGAAAAGGTCCTGCCACCTTGCCGGAATTTAGAAAATCGTGGAACGCAAAGGAGCCGCAGATGGTTGGATCTTAGGGCCCGTTCCTGATGATAAAGATTCAACCTCTGCCTGAGATAGCAAGGGCCTAGGCCCCTAGTGGTTCTAAAGGCCAGGATCAGTGACTTAAACTCTATCCTCTTGGCTACCGGGAGCCAGTGCAACTGTCTCAAGTGAGGGGAGATACGGTGCCGGAGGGGTACCAGCCGAATCAATCTTGCTGCGGTATTCTGAATTATTTGTATCCTGCAAGTCAGGTAGGTAGAGGCTGTTAGCATAGTCCACTTAAAATTATGAAAGGCCACTGCAGAGTGTTCTTTAAAAGAGAACACCAACTGCGTGTCATCCGCATAGGAAACTACCTTCACACCACAAGATTCAATGAGGGTGGCCAGTGGGGCGAGGTATAGATTGAAAAGCAACGGGCTCAGAGCCGAGCCCTGAGGCACCGCGCACCAATGGTTTCCGTGAAGATGAGAAAGGAGAAAGAAAGACCTGTTAGGAGCAGTCCTCCCGGAATGACCGAAGCCAGGACAGTGCCGTCCATTGCACACCCAAGTGGCTTAGTATCCTATGCAGGATCGAGTTGGTACCTTTTTCTGTCCATGTGACACTCCAAGAGCCTATCCAGGTATCGATACTATCACCTCATTCCCCAGGTGGCACAGACACAAAGGCCAGATTGTCCAGAATGGAATAACATTCCCATAGATGCTCTTTACATTCAGATCATTGCACTATAGGGAGTTGATCGAGTTAATGGTCTCAACAAGATATTCATCTTCACTTATTTAACTCGCTGTATCGTACATTTTTTATGTTTTTGGAGAAGAAATACTTTTCTGTGATATTGGGAACACTGAAACCATTGCCATAGAGCTTTGATAGAGCAGGCAGGAGAGTGTTCCCTTAATTATAGGAGGTAACCATTGCAATCCTGACCCGTGCAGTTTTGTCCTAAAAATGGGTGCAACCATTAGCAAGTTTAGGTCAGCATGTTTTTCATCCAATCTAATATTATTGACTCATGCACACTTTAGTAAGTTCATTTTTTGCAGTCATCTAGTTGTACCTGATTTAGATTTGGGGGCCTTATTACGAATACAGCGGTTCTCAGGACCGCCGTACTCGTGGTGGCATTCCGACCACCGCTACACTGAGGGTCCGCACACAGTATTCTGAGTGTGGCGGTCGGACCGCCACGAGACTGCCAGCTCCGCTAGGATCAAGGATTCCACTTGGCAGGCAGTCTGCAACCGGCCTGAATATGCTGGAGGTGCTGTTGCAGGCACAGGCGAGCATATTACGAGTTGCCTTTTCACCGCTCTTTTCATGGCGGTAGCCCACCCACCATTGAAAAGGGTGGCAGAGAGCAACTGCGGAGGCCCTTACAGGGCCCCCTGCCGGATCTGGGCCTGGGGGTGCATGTGGGGGAGCACATGTTGTGCCCCCCTGTAATTGCACCCCCATTCTTGCACAGTGTGGCATGCATGCCACACCATGCAGGAAAGCATTACAAGGGGGAGAGATGCAGCAATTAGCTAAGCTTTGATTGCACTGAGCAGATGCGGAAGCAGAGTCTAATGGTTCAGGTGACTGCTGACTTTGCATATTCAAAGATAATAAAAAATCAGAAAAGATTAGCATTTTGTCAAATTCATGCCATTGCAATAAGCATGCCGGGCTGCAGCAAATGTATCTCAGCCTAGAAGAAACTTATAAATCAAAAAATGGCTCATATTGCATAGCCCTGGCTCTAATGCTGGGGCAACATAGGTGCAAAGAGCCATCATCTTCCCTCACAGTTTCAGTTTTAAAATGGATGCTCTTTACATACATATCGACATGTTTGAGATCAAGGAAAAGGTAGAATCGCTATATGGTCTTCTGCATCACAAAAATGTATGGCATTGGGACTGTGGCATTGAGGGAGAAAATTCATTAAAATGCAAATTTAATAAATAACAGCTATATGTGCAATGAATAACGTGTAATTTAAATTGAAATGACACAAAGTTTAAATGTGTAAACTGGACTAAGCAGACATACTCATTAGAACTAAGTTTATAAATGTTCCAGCAAGGTTTCCTTTCAACTAGAAACAAACTTGACATGCTGAAACGTAAACAATAGAAAAAGCTTGACCTTATTCTGACATCTTTAGAAATGTTTGCCAAATCTGCCGAATGTTCTTATTAAACAAATGCTTAATGATTTGCTAAAGAAACACTTTGTTGTGATAACAAGTCTTCCTATTTCTCATACACCACATGTCATTATTTCTTGTTCGTATTAATGAAATGCTTTGCTAAACAATATATTGCAAGCTGATGTTTCTTCTTTTACATAGTTCATTATTAACACAATGAAATCAAATACATTAGAAGGTTAGAATGTGATTGCTGTCTGTAGTAAAGGAGGTTTATAAATCAAAAGGCCTCGTATGTAGAACATCTGTAACAACCTTAATGATAAAACTTTGCAAGCTTCATTGTTGGGAAAGGAAGAAGCTGAACTAGCTCTTAGACGAATTGTTGGAGGGTAATTTTGCGGTGGTGCTATACCACCTTAATATGAGCAGGGGTGCGCTATCTGAAATAAGGAAACACACGTGTGAGATGCAGGAACTGAGTCAGAGTGGCTATGTCACGCAAATAAGATTACCTGGCTGAACTACATTAGAAGATTTTTAATTGATTTGGACAGACTTGATTTTTATACTCATCCTGAAACTATGAGTTCTATTTCTAGGAAGGACTTTAAATTGCTATGTCTGTCGCATTTGGAGACTTTAAGAGCTGCAATGGAAATGAAGAAATGCACTGTGATTCAGCATCAGTTAACCCTGGTAACTCCCACCATACAACCATATTTGGTTTGGTGCATAGGAGGGTATGACAGGTATGTCCTTACCAGATTTAGGTTTGATAGTTTCCATCGGTTAGTTAGCTTTCCCACAGTAAATGATTGGTCTAGAGATTTATGTCAATGCCCATGCGATAAGATGTCTACCCAATCAACAATACATGTGATTTTATTCTGCAAATTTTATTTATCTGAAAGATCAAGATGGATTTTGCCAGTGTTGAAGAGAGGGGGTGGAGGCAATGCCGCCCTGCCTTTTTATATTTGCAATTGTTGGAAAATGCTTATTGTGTGGGCGTAATGGCTGGATTCTTGAAAGGTATATTGAGAAAAAGGAAAAGCATAACTGGTTAAATCATGGTATGAAGCTGGTTACTGTATATCATTTTAGTATTTCCTCCTGATGATTATTAGAATTAATTGATGGGAACTGTTAGGATTGAGACTTTTGTATAGATGGAATTGTATGTATTTTTAATTTTGTAAGTTTTTAACATGTTACTGTTATGATTTTTAATGTTAAAAATCGATTAAAGTATATTTGAATTGAGTCAGAGTGGCACCGTTTATTTAAAAACAATTTCAACAATAAAAAGAGACACATCTCTAGTCAAAAATAACTCTAAGCAATCTAGTACGTAACAAGTGTCAAAGACTCATTTTGGATGAAGAGCAAAAACATGCAATCTAGTAAGTTCTAAAATCATGGCAATGCAAAGGAAAAAAAGAGAGAGAAGATTTCAAAATACAATAAAACCTTACAACCTCAATCAAAAATGCTAAATAAAACGGTTAACCGGGAACACACACACGTCGTGAACCAAGAGTTCACAGTGCGAGGTATTCAACGAATGGACTGGGGGCAGCTCTTTTATATTATTTTAATAAGGAACTGCCAACCGCAAGTCCTGATTGTGATAGATGTTTGATCGTCAATCATACCAAAATTTGTACATTTATCGAAACCAATTTGCGTTACTTCTCAGAAATTTTATAAAAAAGCAGAAGATTACAAAAAGTTATAGGTCATTTATTCGGGCAAGTTGCTGTCTTAGTTCCTAAAGCTAGCAGAAAAACATTAGATGTGAAGCAATGAAATGTTCCAGCTAGCCCTCACCTGATTCTTACCCCATTGCGTTCCTCTAACTAACGGATGTTTCGTATTTGTGCTATATCATCGTGATGTGCAGAACAGAAGTGCACATCGAGGACAGTGGCGGCCGTGGGGGCTTGGGGACTTGTTTACCAAAAAGACAGTGGCTGAGTTCATAGCCTTGGTAGGAGGGACATCTGCAATCTTACTAGGGAGGCATAAGGCCTACCGTTTTCAGTGAATGTTTTAAGACAGTATGGGCAATTTAGCAAAGTCCTACACATTTGGCTGGCAGGGCCATTTAAGATTGTCATGCTACAGATGTAGGACAGAAATAGCTTAAGGCATTATATTGTAAAACTGGACCCTGCTTCATTTCCCTCCTCTTGTTCATTTTTGAACAAAACTCTTACAGTGTACTTAGCAGGCCCTTGGTCTCGTTGGGGCATCCAAGGTGTGTCATTAACATAGGAGCACTGTCTTTCCTGCTGTGTTTCCAATTCTACATACTCTCCCTCGGGCATGTCGACGAGGGATGTATAAGGTGTTGGCGTTGGTGATGGCGTACCTACACTGGGATCCTCCCTTGTTTGCAATCTACCCGGGGGAAGTTGGGGGCTAGTGACCTAGCGCTTGGTAATAGTGGCAGGCTGCAGTGAATGTTGCCCTGATGTTGTTAGCTCGACAACTTCTAAGAGTGCTATGTTATCCCAATTCCCTGCTCCACTGTCCTTATGCATGGTCTTTCTGTATGTTCCAGTTCCTGCATAATTCATACCTACTACTTTAATACTGGCATTTTTCACACAATGACATATAATCTGTACGACACAAAAAAGGAGCAACAGCACACCGCAAACCGGTACTACCATTTTTAGGAGGGCAGACAGCCATGACGGCATCCAGCTAAAGTCGAACCACTCCTTGGCTATGTCTGCCCTGGCACCTCCTTCATCAACCATTTTCTTCCCTATATTGTTTAAATCCTCGATGGCCTTCGTGAGTGATCCATTCTCTGCGTCATTTGCAGGCACGAACGTGCAGCAGGAGCTCCCGATCTTGCGACATACTCCACCTTCCATGGCCGTTAACATGTCCAAGACATACCGGTGTTGTAGAACCATAAGCCGCAGGGGGCATAGTTCTTCCTTGATAGCCTTCAGCCTATCCCTGGTACTGTTGAGGGCCCGCATGACTTCGTAGCGGGTCACCTCGACCCAGCGTGCATTCGCTTTGATCTGAAACATTGGGATGAGGCTGCCGAAAAAGATCTGAGCATCGTTAAAGAGCCGGAATTCCTGCGGTATGTCATCAAATGCTGTGTTGGCGAAGTACTGAGCACACCGTCGATGTTGGTGGAGCAGAGTGACAGAGTCCGTCATTGGATGGGCATGGATGTGGGAGATATTAGCTGCCGGAACGACCAGGTGAACTTCGTGCATGGTCACCAGGCTACATAGTCCATTCCATCGAGGAGGCAGTTGGAGATAGAGGCGTTCTCTGCAAGCCCAGTAGAGGTCCATTAGACTAGAGGTGCCATATTGCATGTCCAAATTGAAAATGGTGCTGTTGCATCCTGAGTTGCTGCCCACAGGTACTGTGCCATTTCCTAGAAAACAGAGAAGGGTGACTTTAGTTTGAATGCTTTTTTATGTTTAGACATTTTCTCCCCACCCCAAGTGTACCTTCCACCCTCCTGGGACCAAATGTCAAAGCACTCATCCTCAACTTCCCAGTCCATCCCATCGTCATGGTCTGAATCAATCCAGGGGAGTCCTAAGGATGCTGCTCTACATAGTAAGTTTGTTGGGGGCTCCATTTGTCATGTGCAAAAACACGGGAGTGCAGTTGAAGGACGACCCGTCTCTGACATGTACTAATGTTTCTGTGAGGATCACAAGATGCTGAGGGGACTGATACCCCTAAAAACCCCTGCTGACATGTACTAATGTTTCTGTGAGGATCACAAGATGCTGAGGGGACTGATACCCCTAAAAACCCCTGCCGTCTAGTTAAAGCAGCCTTGTCCTCAAAAGATGATACTCGTCTCTTACGCATATCTTCTAATTTTATCTCAATCTGGACTCTATCAGTAAGAACCTCGAACACTATTGGTGCGTTGTCCCAGGTGGGAGTATGAGCATATACTTCAGTTATGTTGACCCTATTAACCTGAATTTGACCCCGAATGCGGCAGAGAAACAAGTGTAAGAGGCATTTTGCAATGCGAGGGGGCACTTCCCTAGGGAAAATCAGTCTGTCTGCGCCTACTGCATGGGGAATGTATGAGCACACATAACAGGATTCGTTCATTCTCTGCTTCCCAGCTATTGTCATGTCTCTATACAACATGTTTTCTAGTAGGGAGTCATGGACCCCATGCTCCCCTGTTGACTCGTCATTACTCTGGTGTGGCTGTAGGGACTTAACGATGGACATATGGAAGTCACGATGCCAGGCTGCTGGGGCATTTCTGCATAGGCGGGACAATAGTGGGGGGCGTAATGTGATATCAAGGGTACCGTCCCAGTCTGTATAATTTTCAATGGGGGAAGGAGATGGGGATGCGGGGTGCTCATAGTTATTTGGGGTGCTGATGGTACTGGCAGAGGAATTTGAACCTGTGGTACTACTGCGGTGGCAATTTTCAGTACATGTGCTAGCAGGTAGGTGGGGAGGTGACATGGGGTGCACAGTGCTGTTGGCAACTTCAATATTTTGAGAAATACAAGCCTTTTTATCAATACAATGAGAAATCACAGTGAACCAGTTAACTATTCCTAGTGCCACTCGGACAATAATGTAAAATATTAAAATGTATATACATAACTTTGCATAGGGCTCTTCTGTGCTGCGGGTGTTGCGGCTGCGTCTGAATCCATAAACGACCAAGCGATCACCGTCTTCTTCTTCTTGGACAGTCAATGGAAACACAATGCCTTCCTCTTGTTCATCTCTTAGTTCTGAGGTGGTGCAGGGTCGACCCTGATATCTGTTCGGTGGATCCATGCTTTCCTCTCTGCAATGCGGACAGTTGTGGGTGAAGAGTCTATGACTTTAAAAGGTCCTTCAAATTTGGGATCCTTCCACCGTCTGACAGCTTTTCGGACAAAGATCTGTGTTCCGGGGCGGATTGGTGGGAGCTCAGGAGCGATGGGGCCCTTCTCCTTCCGCTTCGATACCTGGGTAGAAAGGAACATCGCAGCGCGTGTTAGTGCACATAGATACTCGTACATTTCAGCTTTCACAATTTCAGAAGAACTTTCAGTATCAGTTTTTGGTCTGGTGGAGGGAACTGACATATTTATTGATCGTCCAGTGACAAGCTGGTGGGGTGTTAGGTGGTGATCAGAACCTGGAGAATTTCTGAGTGCAAACAGGGCAATTGATAGGCAATAGAGCCATTTCTTTCCAATTGTGGCACTTATCTTGCTTATTTTATTTTTGAGCAGGCCGTTAAGGCGTTCACAAATGCCATTGCTTTGTGGGTGGTATGCTGATGTTAATTTATGTTTAATCCCTAACATAGTCGTTAGGAAGGAAAAGATGGCATTTGAAAAATGACTGCCGTTGTCGGACCGGATCGCTTCTGGCAAACCCCAGCGCGAGATGACCTCTCGGAGCAGGAAGTTGTCTGCTGCTTTGGCATCGCAGTGGACACATGGTCCAGCTTCGATCCATCGTGAGAATGGGCAAACCACTACAATGAGGTATCGATAGTTTTGGCATCTGTCGATCATGTCAACATAGTCAATGTGGATTTCCTTAAAGGGGCCTTTTGGTTTCGGGATTGTGGAGGCTACTGTTTTCATAGTGGGGTTTGGCGAGTACTGTTGACAGATGAGGCATTTGTTAACAAAAAGCTGTATTAGGGGGCGTGGCTTCGCCACAGAACGTGATGGCCGCGAGCTAGTGAGGCTCCGCAAATTCTGAGTCCCTTCTCATTATCCGACAAACAAATCCGACACCCGGGAAGTGAGGGAGCTGTCGGAACCTTCCGGGGTGCTGCTACATTAAGAACCGACGCTGTGGGGCAATAATCGGCGGAGTTGGGACCAGTGCGACGAGCGGCCTCCCAAGACTTCGAGACCGGGGACTGCCATTTAGTAGACCTGAGTGTGGTGACGTCGCGCGCTGAGCCCGTACACAAAGCGAGACCATGATTGGGGCCTGCAGCCTGCGCCTGAGGAATCAACGGAGCGGTGACTCTGGACGAAGCCATCGGGTGTGTCAACGCGGCCGAAAACAAGGAGGTGAGCCGAGACCCCCGCCGGCAGTGAAAAGATCGCCTTTGCTGGGTCGGGTTGCACGGGGGACACCATGGACCCTCGGCGAGCTTTCGCGGCATTGGAGGATTGCAGCCACGTCTCGGCGCTGTAATGAAATACGGCAGTGCCGTAAATTGCTATTGAACTGACACGAGTGTGCTCGGGACCCCCGGGGGCTGTGTTTACCACTGGTGATCGATAGTGGCAATCGCTTGGGGCCCCCCAACAGCTGCAGAGCCTGTACACTGCCCTGGTTCTGAGGACCGGGGGGAGCAGCAGCCAGAGACACCCCAAAAGGTACTAACCAGTGAGCACAATCAAAAACACTGAATTGGGGACGGTGCCAGCCTGCCTACTGATTATATAAGAGCAATACTGCCCCAGAAGTGTATGGGTGCCCCGGGAATTGCTTGCCCCAAGACACAGCCAGCATTGCAGGGAGGCTTTTCTGCCCCATACGAAGCCGTATACTGCTGTTTTGAGGAGTAGTGTGGGGGTGAGGACTATGCCATTGCTAAAATAATGCATGCATAACTGGTGAAGAGGGAGCTGCCCATACTCTCAACGGGGCGCCCGGGGCCTTGCCCGATCCCCAGCACGCACCTCCTTGCCGTGTGACCGACGAGGGGAGCACGGTGTGTGGAACGTTTCCTCCCCCCCTTTTCATCTCGACACTATAGCAGCACTTTGGTCCTACACAAGCCCTGCTCCCTAGCAGAGTTGGCGCAGCTGGAAGGACCCACAAACGGAGCGTGTGGCCCGCTTGGGGAGACAGGTGTGGCCATCATAACATTGGGGAAAATGTCGGGATCGAAGGTCCTCAAAACAACTCAACAAACAAAATTAGACAAATACGCACTTCCGAAAACAGCAGACCCCGAGCACCATCCCAAGGGCAAAATGGCGACCGGAGCAGAAGGGGAACACCCGGAACTCACACTAAAAGATGTCATGGATGCTATCTCGGGGGTCAGATCATCTCTAGAGCAGAGAATGGATGCAATTACATCGAAAGTGGCGCTCATAAGGGCAGACTTGACGAAAATAGGAGAGAAGGTGAAACAAATAGGGGTCGTCACTTCTAGCCTGGTTGGAGACACATCGCAATTGCAACAGGATGTCAAAGACCTGCAGGCCTTCCGCAAGTTTGCGGAGGACAAACTCGACGACTATGAGGGTCGCACTAGACGTAACAACGTACGAATTATTGGAGTGCCCGAAAAGGCGGAGGGGCCGGCAGCTGACCTATTTGTGGAGGACCTTATACTCAACCACCTGCAACCCAAGGGACTCTCAAAATTCTTCGTGGTCGAGAGGGCGCATAGAGTTCCTGGTGGGCGAGCTAAGCCTGGTGCGCCCCCTCGCCCCATACTGGCAAAGCTGCTGAACTTTCGAGATAGAGACGCTATCTTGCAACATGCCAGGTTGGCCCCACCTCTTCGATACAAGAACGTGTACATCTCCTTTTTCCCGGATTTCACCCTTAATGTGCAGAAACAGCGACGGTCGTTTCTCGATGTGAAGAAAAAGCTAAGAGACAAAGGAGTTAAGTATGCAATGCTGTTCCCTGCCCATCTTCGGGTGGAAGCGGAAGGAAAGGCCTGGTTTTTCGATCATCCTGAAGCGGCTGCTGACTGACTGGAGGGCTGGAGAGGAGCACGAGAACACAACGCTCATTGAGCGCCAACTATACCCAGGTTTATAATTGCAACTGTTTTAACCAGTAAATGGCCTCAGTCTCAACTGGGTAGAGTAATAACACAAACTCCGCGGACCAGCAGTGTCCGGTAGAGTAAAACAGTTAAAAATACTCGGTTAGCAGCACTACTCATCCTACAGTATTTAACCGCAGTTGTCCAGCCCCTCCTAGGGAATCTAAATACATGATCTAAATACATGATCAAGCAGTGGAGGGATCAGAGGGGTGGAGCCTCTTACCCCCATAGTATTCTACTTTTAGTTAAGTTTGGGCAACAGGCACTCTGCACGGTTTGTTAGATGGGCAGTTTCGAGCCCAAATTGCAGGGAAGCAGGGAGGGGGGTAGTTGGGTTGGGGTTGGGTTGTTTTATCTAGTTCTAGCAAAGTTGATATGGTCTATAGGAAAGAAGGAGGGTACACAGATTATAAATGGTTTAATGAGTACACACTGGGACAAAAGCTTTAAACTCCTGAGTTGGAACGTCAACGGACTTGGGGACAAATTAAAACGATGCATAGTTTTACAACATATCAAACGACACTCCCCAGACGTTGTATTCCTTCAAGAGTCCCACCTGGTAGGCAACTCCTGCACAGCACTGAATAGATGGGGCTACAAATTGGTGGCGCACTCTGGCTTCACCACAGGGTCCAGGGGGGTAGGCATCATGTTCAAAAACTCCTTCCCGCTTGCTATACAGCGCACTTGGACAGATGATATGGGCAGATATGCGGCGATCTCAGGGCAGTGGGAGGGGAACCACTCACGTTGATGGTAGTATATGTCCCACCGGGTCTTCAAGACCGAACTTTTAGAGACCTAGGCACTATTATGCTTTCGTTCCCTGAGGGCCACTTGGTTGTAGGTGGAGACTTTAATTCAGTGGTGTCTGGGTCACTCGACCGTCATCCCCCCGTGAAACTGGTTCCTCATATAGATGGCTTCCGGACTTTCTGGACGCAATGGGCCTTGTTGACGTATGGAGGGCGTATCATCCTGGCAGTTTTTTTTTTTCAATTCAATAATCTTTATTCGGATATAAAGTGTCCATAAAAGTACAAACAATTCTCACAAAGTTAATCACTTAAACATTTACATAAAAAAACATCATCTGGATTTAAAACATACATCAAAGCTTTAACTATATAAAAATAATTCGATAAGTCATCACAAAGTTGTCACGGGTGTATCAAGTTATATATATAGCAGCATCATATAATAAAGTGCCAAAGTGCAAGGTGCAGATGGTTTTGGGGGGAATAGCAGCGGTGGGGAAATAAGCTATTGAATTGAATTCCAAGCATAAAAACTCCACACATTTGAATATCGATCAGGAACCAAAGATCATATTTCTTTATCAGCATAAAGCCAAGAAGTGCATATACTACAATCGGGTCCACTTATCAGGAGTTCATAGAAACACGTGAACGAATAGCCATTTTCAAAAAAGTACAAATACGGAGTGTTAAGTTTTCCCCATTAAGCTGAAGGATAGTCCCGTAGGCAACCTTGAAGTCCGTTATTCCACTGGCCCTAAAAAACGGAATCAAAAGTTGCTTACTGTACTTTTGATAAAAATTACAAAAGAACAGAAAATGCAACATGGATTGGTTACCTAAATTGCCGCAAGGGCAAGGCAATTCCTCAATGTTAGGCTGAAAGCCTAAGGGGAAACACAACAAATATTTTAATGTACCAGATCTAAGGCGAAAAAGCAAACTTCGTTCCCAGCGAGTAATATCTCTTAAAAGGTAACTAACTGGTAAATAAGAGGGAGGGCCTCCGTCGTCTACCATTAATATGTAGCGTGCGACGGATACTTTAGAGAGCTCTTGTGCGTATCTTATGTCCCCATAATATTTATATATAGCTTCTCGAATAGTCTTTTTGTTAATTCCATCTAACTGGTCTGGTTTATGAAAAATGTGTCCAAGATTTACTCTAGTTAAACTTGCCCTCACTTCTGCAAGCCACGGTATATCTCCGCCCATGTCGCATTTTAAACAGTCGATTATAATTTCCCTGGTTAGTGAGGCTGCCGGATTTTGCCAAACCTTCAACCAGAACAGGGCGGGCGGGACCTGATATAATCTTCTAGATAAAATAATTTTAGCTCATTATGGCAGACAAAGGATGAAGAAGAGATAGGTATCCCCAAAATTCTCCTACAAAATCTATTTTCTTCGACATGGACGCTTTTGGAATTTATAAAGCCCCAGATTTCAGCCCCATATGTTATAGTGGGTACACACTGTGTTCTATAGATTTTGAGTAGGGACAACACTACCTCAATTCTTTTCGGTTGGGGGAGATTTAAAATCGAATTAACTGCCTTTAAAAATTTACTCCGACCGTAAGCCAAATGGGATACCCAAGATCCATTGTCTGAGAATTGTAAACCCAAATATGGGAAAGTGAGTGTGCGTAACAAAGTTACAGCATTAATAAGACATTTTTTAGGACCACAACACATTAAAAAAGATTTCTTAAAATTCGTACAAAGATTCAGGCCATTCATAAAATCAACAAAACCCCTAACTAATATACGCAGTGCATTTGGTGTACAACCCATTAAAACAGCATCGTCCGCATATAAAAGAGCGGGCAGTTTATTACCATTAATCATTGGGACATCTGTAGTCAGTTCAGACAGCACATTATGTAGCTCATTAATATATAAAATAAACAAGAGTGGGGCTAAGACACACCCTTGTCTTACGCCTCTTCCGACCACTATGTCCCCTGAAACTGCCCCATCCGTGCTTATTCTCACCTGTGCCCTTAAATCCCTGTGTAAATATGCTAAAAAGTGCACTATATCCTCATCCAACCCGTAGTTTAAAAGGCATTTCCAGAGCCGTGATCTATTAACAAAATCAAAGGCCGAGGTAAGGTCCATAAATGCTAGGTAGATTGGGCCGTGTCGAGCTATGGTGTATTTACCTATAATCAAATTAAGGTTAAGACACTGTTCCACCGTTCCAAGATTGCTTCTGAAACCTAGCTGACATCTGTTTAAAATGTTTTCCTCCTCGGCCCAGGTTCTTATTTTGTTGAATAGTACCCTCCCCAATATCTTAAGGGTATTATCAATTAAAGAAATTGGTCTATAACAACTCGGGTTGGATCTGTCTCCCTTTTTAAAAATTGGAACGATAACAGATGTAGACCATGTATTGGGGATTTCAGTTATTGTCAAATTATTAAAAACATTAAGTAAAAGAGGGGCCCAGAACTCTGACCTAAATTTTATAAGGTTGATAGGAAGCCCGTCTGGGCCACGGGCCTTGTTACCCAGACTTTGATCAATAGCATCCTCAACCTCCGATACTGATATTTGAATTCGAGTGGCAACGAAATTATCGACGGTATCTTCGCACTGGGACGTAGCAGCATATATATTGGAAAAGTGGGCTACCCAAGCTTCACTCGTTATGTTACAACTTAACGGAGTGAGTGTATTGCCCAGTGATCTCAGTGACTTGGCCGCTGTCCAAAAACCATTTGAGTTATTAAATCTTGCAGCACAAGCCAAGTTGTTCCATTGTTCTTTTAGGATCTCGTCTTTCCTCTGCTTAGTTACTCTTTTGTAAACATGCCTCAATGATCTAATGAGGTTAGGGTTCCTAGGGGAAGCTGAGAGAGCAGCTCTGAGCTCTCTGTTTGCCCGAGAGCAAATGCTGTTAAACCACCTAGGGTTAGAGTTGGATGCAAGTGCAGGTCTTGAGATCAATTTTTTAATGCCTGCACATAGTTGAACAAAAGCAGAAACTACCTCTGGGTTAGGATCAACAGGTGAAAGACAAGTCTCACAAAGTGATCGATAGGTTTTTAACATTTTTTGGAACACACTACTGTTATCGATACCTTTCCATTTGACCCTTAAATTGTCTGTAGAGGATTCTAGGTTACCGGCCTCTATCTCTTTTCTAGGATCAGGTCTGGTAGCAACCCTAAATAAAACTGAAATTGGGTTGTGATCCCCAAAAGTGGATGGTTTAACCTCTGCTTTAACTAAGTAATCTTCTAGTGTGGCCGTTATAAAAACGTAATCTATTGTTGAGGCGCAGCCATGACCTCTATAAGTGGGTATTGGGCTATCCCTATTGTTTGTAGCTGCGATATCCATTACGTTTGATAGACTACTATTTAATAAATGGTCCAATAACTCAAGCCCCTTTTGCATGGATTGACCAGAGGGGACGAAGGGAATTAAAATGCTTCCCCTGCAATCTTTGCGTTAAAATCACCACCCAGACAAATCCCTGCGAGTCTTTGATTTCCTATAAAATTAGGTATATCCGAAATAAAGTTAAAAAGATTGACAAAATTCATATTAGGCGTAGTTAAAAATCATTATTATAAAAATTAATAAAACAAATCGAAACCCCCGTGTGTATATCAAGGCTTGGATGTTAGCATTTTTGGTGGGGAGTGTTTTTACACTGCCACCCGACGCGATGCTCACCCAGATGGATAAACCACCCGAGGGTCTGCCTTGTTTAGGGGGGGATGAGGTAATATTAAGGCATTCATACCCTTCAAGATATAACTCTGTTGTTGCCAAGTCTCTTGGAACATTAGGATATCATATTTGTTTACCGTCTTGACCCAATCATCACTACTTAATTTGGAAGCCAAGCCGGCGACATTCCAGCTTAGCACATGTAACATTGGGTCATAAGGCTCAGAACCGTCATTTTCTGAGATAGCCTCAGGCTCGGAACCGTCATTTTCTGAAATAGCCAACATAGATGTCAAAGGGGCAATTTCAGTGGATTTTGGTATAAATGACGGTCAATCTAAGCTATCAAGATCAGAGAGGGCAGAGAACCTATTCGCAAAGAGATATGAAGGGGTAATTGAAGGTTGAAGGTTGCTGCTCAGAGTTTGGTCTATAAAAGAAACCAAGAGGCAATGCCCAAATATTTGTAGGTAAGGAGCAATTAATCTCCTTTGCCATCAGTATTGATCTAACAAGTGTTGGTCGTCGAAAATTAATGACAATACAGTCTCCCTCGATGGTCTTTTCTGACGATCCAACCCAACCAACCCTACGTACCATTATAATATCATTTATGTTAAACCTCCTGTACCCTTTATGTTTAGCCAGCCAGTCAATACTTTTATTTCGTAGTTGGTCCCAAGACTCAGATTTATTCTTCTCAAATGGGGAAACCCCTGCGAGAATCAGGACATACGGACAGGCTGCTGGTGGTAAGCTTAAAACATCTTTACTTGACTCAGCATACCCACTAGCATTGTTACTAACAGTATTGGCGGAAGCTATAGAAAGAGCTTTATCGACAATTTGACTAGATGGATGAAATGTGGTGTTAGAGGCTAGGTTCTGGGTATTAGTGGAGTCGGGCGAGGTTTAAGAGGGATACAATCTTTAGCTTTATGACAGGTGTCACAAGAGACAGGAGACTGCGTAGAAATTATAATCCCCTGTTGATCTTTAGGATCTTTAGAAATTCCATCACTCAAGGTCTGTTTTTTATGAGTGCTACCCTGTAAAGATGGCTGCTTAGATACCTAACTGGGCGAATTTAACTTATTAGTTAAAGATTCTAAACGGTCTAAACGCTTCCATAAAGTAGCAAAATTCTTGTCTACAAGCACTTTAACTCGTTCGTACATTGTATCTATGATAATATCAATGGCAGTATCCCCAAGTCTAAGATTAGAAAAAGGTGTCGGTGCAGATTCAGTTTGAGTATATACAGAGTAATTTAATGTCTCTGAAGGTGTTAGATCAACCGAAGCGCTAGCAGATACTAAGTCAGCTGGAGCTGTCGAACCCTGAATCCATGTAGTTAGCGCAGTGCGTTGAGAATTCGAACGTGGGGTTGTTTCCATTTAGAACAGACCGGCTTAGCTGTTTTCCTTTTCCTTTTTGCCCCGGAGACTTCTGGGGTCGGGGATGCATTCACAATTGCCGATACAAGAGTGTCCCTAGGACAAACCATAGATGCAGAATCCTCCATTGCCCCAATATGTCCAATGTCCACAATTCCCTCAGCGCCCAGTTCGCTTTCTCGGGCTGGTAAATATAAACTATGATCAACTTGTGTAGGCAACATTAGTTGAGAGTCACTGTTATCAGTATTCTCGGTTTGTAGTGGAAGATGGGATTTTGTTAGGCCCAGGGACAGGCGCCTCTCAGTTAGCTCAATTTCGGTGCTAACAATATTAACTGCTCTCTCCAGCATACTATCTATGGACGTGGTATTACGCAGTGCTGTAGTAATATTGCGTTTGCCCATGACGATTGCTGCCCCAGACATGGAGCTAATATGCCCCACTCACCACTGCAAGGCACGGCTGATAGGAGGTGTCAGAGGGGTGGCCCAGCCCGGCCTCTGACGGCCCCGGACGGGCACAGACGGGCCCGCCCTTGGACCGGGCTTCGTCCGGGATGCGTCCCGCACGCGTCCCGCGTCGCGGTGGGAGAGGCTGCGCTATGAGCGCGTTGGCCACGGCTCCCCCTCACTCGCGGCAGCTGCGGGGAACGGCAGGAACAGCGGTGCACTCTGGGGGTTGCAGTCCACTCCAGAGTGTACAAACCAGCGTGGATGGTGCGACGGTGATGGCGTTGCCCCTGGGACCCTTGTCCCACCAGGGGTGCTTAGCAGGATGATCGTGGTGTAGGCGAGCAGCAAAAGAACACCACCAAACAGGCAAAGAAACTTTTAAAGAGTGAGTTCCTCCTCTCTAGGGTCGATCTTGTTGGCTGGGAGCCGGGTTGGAGAGCTCGCTGCTGCTTCTACGAGTCTCCGCCCTGGGAGCCCCCACTGAGCAGCGAGTAAATGGAGGAAAGCTACGAGGACGCCTGGCATTATTCAGCACACTTTCCACTCAGGAGCCCATAACAGCCTTTCGCGGATTGATTATCTCCTTGTTCCTGCATCACAATTAGCACATATTCACGAAATTAGGCATATGGCACGGGGTATCTCCGACCATTCGCCTATATGGGCTGAGTTGGTCCTGGGTGAAAAAAGGGTAGGGAGGATTGCACCTATCAACCCCTGGTACCTCCGAAATCCCGTGGTTAAAAAAGCACTCTTACAGGGTATAGATAACTATTTTCTGGAAAACGAAGGATTGGTGCGCTCATCACAAACCATATGGGAAGCATTTAAAACAGTAATAAGAGGGCAGACACTCTCACTAATTGCACGGGCGCGGAAGGAAAAATTGAAAGATTTAGTCCAACTAGAAAACGAAGTCCTCCGTCTGGAAGAGGAGATTGGGGAGGAGGTCACGCAGGAGAGACTGCACATTCTGAAGCTTAAAAGGGATGAATACAAATCCGTACCTACCGACATGGCTAAAACATTAGGGAGGGATAAAGACGGTAGATTGTATGATTTGGGGGACAAGGCCGGGAAGTTGCTTGCCTGGTTGGATAAGAAAGAACTAGCAAATAGACTTGTATCAGTGCTCATAGATGAGGCGGTGGGGAAATAACCGATCCACAAGCAATTGCAAACGAGTTCGCTGAACATTACAGTTCTATATATCAGACCAGCTCAGCCTTATCGGAAGAGGACTCCCGGGCCCTGCTTTCAGATATACAGCTGCCCACCCTGTCCATAGACGAAAGGGACACACTAGATAGCGACTTCACAAACGATGAAATCGCGCAGGCGATCAGAAATCTCCAATCCGGCAAGGCTTTGGACCCTAATGGTCTACCTATCGAACTGTACAAGTTACAACCAGATAAAATAGCCCCACACCTACGGGCCATGTTTGATGAGAGCCGGGAGGTGGCAATATTTCCCCTGTACCAGAGAGTAGCAACACTGGTCACTATACATAAAGAGGGTAAACCAAAAGACAGTTGCTCATTCTACAGGCCCATTTCCCTGCTAAACGCAGAACCCAAAATTCTAGCCAAATTATTAGCGAGCCGCCTGGCCAAAGTCATAAATAATTTGGTACACCCTGATCAATCGGGCTTTATGCCCCATCGAAACACTGCATTAAACCTGAGAAGACTACATGGTGTGTTGGGAAGACTGGACACGATCCGAGAGGCTGCAATGGTGGTATCATTAGACGCCACGATGGCTTTCGATACTATCGAGTGGCCATACCTATTTGCTGTTCTGGCAAAGTTGGGTTTCGGGCCTAGTTTTATTGACTGGGTGCGGCTCCTCTACACAGAACCCCTGGCTCAGGTAGTGGTCAACAATAAGAAGTCGGAGGTATTTGCACTGGGTCGTGGGACCCGACAGGGCTGTCCGCTCTCACCATTGCTCTTCGCCCTCTCCCTAGAGCCGTTGGCGGCGTGGATCTGCAAAGACCCAGTAATTCGGGGGCTCAAATGGACAGAGGCGTGGGAGGACTGCATCTCTTTATATGCAGACGATATCCTCCTGTACCTGGCCTCCGCGAAGGCGTCACTCTACAGAGTGCTTAATATTTTTTTTAAATTTGGGTAAATACTCGGGGTACACAATTAATTGGGGCAAGTCCTTGCTATATGTCCTCTGTGGAGATCCTCCTCTCCCGCCTAGGGTATGCCCCATTCAAGTAGCAAAGGTAGGCTTCCAGTATCTGGGTGTCTTTATCACCACAGACCCCAAAATCCAATATGAACGTAATCTGCTTCCCCCCCTGCAGAGACTGAGGCGAGATGTAGCAAATTGGAAACGACTCCCACTCTCTCTACTGGGTAGGGCAGCGCTGTTTAAAATGATGGCATTGCCGCGTTTTCTATATGTATTGCAGAATTCACCGGATTTGGTCCCAGCGAGATATTTTAAGGAAATAGAGGGCCTACAGAGGGAGTTGCTCTGGGACGGCAGACCCCGCATAGCTTTGCAAAAACTAGTTTTGAGTTGGTATGATGGTGGGATTGGTCTCCCGGATGTTAGGAAGTACTATTGGGCCGCCCACCTAACAGCGATCAACCAATGCACGTACCGCCGAGGGGATGACCCGGGATACAGAATGGACAAATGGATACTACCGGGTGGTAACTATAACATGGCTCTATATACTAGGCCCCAGAAGTTTTCCTTAACAGTACCGACTAAACACTCTGTACAGGTCTGGCACGCAGCCAACAGAAGCTTAGGGGGACCAGAAACTCACGCTCGCCACACCTCTGTGGGACACAGAACAGTTGGGCACCCTGAGGACATCAAAGGGGTTTGACAAGTGGGATCTAATTGGGGTCGCCAAGATTGGAGACCTATGGGTAAAGGGTGAAGTGGTGCCATTCGCTTCTCTGCAAAAGGAGTATTAGCTGGCAAAAACAGAGTACTTTAGGTATTTGCAAGTGCGGCACGCACTCACGTCAAATCTATCAGAAGGTGCCTCTCCCCCGGAATCCTCTCCTTTGGAGGATAGGTTGCTTGATGGTTACTTGCCAACAAAAGCAATATCCCTTACTTATAAAAAACTGATTAATAACACGTCAGATCCCCTTGGACCGCTCAGGGAGCGCTGGGAAGGAGATGGGTTAGAGATCGATGATGAGGAATGGCAAGAGGCGGTGGTTCCCCGCGAGAGGTTGCGATCTCTTCTAGATTGCGCCTGGTTCAGCTCAAGATCCTCCATAGAGTTTACATCTCGGGGCCTCGTCTCGTTAGCATGGGAAGAGTAGATGAGGGGAAGTGTAGGAGACAATGTGGCCATATAGGTACATTTCTGCATATAATATGGTAATGCGAATGCGTCCAGAACTACTGGAAGGGTATACATGACTGTATTAAAGAGGTACTTGAGTCCGACATTAGACCTGAAGCTAAAAGATGCCTTTTAAACATCTGGGAACCCACTGATTTGAGAAGCAAAGATAAAATATGGGTCACGCTGGGTCTAATGGTAGCTAAACGAAATATCGCCCAGTTGTGGGGAGCGGGGGTAGCACCTGGAATTGAAGCCTGGAAGTCAGACATGGACTGGTGTATGGCCAGGGAAAAAACGGTATATGTTGCACGTGGGTGCCCCAAAAAATGGTCCTCTACATGGAGCAAATGGAATGCCTATCGGGGTAATATATGTGTCCCACCAATCATCCCCACATTTGAAGAACCATCCACGCCGTAACTGTTGTAACTCATTATATATCATTTGTATGCTTTATCATTAATGTCTGTATTTGTGTATCCAACTCTGCACTGCCTTTTTCTGTAACTTGGAATGTCGATTCACAACTGTTTAATAAAAAGATTTAAAAAAAAAAAAGCTGTATTAGTTCATGGGCATTGGGGACGAACCAGTCAGTTTGTATAGTTGTGGACATCTTATCACGTGAAACGTGTGTGGGAAGGTGTAACTGGCCTAGAGCCACCTGCAGTAAGGCCAAGTGATCTTGTTGTACTCCCCTCTTGTTGTACTCCCCTCATCTTCCAGAGCTCTTTCTCTTGATCTGGTGCACCTTCCTGTAGTTCTCTGAGGTGTAATTGTGCAATGTGATCATATTGCTGTGTATCGTCGATAATGTATTGATGTGTGAAATCAGGGGTGTGTTTCTCTGTAACTTCTTCGCTCTGTTGTTCTGTTGTAGGTACATTCTGGGCAAGCAAGATGGGGGTGTGCTGGCATTCTGTTGGCTGCACATTTGACTGCAGCTACCTCAGCTGGCAGTGTCAGCGCTTCTATTAGTTCTTCAAGTAAGTGTCTGTGCATAACAGGTGTGCCATCTGATTTGAGAAAACCACGCCTTTTCCAGCGTAAGATGCTGGAATGTGTTGTTGTTGTGACATATGCAGAGTATGAATAAACAGTGATGCGTTTGCCGCCCCATTTTTCAAGGCGGCAATCAATGACACTAGTTCTGCCGCTTGGGCTGAGTAGTGCGAAGGTAATGTGATCTGCTGGACAATATCCAGGGAGTCAGAGGAGTCATTGTGTTGTGCTCTAACCACTACAGTTCCTGTATACCTGATCCCTGTTTCTTGATCAATGGTAGACGACCCATCAACAAAATATATGGTACTGTCTGGCAATGGGTCCTCTTTTGCTGCTCCTGACTCATCTGGTGAGTATGTGGCACAATCATGAGGGTCATCATCTGTGGTGGCAATGGGGTGGGCGAAGAACATTGCAGGGTTTACTGTGTGGCACTTAACAACTTTCAAGGAGGGCAACGATAGTATGACTTAGTAGCCCGATACTCTCTGTGTAGTGAGGGTGGTCTTAGCTTTCTGTATTATTGCAAAGACAACATGATCAGTGTACAGTGTTAACGGGGAACCCATGACTATGGGGGTGCTTTTCTCAACAGCGAACGCTGCTGCCGCTAGGGCTTGTTCATTACAGAATCTAGCATGCCACTGAAGTAGGCAATGGGCTTATGGCCCATGGGATATTTCTGGGTAAGGACTGCTGTCATGACTTGGCCGTCACTGTGAGTGAACAGGTAGAATTCTTTGGTATAGTCAGGGGACCCTAACACTGGTGCATTTGTAATTTCATCTTTTAGTTGTGTGAAGGCTGTCCTCATTTCAGGTGTCCAATCTACTTTATTATGTCTGTCTTTGGCCATTTTAACAGCTTTCAGCAGTGGAGCAGTGATAGTGGAAAAATCAAAGACCCACTGACGAACATAGTTTACTAACCTGAGGAATTTCTGCATGTCTTTGACTGTCTGTGGCTCGGGGGTGCATTTTATTGCCTCAATTCTATCTGGGGTGACTCTTCATCCTGATGCTGGGAGCAATTGGCCAAGGTAGTGTACTTCTTTCTGGCAGTACTGAAGCTTCTTTTTGTCTACCTTGTATCCTCTTTGTGCTCATGTTGTCAATAGGGCGATGGTATCTTTGCTACATTGTTGCTCTGTAGGACTGCAGATCAATATGTCGTCGACATACTGTAGCAGGGTGCTGTCACATTGGAAATTGGACAAATCAGCCTTTACAACTCTGTTAAAGATGCTGGGGGATTCACAATAGCCTTGAGGTAACCGTCTGTAGCTCATTTGAGAATTTCTAAATGTAAAAGAAGTCAGGTGTTGGCTATCTGGGTGTAGTGGGACACTGAAAAAGGCATTTTTTAAGTCTATTACGTAGAAGTATTGTGTGTCTGGAGGAATATTCGTGAGAATTACTGATGGATCTGGGACGATCGGAAATTCTGGTATCACAATGTTGTTAAGAGGGCGCAGGTCATGAACCAAACGCCACTGATTTGTCTTAGACTTGCGTACAGGAAACAGACAGGTGTTGCATGGAGATGTGCAGGGGTATATGACTCCCTGATCCAGTAATGCTTGTATGGTAGGGGCAATACCCCCCTCTCCTGGCGTACTCTTGAGAGTATGGTGCCCTGTTTGAGTGTTATTCTGAATGGGGCAGCAGAGTGAATGAGGCCTACATCATTTGGGCCAGATGTCCAAATGTTGCTAGGCACATTTTTAAATCTGTTCAGGAGGTCCAAACAGTTGGTCGTCCAAGATGTCCCTCACTAACCCACCTAGTTGGATGAAAATGACGCAGGCCCAGGTGCGGGCACTGTCATCGAATGCTTGGAAGGCTCCATATCTGGGTGTTATTTCAAGACAGTTTATGTCTAAGATCATGTGTTTGTCGGGCATTTGGGAGTCCTGTGACTGTGGCCGAAAGGGGAACTCTTTTGGAAGTTGCACAGTGCTGCCTTTAAGTTCCAGTGTGGTGGCAATAATGATGTGAACTGCAGCGGAGAATGCTTGTTCATCCACTAGGCGGGCCCTTATCTGATTGTTCAAGGAGGAGTCCACAGTAACTGCCATCATCCTGGCCCAAGGAGTGCCTGGGATTGAGCAGGTCATGGTGCCATCCTCCTCAAAGTGAATTGTCATGTTTAATTTTGCCATGAGGTCATGCCCCAGGATATTTACAGGAGATCGTGGTGAGTAGAGCAGACTTTGCTCCACAGAGCGACCTCCTATCTCTATTGGTACTGGCTCAGTGAAAGGGATCCTAGCTATTGCCCCAGAGAATCCCTGTGTGTCTGCTATCTGATGGGAAAGTGGCAGTGCTCCTCCTGTAATACAGGAGTAAGTAGCACCTGTGTTAATGAGAAAGCTGTAAGTTTTGTTGTTTATCGTGACAAAGATAATGGGGTCCTCTTGAACATCTGTTGTACACGACAGAACTGGGCACACAAGGGTTGTCTGTGGGCTGTCCTAACAACTATACCCTCCAGCCTTGTACTGCTGGATGGTGCCCTGCGCAAATGGATTGTTGGAAGACATCACTGTGCCCCCCTGAGGTACAAAAGTTTGTGCTTGGGGCATCATCTGATACATGGGTGTCTGTTGTGGCTGCACCGGTGCCTGTACCTGTGGAGTCGATGCCTGTAATTGGGCCACTGCGGGTGTTTGGAGATGTAGTTGTTGCTGCATGTATTGCCGCTGCACTGGTGGGAGGTAGGAGTATATTATTTGGGGATGAATTGGCTGCTGTTGAGAGGACTGGGTGGGGGTCTGGTGTGGAGGTCCTGGGACCACCATTCTTCCCTCATTTCGCATTTTAGTGCTGCACTCTCTTTGCATGTGGCCAATTTTCTGACAATAAAAACATACAGGGGGTCCTGACTGTTGTTGTCCCAGCCCTCTACCCTGCATCCCTGAGTTCCTAGGCCTAGTCTGCTGGCCATCATAATATGGCTGCCGTGGCTCATTATTATAGGTGGGCTGTGTCTGTGTGTATGGTGCAACTCCCTGCGTGTTGCCTGCTAATGCATCCATGTCATTCTGGGGATATCCGGTAACAGCAGTCATCTGGTTCACTGGTGTTGCCAGCATACCTGTGTCTAGTGCATCTTTTTTCTTATTAAGTTTCTGCTGAACTAGTTTGGTGGCTGCATTTTCAATTGCTAGCTGTCTGTTCCTGTCCTGTTCCTGCTTCTTTTTACAGAAGTGAATGATGTGGTCTTGTATTTCAGGCCATGGTTTGCATTCCATGGCTACTATTCCATCTAACTTCTCCTGTACGTCAGTGGGGAATCCCTTCTTTACTGTGTGGCAGAAGAACCTACTGTTACCTCCTGTTGCATTCCATTTCCCCCCAACTCCTGATGCCATTTTTCCTTCAGTCTTGAAATGTACTGTGCTGGGTCCTCATTCTGTTGCATTGTTTGTGACATTAGGGACCCGATGTCTGGGACATCCGGGAATTTGCGGCGCAACCGGGACCATACATGGGCTTGTATGTCGTTGAATGGGACACCATCATATTTTGTTTCGGTGAGCGTAATTTTGTTGTTGACGCTTTTTTTTTTTTTTTTTAATTTCTTTTTATTAAACAACTCGACCAAATGCACATCAAGTATTACAGGCAGGTAATTCCGTCTTTCCTCAACGACATTTCATACAATTCAAAATAATACACAGTTAAACACTAGGTAGATCAAGGGGAAGCGTGTGCTTCAGTTTCTCTCAAGCGGTCCGGTGGGTCGCAAATATCCCCCCTATAATGATTCCAGGCGTCCCATACCCTGCTCCACTTCCTGGGGCATCCCCTTGCAATGTATACCGATTTCTCCCTAAACATGCACCAATCTAGATCTTCTGCCCACTTCTCGACCCGGGGTGGCTGGCCAGTCCCCCATAGTTGGGCGATGTTTCGCTTCGCCACCATGTATGCCAGCGTAGCCCATTGTGTTGTGTAGGTGTTGAGGTCTGTCGGTTCCCAGATGTTTAGGAGGCATCTACGGGCCTCTGGTTGTAGGTCTATCCCCAGGACTGCCCTCAGCGTGTGGTGGATCTTCCCCAGTACGTTTGTATGCTTTGGCAGTTCCACAGAATATGCATAAAGGTCCCCGGCTCCCCACAGCCCCTTCTACACTCTCCGCTATCTGAGCGACCCATTTGAACCAGACGGGGTCCTGTGATATATATTCTATGCAATATCTTTAACTGCACCAGCCTCAACCTCATCTGTATCGCCACCACCCGTGGGAGGAGACCGCCTCTCGCCAGTCCTCTTCGTCCAGTTCGAGGCCATCCTCGTTCCAGTATCTTTTATTTTAAGCAATGGATCATCCATATTATTAATTAGTTTCCGGTAGATCAGAGAGATGGTCTTCTCCGGAAGATGTCCATCGAGCACCCTGTCCTCTAGGGGAGGCGTCCGGGAGGGCAGCGCCCCTCGGGACGTGGGTCAGCAGCGCATGGCGAATCTGGAGGTAGCGGAAATGCTCGCTGTCGTTCAAGTTGTACTGCGCCTTGAGTGAGTCAAAGGTATGTATTGTACCCTCTCCCCAGATGTCTTTTATTTGTGAGATCCCAATTAGGTCCCATTTGTCGAATCCCTTGGACTTCCAGAGGCCTCCCAATTTCTCCGAATTCCACAGCGGGGTGGCTAGTGTAAGTTTGCCTTCCCATTTGAGGTGTCTGTTGGCCGCATGCCATACCTGGACGGCATGTTCCGTGGGTCCAGTGAGGTGAAATCTGCGAGGCCTAGCATAGAGCGCTCTTGTGTATTCTCCCCCGGGGAGCTGCCACCTATCCATCGCATACCCGGGATCGTTTGGCTGTCCATAAATCCCGTGATTGACTGCCGCCAGCTGGGATGCCCAGTAATATTTACGTAAATCCGGCAACCCGATTCCTCCATCATACCAATTTAGCGTGAGCTTGGAGAACGCTATTCGGGGTTTACCATCCCAGAGAAGCTGTCTCTGGAGAGATTCGATTTCCCTGAAATAAGACGCCGGGACCGGATCCATCGTGTTTTGGAGTACGTACAAGAACCGTGGCAGCGCCATCATTTTAAAAAGTACTGCCCTACCCAACAAAGAGAGCGGGAGGGCCTTCCAGCGCGTCACGTCATTTTTAAGGCGCAGTAGGAGAGGGCTCAGGTTATTGGTGTAGCGAATTTTCGGGTCTGACATTATGTAAATGCCCAGATACTTAAAGCCTTCCTGGGCTATTTGAATCGGGCAATTACTTGGAATGGCCGGTGGGTCGCCTCCCAAGACATATAACACCGATTTGGACCAATTTATCGCAAAGCCCGAGTATCTGCTAAAGATTGCCAACACATCCAAAAACCGGCTCAGCGATCCTCTTGGGTTGGCGAGATAGAGTAAGACGTCATCGGCATACAGAGAGATTTTATCCTCCTATTCTGGTGACCATTGCAGTCCACGTATGGACCGGTCCTGTCTGACCCAAGCCGCGAGCGGCTCCAGGGCCAGTGCAAAAAGGAGCGGGGACAGGGGACAACCCTGTCTAGTGCCCCTACTCAGGCAGAAGTCGGGGGACTTGCGATTGTTTACTACCACTCTAGCCATCGGATCGGAGTATAGAAGGCGTATCCAACCCGTGAATTCCGGGCCGAAACCCAGTTTATCCAATACTGCAAATAAATAAGGCCATTCAACCATGTCAAATGCCATGGTGGCATCGAGTGACACAATTGCCGCCGGTTCCATAATGGTTGGGGCCCTACCCAGCACGCCGTGTAACCGTCTCAAATTAAGGGCGGTGTTACGATGTGGCATAAATCCCGACTGATCGGGGTGGATCAGGGTAGTGATGACTTTCGACAATCGGGTCGCCAGTAATTTCGCAAGGATTTTGGGTTCTGCGTTTAGCAATGAAATAGGCCTGTAGGATGCGCAGCTTGTTCTAAGTTTGCCGTCCTTATATATGACCACGATGTTGGCTACTCGTTGATCGTATGGGAGTTGCCCCTTTTCTCTACTGTCCTCGAACATGGACCGGATATATGGGGCTATTCTGTCGGGCCGCAGTTTGTAAAGCTCAACCGGGATGCCATTGGGCCCCGAGGCCCTCCCAGAGTGTACTCCCCTGATAGCCTGCGCCACCTCATCGTCCGTTAGTGTGGACTCCAGATAGGCTCTGTTGTCGTCTGCTAAGACTGGCAGCTGGATGTCTCTAATCATCTCCCTGTTGTCTATTTCTGTAAATTTGCCTGCTGTGCTGTATACCGCGCGGTAGTGTTGTGCGAACGCATCTGCTATAGCTTGCGAATCTGTGAGGGTGCTGGAATCCTCCCCCCGTATTTCAGGTACCAGCCTCGACGCCCACTCCCTTCTTTCCAACCAAGCAATCAGCTTTCCCGCTTTGTCGCCGTGCTCGTATATTCTGCTCTGGACCTCTCTACTCTGCATTTTGGCTTTATCTCTGGCGATACTATTGAACTCGTCTTGCTGTAACTTCAGATGGTGTAGACCCTCGGGGGTCACCCCCTGAGCCACTACCTCCTCTAGTTTTAACACTTTTTCTTCTGCCTTTTCCAGTTCGGCCTGCCTTTCCTTTTTCCTCCCCGCAATCAAAGAGACCGTCTCCCCCCGGATAACTGTTTTATATGCCTCCCACAGTGTCTGTGCTGATTCCACCGTACCCTGATTCTCCTGAAAGTACCTGTCGGTGGCCGTGATGATGCTCTTCTTTGTGGAGGGGTCTCTCAAATGCCACGGACTAATAGGGGCTATCCTACCTGCATTTATCTGGTCAAATTCCATGCTTAGCCATACCGGGGAGTGATCCGAGATGCCTCTACCCAGATGGCGAACCTCCCTGAGGGCACTGGCCTGCATGGCCGGGACAAGTACATAGTCTATTCTTGACAAGCTTTGGTGTGCAAACGACACGTGTGTATATTGCGCTTTGCCTGGGTTACGTATCCGCCAGCCATCTACTAGCCCCATTGTGTCCATATAGTCGGGTAGCCACCTTTGTGCGGGTCTTAATGTGCGGGCCGGAAATCTATCTATGTCCCCGTCTATAACCGCGTTGAAATCTCCTCCCAGCACCATGTGGCCTAAAGGAAGCGTCAAATAAATTGAGCCTAAATCCTGGAATGTATCGGACTGCAAGCCAGGTGGCACATATATTGAAACAAATGTTGCTACTTTCCCCTCCCATTGCCCCGATATCCCGACATATCTGCCCCGCTTATCGGACCATGTGGCCTGTATTAGAAGGGGGAATGAGTTTTTAACCAATATGCCAACCCCCCTTGACCCTGTGGTAAATCCCGCGTTGTTGACGCTTTTTAATATGTCTTCTGCTTCCTCTCCAATCAGGGAGATGAGCAGACTCTTGATGTCACCTACTGCGAGGTTGACACCAGCAGTGTGTTTGTCCAGGGCTGCTATCCATTTGACAGCACCCTCTGTCAGTGGGGGGAGTTGTTTTTTCAAATTGTCTTTGTCCATTTGTGGCCATGGGACATAGAGAGGGGGGTCATGTGCATTTTTGAACAGCAGTGGCATCTGGTGTGTTACCCTGGTGCTTGCTGCTGTGGGTCGTGTGTGGTCAAATTCATGTGCATATTTCTGCCATACTTTTAGGCTTGCCCTCATGTAACCGTAGTCCCAGTCTTCATCTCCCTCCCTGTGTAGGATGCAGTCTTCTGCTGTTGCCATGTTTTGCGGATCGAAGGATCCAACTCGTGGCCACAGGATTATTTGTGGTGCTAGACCTTCTGTCCAACCTGTCAAATTATCAGTGAAAGGATTGACATAGAAGTCAGAATCCTCCCTGAGTGTAACTATTTCATTGGGCGTTAAGTCGTTGCGGTGTAAGACAGTATGTTTGCTGAGCATTATGTTGTACTTATTTCTCTGCCTAGTGGAGCGCAGTAGGGCTGTGCCTGAGACACCATAGGATGTTTCGTCAGGCCGCCCATGTGTTCCCAGCACCTCCAGTCGTTCTATCTCTGTCCTTCTCTTTCTTTTTTGTTTTTTTTCCTCTGCATCTAGATGCTCCCTTTGTGGCGTGGTGTGCATGAAAGTAAGCGCAGACCTAGGTGGCGAGCCAAAAGTGTATGTTATGGCTGGTGGTAATGTTTGTGGAGGTGCTTGGTGCAGTTGGGCAGGGGTGTTGTCATGACTAGTTGTTGCAGCTGTCTGGGGCATACCCGAGACAGTGGCCTCATTATTTTGTGATATTGCAGCACCCTGTCTTCTCCCAGGAGTGTGTGACTGCAGTGCTTCTTGTAGTGTGGTGTCTGCCCTTGCATCGTTTGGTCGTGCTATGATGCCTACGTTACAGAGCATTTCAGTGAGTTGGTTATGCATTTGCTCTACTTTCATTGACAGGCGCCTGACAGTTGCACCTTCATTGTTGGGGTTGGATGACTGCACTTTGTGTAGTATGTCTGTGTGAAAGTCTTCAGGTGTCATGCTATCTATGCTTTTACTTAATTCAGGTCTGCTTCTCCATTTGCTTAAGTCTGAATGGGCAAATGTCTCTGGGAGTTCTTGCTCACCGCCCCTGAACTGCCGATGTGGAATCAGAAGGTCCAGGATAGGTGGCCTATCCTTATGCTGGGACGTGGCACTACTTGACGGCAACTGCTCATGGGAGATGCGGCTCAGATTTGGGAGGTGTTGCTGCTCGCCAGTGTATAAGGCGCAGCAGTTAGAGTGTGCACTAAGAGACGTTGAATGCGATATGCGGGAGGCGTTATCCTACTCTTCATCATCATCTTGCTGTTGTACTGCCGTATTTTGTGCTGGTGTGAGCTTTAGTGTGAATTGTGCATCTATTTGACCTGGTAGCCCTTGCACCACAGCTTCTACCGCCGAGCTGTGGGCACTAAGGCATTGCAGCCCCTGGAATTGTTCCATTGTGTCAGCGTTTATTGGGGGAGGTGGTGGAAGAGTGTTATCTGGTATTTGAGAGAAGCCAACGGCTGGCATATCATTTGAAGTTGGGGCCAAGTCTAGGGCCGTAGTGAGATTAGGGTACATGCCACTTGCATGATACACCGGTGGGGCCGTGGGCATGGGTATTGGCTCAATGTCTTCTTTAAAGATGCGCCACAATGCTAGGGTGTCTTTGCGTTTCTGAAGCTTGCTGCCTGAGTACTTGGCCTCTAGGAAGGTGGTAGCATGGTCTAGTATAGCACGGTCAAAGGTGCCTTCAGGTGGCCATGGGTGTGTTAGATTTGTTGTGTGCTTATGAAGTTCCCTGCAGTGTTTTATTATGCGCTGCTCCCGCCCTGTGAAGTTCTTGAGTACATACTGTAGTGGAGTAGCCATATTGATCTTTATCTCTAGAGCTGTACTTGGATGTATTTGGAAGACGTAGGTGGGGACTATTGTCAGCCTCATCTGTTGCTCTTGTGTGATATCGACGCCTAAAACCTGGAACACGGTCAAGAGGACAGCGCTAGTTGAGGGTGTTGCCGGAATGAATGTGGAAGGGTGGCCTTCTGAGAGACCAATGACGTGGTCGTTAATGAGATACACGACAATCTGAGGTACTGTGGAGTCCACTGATGCCGTGCTCATTCCCTAGTATTTTCTGGAGAGGTATAGTCTAATTCTGGAACAGGTGCGTGCCCCCCTTTTTGTTGCTGACCCCTTGAGACTAGCAAGAGTGATCCCTGAGAGCCAGTTCGCTGTGTTGTATCATCAGAGTTATATGCGGATGATATTGGGGTGGCCGAGGGGGGGTTATATCTGAATGGTGGGCTCCTTCTATGGATCCCACAGAATAATTGGATCCTGTTGAGGAGTCCCAACAATCGTGAATCACCACTGGAGAGACAGGTGAATATAAAAATGGTATGTATCGTGAGCTTTCAACAGTGGAGGAGCCCTGTGAGTAATTTGGCCGGACAAGATCCAGGCGTGTTGTGTCTGGAAGTGTGGGGTTAGGCCTGGGATGTGTGTGAGCAGTACCCGGTGGTGGCAGCTCTATTAAGGTCAGTACAGAGACCATTACTTCTGTTGTTGGAGTTAAGTTTACTCCCAGTATGTCCCAAGCTATTGACAGAAGGTCACTTTGGTACTCAGTTAGCGGAGTTACTGTGTCTGTTTGGCTGTTACAAACAGCAACCGGTCTGTTATGGAGCGAGTAGCGGATCACTTCTGTTATTTCATTGTAGTTATTATTCATTAAGCGTGTGAACCTTCCTAGTGCTCACCAGAAACGTAAATCAAGCGTTAGCCCTTCAGCTCTGTTCCAATGTTCTCTGCTAAGTACTTTCTTCCACTCGTGAGCCTATTTTAATAATTCCTAATACTTTTATTAACAGGAACTTTAAGCTGGTGTTTTCAAGTTAAATGTAACAATGTATTTTTAAACATTTATAATCTACTAATATGACATGGGCAGGGGGCAGTGGGTGGCGTTGTGTGCTCAAGCTTAACAGGGAATGAATAATGGGCAAGTATATTTAACAGAACGGAGCAAGTCAACATGCACACGACATATACATTTACAGTTTTACACCTAGATTTTTGTCTCGCTAAACAGAGGAAACACAATTTGAATCGATGCACCAGGCACCGTTCTTAGAAGAAATCACAACAGAATCAGTGGAAGATATGGAGACAGACAAACCACGAGCTAGCTATGCAACCATGCAACAATTAAAAAATCGACTATTCTTTCACAATTAATTAAAAGGCAAAACTGTGCACTTTTGTTTGCCAAAAAACAGAAAAAGAAAATGAATTTGTACGATGTAAAATATGTTACTAAGAAGGTGCGTCTATTTTTCTTTCACACATGGAGAGCAGGAAACCACAGAGGAAGCTGTTTTTGAAAGTGAAGCACTTCCCCTTTATTGTGCTTCGCAGTTAGGAATACTTTCTGCTAAAATGCGACGATATTATAAGGCTATTTTTTTTGTCTATCAGCTGTTAACATAGTTTAACTCTTTAGAAGCTGGATTTTTCTAATGCTGTTTTAGCACTAAATAAACTCCCTTGCCAGCCCACCAGACGTGGGCTGACGAACACTTGCAGAGGCTGGAGATTTCTAATACTTTCTTGGCACTATAAAACTCCCTTGGCAACCACCAGACGTAGGCTGTTGAATACTTGTAGGAGTTCTGACCCTTTCAGAACCCGCAAGAGCTGGGAGACGCTAGGCGTGATTCCCCTTACCTATGTAGGCGCATGATTCTGTCGCATCAGTTATCAAAGAAGATACCCTGGCATGAGAGATGTGAATTTTTCCTGTCCTATCTACTCGCATGACATGTCCCACTGACAGACCAATGAGACAAGCGATCCCTATCTTGTTAAGACAGGCGATATGAAGAGAAACATATAACGTGAAAACCTGTGCATGGGAAAACCAAAAAAAAACAAAACACAACCGTCAGAACCTAACAATATATCCTGGCTCAGTGCCTGCTCACACGTGTTGTATTATAAGGGTTGTTTGTCGTTGCAAGACACCAGTTAGCAAGGAACTGTGGTTTGGTAGCACTACACCTACAAGTTCTCAACCGACCACAGACATCACACTTAGGGCGAGGTAAAGAGAAAAAATAAAAGCTCTTTGACTTACCCGTGTGTGTGGCCATTCAGTCAGGAAGAGGCACCGAGGCGCAATCTCCGGCCGCTGCCACAGGGGAAGGTTCCCTCTCCCTGCAGGCTGGAAATTCTCTGCACGTCCCTTCGTGGTCGCCAGCTGTTAGAGGGTGATTTTGGGGTGGTGCTATACTACCTTAATTTGAGCAGGGGTGCGCTATCTAAAATAAGGAAACACACGTGTGAGATGCAGGAACTGAGTCAGAGTGGCACCATTTATTCAAAAACAATTTAAACAATAAAAAGAGACACATCTCTAGACAAAAATAACTCTAAGCAATCTAGTAAGTAACAAGTGTCAAAGGCTCATTTTGGATGAAGAGCAAAAACATGCAATCTAGTAAGTTCTAAAATCATGGCAATGCAAAGGAAAAAAGAGAGAGAGAGAGAAGATTTCAAAATAGAATAAAACCTTACAACCTCAATCAAAAATGCTAAATAAAATGGTTAACCGGTAACACACACGTCGTGACCCAAGAGTTCACAGTGTGAGGTGTTCAACGAATGGACTGGGGGCAGCTCTTTTATATTATTTTAAAAAGGAACTGCCAACCGCAAGTCCTGATTGTGATAGATGTTTGATCGTCAATCATACCAAAATTTGTACATTTATCGAAACCAATTTAAGTCACTTCTCGGAAATTTTTTAAAAAAGCAGAAGATTACAAAAGGTTATAGGTCATTTATTCGGGCACGTTGCTGTCTTAGGGGCTGATTACGATGGCGGGCAGAAAAGCATTCCGACCGCCGTGGTAGCGGAAATCAACCGTCCGCATGTACCGCGGGAAAACCGGCGGTCAGATTAGGATGAACCGCCAGAGTAATCCGACCGCGGCGGGCGTATTCCACTTAAGTCCACCGGGAGCGTGCGGAGCGGGTGAAACTCCGTCCGCGGCGGTCGGATTTGATGCGGAAAGACCCAAAACCGCCGCACGGCCAGCGGTTTGACCGCACGTGAAATTAGGGTACGATTGCGGTGACAGCGGAACGATCAGTTGTTTCCGACCGCCGCGATCGCAACCATTGATGAATGGGAGAGCCGGCGGAAGGGCTGTTGCATTCCGACTGCCGCAGTCGCTCCAGAAGAGTAATGGCAGTCGAAAACAACCACTCAACAAGGCCACCAAGTATGGCCAGTAATCTGGCTCAGCCTCAAAAAACACCTAACATACCCCAATGACACATTCCCATGGCAAGTAAAAAATACAAATCCTAGGTCAACCCACACAACACACCTGACATGAATACTCCATTTTGACCCACCCACATAGCTGAGTATAAAACCAGCCCCTTCCCTGACCAGAATCCTTTGCAATACTCCACAACTGAAGGGCACATCCCCACAGCACAAAGGAGAGGCAAATCTGCACACATCACACCATCACAACCACACACACACCACACACATCACCACCACCACCTTCACACCTGCACCTTTAACCCATTTGCACATCACACACCATGTCACAGAAGAAAATGCCCAAATTCACTGACAATGAGTTGTCAGTGATGGTAGATGAGGTAATCAGAGTAGAACCACATTTGTTTGGAAACCTGGTCCAACAGACACCATTAGCCACCAAAAATCAAATGTGGGCAAGGATAGTCAACAAGGTCAATGCAGTAGGGACCATCCCGCGCACCCAGAAGGAGATCAGGAAGAGGTGGAATGACCTCAAGACCAAGGTGAAAGAGCGTAACAACAAGAACCGGAAGCTGGCTCAGAGGACTGGCAGTGGCCCTCCCATACCACTGTGAACATTCACCGTATGGTAGGAGAAGGTGCTTGCCATACTGCATCCAGAGAGTCTCACAGGAATACCCGGGGGAGTGGAGGCTGGTAAGTACCAACAAATGGCTATCATTACACTGCTATGTACTGTCTTGCCTCAACCACCACCACCACCATCAGTGCTGCCTGCAACACTCTCCCTGCCTCAGTGGTTACCAACACCATCACACAATCAGAGGAGGGCAGGGGGAGTCTGCGGGTGCGTCGAGTGGCAACGCCACAGGTCCGGGACAGCAGGGCAGGTGGGAGGGCAACTGGTGGCCAAATTCGAGAGGACACTGGGACCGAAGCCCTGGCCAACATCGCAAGAGTCCTTGGGGCATATGAACAAAGCCAGGGACAGATGGGCCAAGTCGTGGAAGAAGTGAATGAGCTCCGTCTGCTGGTGAGGTCCATGGACACGCGTATGGGCCAAATCGTGCACCTCATGGGCCAGCTCGTGGGTGTTCTGAGGGACAGACATGCGGCCCAAAGGACAGCTCAACCCCCCTCCAGTGGCCAGCAGGATGATACTCCCACCACCTCAGCTGCGGCCACAGAGAGGGGTGAGCTGCAATAGGATGACTCCTCAGACACCGCTGAGCCCGCAGCAGTGGCCCCCCTGCAAAACGCAAAAGGAGCCGTCCGAGAAACACCACGGGAGGAACACGTGGCAAAGCACCATCCGAACGCCAGTCGCACAGCCAGCCATGATGGCACCTCTGTTCCCCTTCACAATGACTTTGTTGACTATCCTTACCCACACTGCCATGTCGATGGCAGGTGTCTGTTGGACTGGGTCACTACATCAATGTGGTGACTACTCTATTGTCTCATTTACCGTCACTGTCAACTCATTAATTCACTTAGCACCTGTTTTGGAAAACATCACTTGTCTGTCACAAACACTCATTGCAAATAAACACTCTTTACACACCTATGTCTTTGTGTCAGCTCCATGTTTATCACAGTATGTACAATGTTGGCTCTGATTCCAATGTACCAGAAGCTCTGATTGTGACGAGGCATTGAGAGGCCGAAGGGACCTAGAAAGACACAAGAGAACGACATTTACTTGTCAGGTGATGGCATCACAGCCAGTACACAACACTATTTATCAAGGTACACAAACCAGCACACATTACAATGAGAAACAATATCAACATAGACATCATGTGGCTGGCCATGACTACCCTGTGCCACAAACATCAGCCATCAGCGTAGAGCCAACAACAGGCAGCAGTCAAAAAGCTCCTCTAGGCCTTTACACTACCATCAAAGTCAGCAGACAATGGTACTGTTGTACAATGTCACTCACACTCAAGGGAAGTAGTGGTTGATGAGCTGTTGATGCAGGTCGACACCTTCCTCCTCTCCACTATCCTCGTCACTGGACATGTGTGGGTTTTCGGGGGGGGGGCATCTGCTGCTTATCATCGTCCAGGAGCAGGGGTATCTCCTTGCGCAAGGCCAGGTTGTGGAGCATGCAGCATGCAACTACGATCTGACACACCTTTTGGGGAGAGTAGAGTAGTGCACCTCTGCTCTTGTCCAGACACCGGAATCTAGACTTAAGAAGACCAAAAGTATGCTCCACCACACGACGTGTCCTCCCATGGGCCTCATTGTAGCGGACTTCACCCGGGGTCCTGGGATTCCGCAGTGGGCTCAGCAACCATGGCCGGTTGGGATATGCAGAGTCACCTAGGTGTGAGATACACAGCCCAATTTTGTAATATAACTGTAGCTGAGGACAGCATGTCACACATACAGCACACTACTTGACTCTGCGTACTCACCCACAATCCACGCACGCTCCGGTAGCAGATTTGCCATCAGCTGTGGTACGATGCTGTTACGCAGTATGTAGGAGTCATGTGCTGATCCTGGAAATCTGGCACAGACATAGGAGATTATCATATCCGCCTGGCATACCACTTGCACATTAATGGAATGGAAATTCTTCCTGTTCCTGTAGATGTGCTCACGTGCCTGTGGTGGAACCAGGCCAACATGTGTGCAGTCAATGGCGCCAACAACATTAGGGATGTGGGCAAGGTCATAAAAATCACCCTTCACAGCTGCCAATTCATGTCTCCTGGGAAAATGGATGTAGCGGTCCTTGCATGTCATCATAGCAGACAGGACATCACGTAGCACCATGCTGAACATTGGTTGAGACATCCCACCTGCGCTGGACACCGTGTACTGGAACGAACCAGTTGCAAAGAAATGCAGGGCCGCCATCACCTTACATGTTGGTGTCAAAGCAGTCGGATAGGTCCTGCGAGGCCTCAGATGGGACTCCAACTGACCACATAGCTCCTGAAGGGTAGGTCGATCCAAACGGAATTTACCTATGATGTCCTCATCCTCCATGTCTGCCAGCAATGTGAATGGACGATGCACATTTGGTCGCCTCCTACATAAGATAAAAGGGGACACATGTCAATTTAATTCCCCTATGAGATGTGTCCACATCTTACGTCTTGACTGACACAGCGCCAACAATGACTGGCCAGAAACAACAGCTTACAGCACAAGGCACATGCAGAGACACCGTGATCTAAAGTAGTTGTACACGTGTTCAGTATGTACATAGTGAGTACCCCCCAAACAGATTCAGACTATGTGAATGTAAAATGGTACATTCCGACATCTTGTGTCACCAGCCCTGAGAGTAGTTGACACAGCACATGTCTGAAACAGCAACCCTGCTGGCTTCTACGTAGCTGCTGTACCTGCCACACCTTCTTGCGTGAGTCGGACAGGGCACACATTAACAACACAATGAGCACAGTGTGTGCATGAAGATCAAGTATCAACATGAGTTCAGCAATCTACACAGTGAAATAGGCACAATATGTAGTCAGTCCATCATTACTGTGGGTTGCTTAGCCATCTCACACATTGACATGTTTACATATTTGAGAGTCCATCACACAACAGATCTGTGTACATGCACAACAACATCATAAGTGACATGTGAGGGAGTACATGCCAATGCATGTAATCCTGTGCACTGACATGGCATGTGTAGTCATCAGTGAGTTAAATGTCACACTAGCATTGAATATAACTATCTGGTGGCATGATTCATAGTAAGTGTCTACTGTTCAATGATGAGAACTGGCCATTGCCATTGCTACAGCAAGATGTGTCCATAGGTGCCGTAAGCGTGCACCGCCACTGCAATCACGGTCATTGGCACCAATCTAAAAATGCCAATTCGCGGTTGCGACCGCCTGGCCCCCGCGGTGTGACACCGCCAAAGCCCATGCCCTTTCAGCCAATGGGAACCGCGATCGCGGTAGTGAAATACACTTTTGAAACCCGCAGTAGGCGTGCTCCGCTACGGCGGGCCCGGACATTGGGCACAATTGAAAGATGCACGATTGCGGTTGCGACCGCCTGGGCCCCGCGGTGTGACACCGGCAATGCCCATGCCCTTTCAGCCAATGGGAACCGCGATTGCGGTAGTGAAATACACTTTTGAAACCCGCGGTAGGCGTGCTCCGCTACCGCGGGCCCGGTCATTTAGCACAATTGAAAGATGCATGATTGTGGTCGCGACCGCCTGGGCCCCACGGTGTGACACCGCCAATGCCCATGCCCTTTCAGCCAATGGGAACCGCGATCGCGGTAGAGAATTACAAATTTGAAACTCGCTGTAGGCGTGCACCGCTACCGCGATCCCAGTAATTGGTTACATTTGAAAAAAGCTGACCTGGAACACCAATTGCAGCAGCTGAGTACCACTGGAACAACCCCAGGGGGCTATATATGTCTGTGTAAGAGCCACACATTTCCACTGCATCCAGACACTGCTGCCTGCCATTCTTCATCCCCAACTGCTGCTGTTCCTGTCTCCTGGACCCAGTGACGGCGAGAACTGAGAACATCAGGGCCCATCCCTTCACCACAGAGGAGCTGGAGGTCCTGGTGGACGAGGTGCTTTCAAAGTATGGGAGGCTATATGGTGCTCCTGATGTACTGGTAAGTGTTTCAGAGTGAAAGTTTGAGAGTTCAAAGAGTGCTCACATGATGTTGCTCTGCTATAGTATGTTCCTGTGAGTGCAAGTTAATGTGGATGCATCCTCATTTTTGAAACACCATGCTCCATACATGGCCTAGTAAATATTGCACTTGGGTATTTGGGTAGGATGGCAACATGGACATTTCTACAGCCCTTCTTCAGCAATAACAATACAAACATTGGTCTGAGCCTGGGTAATGTAATTGTGTGATACACTGCCTAGCATGCTGACTTCTGGTGAATGGGGTGTGTAGCCTTATTTCCACAGATCCATGGCTGCATTTAAGGATGGGAGGGACATGCAGTATTTTTGCAGCCATACAGTAACACTGCTGGTTTGGACAGTGGAAGTCTGAACAAACATTGCCTGTGCTAATGGATGTCATAGTCCATGATGTTTTCACATGCTCATTTGTGACATTACAAATGTGTTTCGTCCAGAGGGTACTGAAGGATGTGTGTACAATTTTCATATTGCCCCCATGGATATGTATGCATTATGCACAGGATTGAAATGCCTGAGTGTAACACTCTTGGTGGAAATTCACCGATGACACATCAGATTGATGTACTTCGGAGATATCATCTTTCCATTGTTTTCATTATGTGTTCTGAGTCGCATGTGAAGGCACTGTTTGCCCTCTCATATTGTACATGCATGTGAATGTTCGGATGGCCCACGTTTCACCTCAGTGTGAGTCCCCCTGGCCTGCACAGATACTGCCCAATTTGACAAGGACCCATCAGTAAATGGACAGAGTGAAACATATGTGTTGTCTGCCACCCTATTTCTCAACTAGCTATCTTAGGCCTGAGGATTGCACAAGACAGACCTTGTGAGAAGAGTGTGAGAATGTGAGATCATGTCCCTAAATGTGACCTCTATGACACAGGCAGCCATTCACAGGCCAAGGACATTGAGGGGTGTGTAGTGTTGGACACAGTGAGTCTGCCCCGACACATCATTTCCAATGTATTGTATGTCTTGCTCACCCACATACTGCATCACAGATGAGGGCCTTCTTCAAATTGCATTCTGTGCTGGCATTCTGCATGTGTATGGGATGGCCATGTACTGTGTCCATCATCATACTTGCATACATTTCTATGAAATTATCTGTTGCAAATGTACTACGTGTCATGCTGTTTGGCCTCTGCTCAACATTTCTGTATTGGTGTGCTATGTTTTTGCATGCTCCTGTACTGACACACAGTGGTACATAACACAGTGTCACTGAAACTTCCTCGTCTTGTCTCCCATGCCTGCAGCTTAAAGTCCGCCAGCGTAAGGCCTTATGGAGGGCCATTGCACGCAAGGTGCGGGCTCTGGGTGTCTCCAACCGACGGCACACACACTGTCACAAGAGGTGGGATGACATCTGCCGGCTGAGCAAAAACGTGGCAGAGATGACGCTGGGGATGCTCCCTGGATGGTTGGCACGCAGGAGCATGGCACCACTAACGGCCCGCATCTTGGCAGTGACACAGCCAGAGCTGGATGGACGTTTGAGGGCCCATCAGCAGCAAGTTGGGGGTGAGTATTCTGCGAAGAGGGTGACTTTGGTTGTGAGTGACTGCATGTATCCCAACCCTGAGCCAGTGCGGAGCTCTGTGATGTTTCTAGTGTGATGCAAGGGCTTCTAAGTGGCCTCTGTGTTGAGTGCAGCTGTCATGCATTTTCGCTACATGTACTTTCTCATGTGTTCAATACAATGGCCCTTGACATTGCAAGATGAGATGTGGCCTTATGACATCTGCTGCATTATGGGTGTCATAGACACCACCGGGCAGTGAACAGCAGTGTGCATCATCTTAGTGTGCTTTCGTAGATGTGTGCAGTGCCTGACTTGGAAATTGTGAGAACTACACATCTGACACCAATATGCAACGGTCGTTGTGATTCAAAGCACAACATGGTGGATATCAGTAGCTCATGGACATTTTGGAGTCAGTATCTGTGTTGTTCCCTTTAAGTGACTCCATATGTGACTGAGACAACATGTTGAGATGTATATCTATCTCACCCACAGGCACGTAGGTATGCTTACAGAGATCAGTATGTTAGGTTACAAGGAGGCATGGGCCAGCTATTTGGCTGTGTCAACGTCACATGGGACATTAATGTCAACTATGCATGTTTCCATGCATCTTCTGAGTTTTGCATTAAGGTTGCACATGCAGACTGCACAGGGTGGTGGGCAACATGGGGGTATCATATTCTAGTCTTGTGCTTTGCTTGCATATGATGTTTGTGAGTATGGCACTATACTGAACCTACGTCTCTGTCTATTGCAGCATCTACCGAGGGCACGGAAGGACAGGGGACGGACACCAGTGGTGAAGCTTCTGGCACGACTGCTACACATGAGCTCACTGACAGTGATGTGACCAGCGCCTCGGAGGGGGACAAGAGTGCCCTGGACGAATCACGCCCGGAAACACCAACCTCAGCATTTTCTGACTCCAGCAGTGACTCCTCGATGTTGGCGGGCACAAGGAGTTTGAAATCTGCCTCTTCTTCCACCACACATCGTCCAGTGCCCACACTCCCGGCTACTACCACTAGTGCTGGCAGTGCCCACAGCCCTAAGAAGGGTAGAGTGTCCTTCCTCCCAGGCACCGCTGCCCCTGCCCCTGTCCCCCCTGCTGCCCTCAGTGTTGAGGCGGTGGACCTTTTGCGCCAGCTGTGTGTGGGTCAGACTACTCTCCTGAATGCCTTCCAGGATCATGACAAGAAGCTGGCACAGGTAGTTGCCTTCATGGAGGGCATTCATTCTGACTTGGGTGGGCTACACAGAACTGTCCAGTCTTTGTCCTCCACAGTGGCGGCAGCCATTCAGCTGTCACAGGCTCCCAGTCCAGCTCCAGTCCCTTCAGCAACCACCCTGCCAATGGCACCACCTGACGAGAGTGCCCACACACCACAGCCATCAGGCGCCAAGTACTCCACACGCAGCACACAACAGCAGCACTCCAAGCGGCCAAGAGCACAGACACCATCCCCAAAACAAAAAACAGACACACAGAAGCGCAAAGGCAAAAGCCCTTCACGTGACACTCAGGGGCATCAGGCCAAGAAGCAGGCCTCAAGCTCACTTTCATCCAAATCACCCCCATCCAAGGACACTCCCATCCCCACACCTGCTACCAAAGACAAACAAACAGTTGCCCTGTCTGCTGTGAAGCTGGTGCCTGCAAAGAGTCAGCACAAACAGCTCTCTAAGGCAGATTCACCCACTACGTCAACTCCCACCCACACCCCTGTGAAGCTGGGACAGGAGAGCAAAGTGGGGGGTTTACCTGGACAACAGGGGATGGAGGGGAAAAGGCAAGGCCACCCCAAGCGTCCCACCAGATCCAGCAAATCCCCACAGGGAGGGGCACCTGCACCTGATACACCTTTGGTGGAGAGTGAGGCTGTTGTGCCCACCCCACTTTCCACTCCTGCCAAGACAATTCTTGCCTATCGAATCCCCAAGAAGTGGAGACCCAGCCCTCCACATTCACCCTCACACACTGTGTCTCACGGCAGCATGTCGCCGACTCCCCGTGCCACAATGCCACCGGTCCAAGCAGCCCTCAGCCTCCCAAAGCCACTGATGCTTCTACCTCAGCTGGTCCTCTGTCTCCCAGGTCCAGTCCTCCAACTGGCCCCGACAATCAGCCACCTCCCAGTTCAACTGACAGCCAAGTCTGAGGCAAAGTCCCCCACCCAAACCCATCTCTCCCACAGCGGTGCCTGGACTGCCCATTTGTATCCCCGGAGCTGTGTTGATTCCCATGGCAGTGTACGGTGTTACCCATTCCCTGTGCAGTTTCTCATGCACACATGTACATACTTTGCACTATGGACTGGCCAATGGCCTTGCTGTTTGTCACTTTGGATGCCCATTCCCTGTGCAGTTTCTCATGCACACATGTACATACTTTGCACTGTGGACTGGCCAATGGCCTTGCTGTTTGTCACTTTGGATGCCCATTCCCTGTGCAGTTTCTCATGCACACATGTACATACTTTGCACTGTGGACTGGCCAATGGCCTTGCTGTTTGTCACTTTGGATGCCCATTCCCTGTGCAGTTTCTCATGCACACATGTACATACTTTGCACTATGGACTGGCCAATGGCCTTGCTGTTTGTCACTTTGGATGCCCATTCCCTGTGCAGTTTCTCATGCACACATGTACATACTTTGCACTATGGACTGGGCAACGGCCTTGCTGTTTGTCACTTTGGATGCCCATTCCCTGTGCAGTTTCTCATGCACACATGTACATACTTTGAACTATGGACTGGCCAACGGCCTTGCTGTTTGTCACTTTGGATGCCCATTCCCTGTGCAGTTTCTCATGCACACATGTACATACTTTGATTTTGTACTGGCCGATGGCCTTGCTGTTTTCTACTTTTGATGCCTATCTGTGTATTATGTAATAAAGACAGTTACTCCTGTTGTCTGCCTTGTCAATGTCCTTGCTAAATAAAAGGTTTTATGTATGGGTATGGTTTCATGTGACACATGCTCTGTATGCCACTTTAACATTGCCAATTGCTTGGTTTACTTTTTCAGAGTTTGCCAGAGGTGACAGGCACTTTAGTTCTTCTTGACTCTGGGGCTTGAGGGTGCAATGATGGTTGTTTGTGATGATCTACTCTTATCCTAATAATTCTATGGTCAGGTTTGCTAAATTGTACACATGTCATGTTATGATGCAATACCACAACAGAGGTGAATTCTATCCACAGGATTACTTGCGGGCCGGCCAGGGTCCATCATATCTGTGTGATCTTTCTTGATGTGTGAACAGCAGTGTTGATGTGTGGTCATCTTGTGTAGGTCTGTCTTCCTAGTCACATGGGTACATTTGAATATGTGAACTTGAGTGGTCATACAGTGTGAATGGGCTGTCATTGTCAGTAGTGTTGATGTGTGTGTGCCCCTGCAATGCCAACTGCACACATGTATGATCCAGGTAATGAGTGCCTGTTTGTTTCAATTGTCAGCCATGTGCTTCAGATTGTGGGCACATGTAGGAGTTGTAGGTTGGGCACTGTGTAGTGTGTTGTTGTGTCCTTGCACTCCTGGGGGACACCTACTTGTTGTCGCTGCCTGTTGTGAGTATGCAGAGTGTGTGACTGCCAAGTCTGTGTTGTGTTTTGTTGATCAGCCATGTGTCTTGTTACTGTTTGTGCTCACGGTGCAGACCTGCTCAGCCACACTGACATTATTTGTGATGTTTTCTCATGCATTGCTGTCACTTGACCCATTTTTGGCTCCAGTATGGTATGTGGAGTCATGCCATCCCCTATATGTGCTTCTGATGCCTACACATTGTGAGTAACTCCTCTATGTGTTTGTGTACTGTACACTCCTCACCTGTCCACTACTGAAGTACACACCACTTCAATCTCATGACTTCCACCCCATGGCTTGCCAGTGTGTGAGCCTCCCCACCACCTCATAGTGTGACACTATACTGTGGGAGGATGATCTATGTACAGGACCAATGTGCCACTCAGGACAGTTTCACAATTATTTATGTGTTGTTTTCTTCTACTATTTTGCAGTCATGGTTGCTCATGTGCAGTGCATATGTTTGAGCAGCACGGTTCTCTGGTCATGTTGTTTGCATCTGGGTTTCCCTGAGTTGTGCATCTGTGGGTGATGGGTAAGCTGTATGTGTGTTTGCTGAGGTACTGCTACCCTTCCTGGGTGTGATGTTATGTTTGTGCTGTGATGATTTGTGTTGTGTGAGTTCATGGTGTGGCACTCAGATATGTGTGCTACTGGTTTGGTTGGTGTGCACACACTGCTTGTTGTGCATGCAGTGCTGTCAGTGTATGTTGCCTTGTACTTTCCTGGTGTGCATCCCCCTGATGTCCAGCTGAGTTTGCTATGTGATGGATTGGTATGTGCATCTGTTGTGTTTTTGTTGTAGATGTATGCAGCGTTTGGCCTGTGTTGGCTCTTTCTACTGACAGATGCAATGTGTGTGTGATGTTCTATTTGCATGACATTGTGTGTGAGTAGTTTGTGCATTATGATACATTCAGATGTGTGTTGCATGTGTAGTGTGCATTACTTGTGTGTCTGTCACATGCAGCAATGTGGATTCTTGCTCATGAGCTTGTTTTGAGTGCACAATGGTGGTTTGTCCTCCTATTTTTGACCTGTCACTTGTCAGGATTGTGCATGTGCATGCTTGTGGTACACTATGACACCATGTTCACTTGATGTCTGGTGTGGTGTGTATGTGTGTGTTAGCTGATTTGTCCCATTGATCCCAGTTAGTGTTCATGATTGGCTTTTGATGATGCAATTCTTGTTTGTGTTGGGGTATGGTGTCTGTGCATTGGTCCAGAGTGACAATGTTGTGTATTCCTGTTCTGTCTAGGGTCACATTGCCTTTCCACTGTTTGGCTGCAAATGTCTGGGCTTGTTGGACTTCTGTGGATGTTGTTTGTGAGATTTGTGTTTGGCTATTGTTTTTGTGTCAGCATTGGTTCAGGCATCCCTGGGTGTGAGTCTGATATTTGTGGATGCACCACAGGGTGTGTGATTGGTTGTCAGTGACCTCACAGGACATCATTTGCACCATTCTGTATGTTCCTCACAGGTGTTGAGTGTTGCAGGTGTGAGATGGGTAGATGAGGGGCATGTGTGAAGGTCCTACTTCTGTCTGACAGTCAGGGAGTGTGACAATGAGCCATGTGTGTTGTGCTGATGGCATGCACATGTCAAGTAAGTTGACACAGATGTGTGGCTGGTCACTGTATGACTTCAGACACTTCCTATCATTCCTGTGCCTATGCATGGCTTGCCTTGATGTATCCCTGAGTTGTTGCACAGAGGTCACTTTGGTTTAATTTCACTCACTGTGCCACCCATGCCTGATTTGATGGCCTAAGGGTGGTGTGATATGTTCCTTCTCTTGCATGTGATGTACACATGCTATGTGGCTTGCTCCATGGTTTTCCAGCACTGTCCTCTTCACTTTTGGATGGCCCATTTATTGTCCTCCATTGCTGCTGACCTATGGTATGAGTATGTGGATGGGTGTCAGTGTGGGGTGTTTCTGAGTGACTTGACAGGCAGTGTGAACAGTTCAGTGGATGTTCATATGCAGTGTGAGTCTTCATTTTGTAATAATACTCAGTTTGATTCACATGAGTGGGAGGTAGGTGTGAGGAGGAGGGTTGTCCAGCCCCATAGCTTCTGTGCAGGGTGTTCCTCTTCACCCCCACCTTCCCAGTCAATCTCCCTTGTCCTTTGATGTGTGAGATGCGAGGTCTGGCTACACCTGGCTGATTAATTGTGCAGGTGGGGCACAGGAGGGGCACACAGCATGTGCCTAAATGGGTGTGTGATGGGTACTGTGGGAGGGGTGAAGGTGGAGCCCTGTGAATCTGGCCGGACTGCCCATGCCTGGCGCCGGCCCTGCCTACTACATTGTGCGCAGGTTTTCCCACGTCTTCACCGCTGCGGTGACTTTACCAGGACATTGCAGTGATTTCGCGGTTGATGGGTGACCCGGATGCGGAGGTGTGGATTTCTAACAGGTAGGACATGTGTGGGTACACTGGGGGATATGTTCCTGTCCCCACCAGAGTGTCTGATGTGAACAGGAACCGTGTGCCAGCACAGGAGTTGTGTGTTGTGGTTGTATGCGGAGTTGCCTATTTGCGTACCTGCGGCGTTGTCCGCGACGGTGTATAATTTGCTGGTGGTGGATGAGGTACAGCAGCGGAAAGGCTTGAAGAGCTGGATCCATAGCGGTCACGACTGCGTGGAGGGGACCGGGAGTCGAGTTTCGCTCTCCGCTGTAGTGCTTCCGCCGTCTCCGGGTGGGTGGATTCTCCGCTGCGGTGTGATGGGCTGTTTGAGGCATCGTAATTTGTACGGCGGACGGGACGTCATTCCGCATGGCGGTGTGTCTCTATTGGCTACCTCCGCCGCGGTAGCGGGCGGAAATTTCTGTCGGTTCACGTAACTCCGCAGCGGACGGAAAATGGGCTATGTTTGCCCATCGTAATATGGCGGGCGCGAGGACTGCTGCTGGAGTGCGGAAAAGGACATTTTCCGCCACCGCCAGCACCGCGGATGTGCCTCCGCCCGCCATCGTAATCAGCCCCTTAGTTTCTAAAGCTAGCAGAAAAACATTAGATGTGAAGCAATGAAATGTTCCAGCTAGCCCTCACCTGATTCTTACCCCATCGTGTTCCTCTAACTAACGGATGTTTCGTATTTGTGCTATATCATCGTGATGTGCAAAACAGAAGTGCACATCGAGGACAGTGGTGGCAGTCGGGTCTTGGGGACTTGTTTACCAAAAAGACAGTGGCTGAGTTCATAGCCTTGGCAGGAGGGACATCTGCAATCTTACTAGGAAGGCATAAGGCCTACCATTTTCAGTGAATGTCTTAAGACAATATGGGCAATTTAGCAAAGTCCTACACATTTGGCTGGCAGGGCCATTTAAGATTCTCATGCTACAGATGTAGGACAGAAATAGCTTAAGGCATTATATGGTAAAACTGGACCCTGCTTCAGAATGCTGCAGACTGATTGGATCCGAAGAGGAGAAGCCTGCTGCACATTTGCAACTCTCTTTTTGCCTTTTTATATTAGTGTGTGTTCCTAGTGTAGACAACGCCCTCATTCTGCACAGCTATTCCAAGACACCCATTCCATTGTCCTCGACTGACGGCTGTGGTTACCGCTGCTGCTTATCTCAATATTTTACTATTGATTCTTGATTTAAAATACAGCTTGCTACTGCAACTGCATGCTTATTTGCCTAATTGCTGAGACTCTATTGAGTTTCATGAACTACTCGTTATGGGAAGTTCTGCTGCTTTGTTTGAAGTTTGCGATACCAAAGGGGATGATGGACGGAGCGTTAGAGCAAATCAAACACTCACCCCCAGTCAACTGATCTGGGTTTAATCCATCATCATTCTTTAGCTCTCTCCACCACCCCAGTTCAGACATGGCCATATGCAAATCAGTCTGACCCTGTGCCTCATGGGAACAGTCCAGCCCGAACTGCCAAGCCATGTCTTCCCTGGACCGGAAACAAGCATCCTGTGACCGGTTTCGGGTTCAAAACCCTCATCAGCCAGGCTATCTTGAATCCAGTGGCAAAGTGAGCAAGGGACCCACGTCTGGGCATACCCTGCCAACTTAGGGCGAACAAAGCGATACCAAAGGGGATGATGGACGGAGCGTTAGAGCAAATCAAACACTCACCCCCAGTCAACTGATCTGGGTTTAATCCATCATCATTCTTTAGCTCACTCCACCACCCCAGTTCAGACATGGCCATATGCAAATCAGTCTGACCCTGTGCCTCATGGGAACAGTCCAGCCTGAACTGCCAAGCCATGTCTTCCCTGGACCGGAAACAAGCATCCTGCGACCGGTTTCGGGTTCAAAACCCTCATCAGCCAGGCTATCTTGAATCCAGTGGCAAAGTGAGCAAGGGACCCACGTCTGGGCATACCCTGCCAACTTAGGGCGAACAAAGCGATACCAAAGGGGATGATGGACGGAGCGTTAGAGCAAATCAAACACTCACCCCCAGTCAACTGATCTGGGTTTAATCCATCATCATTCTTTAGCTCACTCCACCACCCCAGTTCAGACATGGCCATATGCAAATCAGTCTGACCCTGTGCCTCATGGGAACAGTCCAGCCCGAACTCCCAAGCCATGTCTTCCCTGGACCGGAAACAAGCATCCTGGGACCGGTTTCGGGTTCAAAACCCTCATCAGCCAGGCTATCTTGAATCCAGTGGCAAAGTGAGCAAGGGACCCACGTCTGGGCATACCCTGCCAACTTAGGGCGAACAAAGCGATACCAAAGGGGATGATGGACGGAGCGTTAGAGCAAATCAAACACTCACCCCCAGTCAACTGATCTGGGTTTAATCCATCATCATTCTTTAGCTCACTCCACCACCCCAGTTCAGACATGGCCATATGCAAATCAGTCTGACCCTGTGCCTCATGGGAACAGTCCAGCCCGAACTGCCAAGCCATGTCTTCCCTGGACCGGAAACAAGCATCCTGGGACCGGTTTCGGGTTCAAAACCCTCATCAGCCAGGCTATCTTGAATCCAGTGGCAAAGTGAGCAAGGGACCCACGTCTGGGCATACCCTGCCAACTTAGGGCGAACAAAGCGATACCAAAGGGGATGATGGACGGAGCGTTAGAGCAAATCAAACACTCACCCCCAGTCAACTGATCTGGGTTTAATCCATCATCATTCTTTAGCTCACTCCACCACCCCAGTTCAGACATGGCCATATGCAAATCAGTCTGACCCTGTGCCTTTGAAGTTTGAGCGTCATGCTCTCTTTATCTCACTCTTTGTCCTTTGAACTTGAACGTTTCATGAGTTTTGATAACTCCAATTCTGGTCTTTTACTTTAGAATAGGGTATTCTTCCTTTATGGAACGCGCTTGATGCATTATTTTGTAATTTCTTCTAACCATACTTTTTATGAGATTCCTGTAAACTTACTTGAACTAAACAACTAGTTTGAATAAAAAGAATAAAAATACTTTTACTAATCTCTTAATGAGAAAAAACGCTTTTGAAACTAATTCAAACTGTCATGATTGACTGACCTTACAAAGGTAATTTGTGATTTAACTTATTATGATGCATAGAAAAAACTCAAAACACAGTGGCAAAGGTCCGTCTCCTGAAGAGAGTATATTCCAAAACCAGCAAGGAACAGGGCTTAACCTTGTAAGTGATGGTAAGAAAAAGGTTGAACCATATTATTTAAAATTTGCCCAACTCTGTGCCATCAGTATTATTGTCTTCAGTGTCTCAAATACCATCAAAGAGAGCGTCCCTCTCAATCTTTGAATGCTTTCAAGCAGTGACCAGCACACTAGACTTGCAAAGATAACATGAGTTTTTGCAAAATCACCAAGACAAGAATATACGAAGCAGGCTCTCACAATATATCCCAAAAGAACTGCAAGCAATTTCCCACCAGACCTACATTACATAGACTTGATTGTTCACTCTTCTGTGGTGGAGAGGAGCAATCCTTATTGGCTATTGCTGTGATTCCACTGATGGCGTTTACATGAAGACTATATGGGAGAGGATTGACAAAAGGATGCAGCTGTGTGAGATACAGAAGTTTGCTAAATTTACCTCTGAATGTCGAAGCGTGTTCCCTTTCTTTCTAAACTGCCTGGACCCATTCCGCCAACTGGTCACCTAACAGACTAAATACTGCATTATTTTCAAAGACTGCACTGTTCTGTCCTGCAGTTATTTACCCTTCTTTAGCAGCTGGGGTGAAACTGACTGGGATGGTTCATGTCAGAAGTTGAAGCTTGAATCTGCTGTTGGTTGGAAGCATTGGGAAACAGGCCAACTTCAAGCTGTGTCCTGATGAGCTTTAGGTAGGTAATTGCTATTCATGCCTAGATTAGCTCTCACAGGTTTTGAGTCACTGAATGTCATTCATAAGGGAGATTTTGAGGTATAGTTAGGTGTCATCACTGTACTAGTAGTTCTTTATGTTATCAGTGAAGCTTGCTTCTAGAGCATCAAAGTGTGAGAGCAACACATGCATGTTTCTTTGGTGTGCATCACTGCATGGGGGTTGACTGGAGGCTGCTTAGAGATGGGGTAGGATCAGGAGGCATAGGTCGTTTCTGTCGCTGATGAGCAGGACATCTTCGACTACTTGTAAACAGTTGTCTCTGTACTGCAGCATTGTCTGAAGCCTGACTAGTAGTCCTTGAAAAGGTTGTTCTGGCTGATCTGTTGCTGTAGCTGGGTTGAGGCTACTTTGATGATTTTTCCTATAAAAGGTAAGTGGGTGGCGGGTGGAACTTGGTGAGATCATCTTGGTCCACGTTTAGTTAATTTAGTACTGGGGGATCTGTCCAGTATTGAAGGCATCTGGTTATTGAGGAGTAGTAAAAGGACATCTCCTCAAAGAAATGTAATGATGGAAGAAGGTAGCAAGTCATTTTCACAAGAAGTGGCATTGAGTGAGCTGAGGATTTTGAGTTCAGCATGCAATAGGAAGTAGAAGGCAGTCAACTTAATGGGTCATGGAAGGTGAAGTTGATATCAGTTTTGTATTTTCAATATGGGATTTGATTTTGTTGATCTTGTCAGGGAAGAAGTGGTTGATGGCATTGCATGTGTCAACAGAGGGTGGGATTGGTGGACCTAGTAAAAGACTGATTTAGTGCTTGACATTTTTGAAGAGTGCTTAGCTTCTGTTGACTGTTTTGTTGATAATAATCTTGTAATCGGAGACCAAAGGTGAGATAGGGGATTGTCCCATCTTCAATTCTTTAATCGTCACAAAAAGTACTGCTGTAACCGGACTCTTACCTGTGTACAGTCCTGTAGTAAAAGAATGTCAACAGTCAAGCAATGTTCACTTCATGTGCCCCAAGAAAGGTCCTTATGCTATCTCTATGTCCATCTCTGACTGACACATGAGTGTAGGGAGCTTCACCAGTACAGAGGAGTATGGAAACAGGCCAAGTGGGGCACAGGCAGGTTTTAATGGAAGTAGGCTTGCAGGTGAGGCAAAGCTCAGCAAGGAATGGCATTAGCGGCTACTGACCATTCAAACTGGGATTTAAAAAAAATGCCTACTCCAAAGAGCATGCAGTGAGCCAAAGGAGGTTTCCACTAGAAAACACAGCAAACGAAAGACCCAAATGGGTCTACAGAAATTGACTAAACACCTTAGGTTTTTATAGGTATTTGCAAAGTGACTATTCTGAAATCTTCCAATACTTTGGTGAAGAAGTAATCTTAGCACTTTGAGCAGCTCTGAGCATCCCCAACCCGATTCACATTGTTTTTGATTTCAAGTGTGCCATATACGAGGTTACTTATTATTTTTATCATATATATTTAGGGATTTGACCCTTTGATGCATCAGTATCTTTGTGTGTATTCTGTAAATCAAAAATAGCAAGTGGTGGTGCAGGTCATTCTTGAAGTGGCAGTGCACTCTCAGATCTGTGAGTACATATACTGTATTAGCACAGGGTGAAGAAGGTCAGTATTGTGGGAGAGCTGTGTGTGGGTGATGATGATGCTGATTGGTGGATGTATAAAGTGTGATCAGCTACTTGGGGAAAGAAGTGTCTTGGCGCTGAGCAGGAAGGAGTAGCTGAAATTAACAACAACTCTGGTAATCCCCCAGAAATTATATGGTGTTAGAAAATAAGAAGGTCTTCAGTTGTTGCCTAAAAATGAACAGGTCGCTTTAAGCATGTAAAGGTGGCAGTAGGGCACTGTGTGGAATCTGGTTCGAGGGCATAGTGGAGCCAGGCAAAGTTGCAGCCTAACCAGTACTGCACACGCTGTCTTCCCAGTGTTGTACAGTAGAAAGGTAGGTCACAGTACATCGGCAAGGTGCCCACAATGAACCTTACATGAATGTGCATGTTGATCATAGAGGACTGCAGCAGGTGTCTAGTTTGCTGAACACCCAGTAAGTGAAGTGTTTGGATTCCTAGGAGAAAGCAAACAAAGGCCCAGTTCACGCAACACAGAGCAGCATGGTAAGCTGCTGTGCTGCATTGCATGAATAGGAGAAAGCTGAACTGTAATATATTGACAAAGATATATATGGTGCTGTTCAGCTCTCTCCCTGTGCTGGCATGCTTGTGACTGCCTATTGCTAAAGCAGACACCCTTGTGCCATGGTGCAAGGGTGCATGCATTGCGGGCAGGATAGTTTTGTGCAGGAAGAAGTGTCTCCCTGCACAAAAACTATCCTTAGAGGCATATTCCTCATTGTATGTGTCCCACAGAATGCATGAAGTACAGAGGAGAAATAAAGATATTTCTCCTTGTTACTGAAGCCCTGGGTGGGTCCCCTATTTTGGCACAAACCCAGGTTTACAGACTTCAGTAAATCCAGGTTTGCATCAAAATACATGGGTGGATGCTTGGGAACGCCCATTCTCCATCCATGTTATTCCTGTTACCCCTGTTAGGCCTGCTTGAATCAGGGATACGCCAACAAAGTGAGGCATTCTTGATGCTAAATCTTAATGAATCTGGCCCTATGTATCTCCTCCAGAAGGATGAGCAACAGCCTATGAGGTAATGGTTCTTTTATAGCTGGGGGCTTTGCTGTTGTCTGATAGACTAAGCGCATATTGCTTCTTGCTATCCTGTCCTGCATCACAGGGAAAGGGCAGGAATGAGCTGTATTTATCCAATATGGCGCATTCCTGTCCTTTCCCCCTGTGCTGGCGCTGTTTTGGCAGCATAGCGTCAGTGCAGACACTCTTGCACCATTGGCCTGTGTTGTAGGCAGGATAGTTTTTGTGCAGGAAGGGGCACCTTCCCACACAAAAACAATCCTGAGAGGCTTTTTCCTCTTTCTATGTGGGCTGCATTCACACATAGAAAGAGGAAAAAACAAGGAGAAATAAAGAAATGTTTCCTCGTTACGCCTCTCCTGGGGAGGTGTATCTTTTTGGCACATTCCCAGGTTTACAAGTCCTTGTAAATCTGAGAATGCATAATAAAAATGGGAGTTGCATGGGAACACCAACCGCAATGTTCATGGAATGCCTTCCTTGCTCAGAGTAAGGCAATGCCGCGATTTGCTCTGTTGCCTTACTCCAGATTTTTGAAGCCATTCAAAGCCACGCAAAGTGGCTTTGCGTGGCTTCAGAAATCTGACTTAGAGGTTTGCGTCGTGCATGTACCACGTTGCATGGTGTAAGCTTGATGTAAATCACTCATAAATATACCCCTTAGTGTATTCGTATCCTTCTTTCTGGAGAGCCCTGGTAACATTTTCTTTACATTTTACCCTGTGGCGGCAGAGGCTGTACATAAACTTCTGAGTATGACACGCAGCCATCTTACGAGCATGCTTCATTTGTCCAATACAAACTAAAATGTTTTCTGGGTGTGCAAGTCAGAATGGAGACACTTGGATTTTTACATTGCATATATCATGTATCCATAGCATATTAACACATTGGCCAGGGAGTGTACCCGCCCCTGTGTATATATACTGCCAAAACCATACCCACATAGAGAGGGGGTGCCACCCAGGGGTAAGGATAGAGTGAAATTAGTGAGAAAGAGAGGTTACAGATGCATGGACGGTATTTTTGTATCTAGACCAATTTAAAAAATAGAAAAATCAGCGAATGCCAGTATTTTAAAAAAATGTAAAATTTTAAAACATTTTAATAGTGTTTTAGAGATGTATAAAACCATTCGTTAAAAAAAAAAACAATTGCCATATTCAAAAAGAAAACAGAGATTTAATTGAAACTCTTGCTCAAGTACTAGCTCTTGGCCCTTCAAGAATCTCAAAACATTAACAAACCGCCAGTATTTCTCAATGAAAAAGTGGCATCCTTATCCTTATAACAGCTGAATAAGATGTAGAGAATACTTAAAAAAGCACAGAGAGGCAACATAGATATTTCAAAATGCACAAATGCACAATAGACGAATCAATCCGGACTCTTCGATGATATTAAATATGATCCTTTAATGGATTCTTGGACCACATATGGCGTAAGGTGATGGAATAGTACAGCCAAAGTGCAGCCAACGCGTTTCGCCCTGTAGAGAATGGCTGATTCCATGTAGCCACTGCAGAAAGTGGAAATCCTGACAGAGGTTATGTAAATGGTTCTTAGCAACACCTACTCAGGGAGCCTGCAACTCTTTGGAGAATTAAATGATATTAGCAGATTAATAAAGTATATACACATAAAAAGCAAGATCTAAAATTACAAATTTTAAAACGCTCTGTAAATATGAAGAAACTTGAAATTGGAGACAAAAATTAAGGTGGTGTTCTTAGCTTGAGTCTTGGGAGGAGTAAGTACAGCAAAAAGTAGTATGGACGATTGCTTGCCTGCTTGCTGCATTATTGCAGGATGCATTAGGAGCCAAAAAAGGAAACTTGATATGCTAGAGTCTAGCATATCACTTTGAGGCATATTTATGAGCCCTTTTGTGTTGCTCTTGCACCGTGCAATGTGGTACAAGAGCGACGCATATGAAAAATGAGATTTATGAAGCCATGCAAGGCCACCTTGCATGGCCCTGAGTGACTTGATAAATCTAGAGTAACATAACGCAGTGCAAATTGTTGTGTTGCGTTACTCTGCACCAGAGAGGCATTTCCATGGGTGCAACATCCATTGATTTAGACCTATTCCCAGATTTACAAGAACAGGTAAACCTGGGAATGCACTAAAAAGATGTGCCTCCCCAGGAGAGGTACAACGAGGAAAAATAACTTTATATCTCCTCGTTTTTTTCTCTTTCTATCTGTGCTGCATTCTGCAGCCCACATAGAAAATGGAAAACGCCTCTCAGGATTGTTTTTGTGCAGGAAGGTGCTCCTTTCACAGGCAGCCCATTGTGCGCCGGTGCTGGGGAAGGACAGGAATGCACTGCATTGCCTTAAATGCAGTGCATTCCTGCCCTTTCCCAGTGAGGCAGCGCAACAAGGTTACTTGCTGCTCTCCACTGCACCACACCACGTTTTCATACCTATGCCCGTTTGGCTTTTAGAAGTAAAACCCAATTTTGAAAAGCTCCAACCTTCCCATTAAAATTAAAATTTAGATTTATGTATATTGTTTTTTTAGTGAATTAAAGAAAATATGCCATCATTTTTGTGTACTTGTTTCTGTAGTTTTGTTTTTTGGGGAGGTTCAAATTGTAGGAATTGCTTCGGCAGGGTTCGCCAGCTTCCAACAGTGATTCAGTGGGGGTCCACAGAATCCAAAATGTTAAGGACCGCCGATTTACGTAGTTGGACTGATATACTCGATTGAAGGATACATTAGGCCTTGTTATTTGGACATTTGCTTTTGCATCTCCAACAGTCAGAGAGAAAGATTGGATTCTAATGAATTTGAACAGAGACGTTTTAGTACAGTTTTTCGGTCACCAGAGGGCAGTGTTGAATAGAGCAAAGTTCCGAAAGAGCCCTGCTTGACTCGAAAGCCCATGTATGAGGTTTTTATAGAGAGGAAGAATGGTTAATAGACTTTCTTCTTTACACTTTCTGCATCCTATGTGACATTATTAGTACTGTAGCGGAAGTTTACTTGTTAAGGAGAAAACTGCCTTACCGTGTTAACTACACGAAAAGGTCAAGGTATTCTCATAAAGACAAGAATTAAAAAATTTCAATTTCAATACCTAGAGTGCTGAGCTCGGCATGGAGTATACCAGATACATACAGCTTTTTTCAAAATAGTACTAGTTGGTGCATGCTTAATTAGTATATTTATCTAACTGTTTTTGGACAAAAAAGTGATGGTGTTTAGAGACATTTCGTGGCAGATTTACTAGATTCTCAAAGAGCGCAGTGCAGCAGCCGCAAATGCTGTGCTGCTCTGCATGAGGAGAAAGTAGGAGAGCACCATATTTACAGAAATATGGCACTCTCCTCCCCTCTCCCGAGTGCTGGCGCAAAAATATGCTGCAGTGCGCCACAGACACACCTTTGCACCATAGTGCAAAGGTGTCTCCGTGAGTCTAGCATAGGTTTGTACTGGAAGGGAACCCTTCCGGTACAAAATACCATGCTTAGACTAACTTGGAAACTTTTCCCACTTTGTATGTGTGCTGTACAGTACAGCACACATGCAAAGTCGGAAAAGAAAGCAGAAATGAAAGCATTTCTCCTTCATAGCGCTTATTTGAAACAGGCGCTATTTTCTCGCGCAAATCCTGTCTACTTTTTCAAGTAAATAGGGCTTAGCATCAGAAACCTTGAGTGGTTCCATGGGAATGCCCATGCACCACCCATGGTACGCCCACGTGGCGCTAAGTAATGCAAAGAGGCTTTGCGTTACTCTCGTTATTTCCCAGTCTAAAACAGGTTTTACACTGGAAAGTAAAAAGGCGAACAAAGATTTAGCACCGTTTTGCTTCACTTTTGTGATGCAAACAAGGCGTTAAATCTTAGTAAATAGACCCCTTTAAGACTTATTTGCCTTTTTTTAAGTGATTGAAACTATGAATTGTAAACTAGCATTTACTGTATTGTGCAGTTCAAAATATTTAGCAAATGTCATTCCCATTAATATATTTCACTGAAAAAGAAAAGGTCAAAGTGAAGTTATGGTGAGCCGCGGTTATAAGACCTTAATGTATGATTTAAGTTAAAAAAAAGTCAGACTTTCAATGAAAATATACACTGAGGGCCTCATTTACAAACGTTTAACACACGTTAGCGCAGCAGGCCTTCCTCTACAAGATATAGCGCATTCCTGTCCTTCTCCCCTGTGCCGGCGCACTAACAGCAGCGGTACTCCAACACCGACACCCTTGCATCATGTTGCAAGGGTGCCTGCGTTGTGGGGATGATTGTTTTCATGCACGAAGGGACACCATTCTGCACAAAAACAATCATTGATGGCATTTTCCTCTTTCTAGGAGGAACAAACGAGGAGAAATAAAAGTACTTCTCCTTGTTGCGCCACTGCTACGCCTCCCCTGGGGAGGCGTCGGATTCTGACACATTCCCAGGTTTACGATTCCACGTAAATCTGGGACTGCTTCAGATTCCATGGGTGTTGCGTGGGAACACCCACAGCAACACCCATAGAACACACCTTTCACACAGTGTTATGCATGAAAGGGGCACATATTTCCAAGGCCATGAAAAGCCACATAAAGTGGCTTTGCATGGCCTTGTAATTATGCGGTGCCACATTGTGCCACCGGAGTATCAAAAAGGTGATCCTCCGGCGGCACAAAAGTGCCACTAGGGCCTCGTAAATGATGCCCTTAAAGTGCAGTTATATAAACTATTACTTGCATCCCCGTCATGCACTGCTTATGACCTTACATGTGACATCGCCCATGACCTTACATATGACATCACCCATGACATTTTATATGACATCATTGGTTACTTCACAGCGGAGGATTTGTGAATCCTGCCATAAAAATAATATTTTAATATTAATTTTAATGCTGGGGGTCAGGGTAGGTTTTATTGCTTTGGCCACGCTCCTCATGGGCCTGTGGGCCAGAGTAAGCCCATCATACCCCGAAATCCATTTTTGTTTTTATTTTCCCCAACATGGTGCTTAGTGCACAGCACTGGGTAATGGCGATTGCAACAGATATTTTTCTATGACAGTCAGCCAATCAGTGTGCTGAGGCTTCACAAATCCACAGCTGGCTTCACAAACCCTCATTGGGTGATGGGAAAAAAATTCAACCTAGTACAAAATTATGCCTTTATTTTTTTAATTGGGTTTGTAAATCCTCCATTGCACAGTCCAGCTATCTCGAAAATGTAACCTCTTTATGTCCAGTCCTAAGCACTTCAGAAGTGCATCTCTCAAACCACTGAACAGATGTACACCAAACAAAGCACAGATGCTTCCTTGAGTAAAGTTATACTTTCATGCCAAGTTCGGTGCATCGAGGCTCAAGAATCCTATAGGAGCTAAAATGAGAATGTCACTTTCAGGACCCGCCTTTTTCTGGCCCCCCACTTATGAATCTGCATGAAACTTGCCATGAAGAACCCAAAGTGCATGAACTTATTATTTATTTTTTTAAGTTTCGTGTAGATTTGTCGAACTGCACCAAAGTTGTTAGCAAAACAAAAAAGACTTTGCAATGGAACATCTGACCCAACATAAGTACACATGTGCTATAATATATATGGGAAAAAGTATCCCCTGCTGTACAGTACAATTACATTGCAATTGACCAAGGAGTTCTGTGACAATATAGAGGAAAGAGCTTGTAGGTCGAGTTCCTTTATAAGGTCATGGATTCTCGAGGTGACTTGTTGCTACATCTTCAAAATGCACATCAGAGGGTATCTTATTCCTTCTTATTCATGGTTACACCATCACCCTTCAGCGCTTCAGTCCTTGCTGTCTTGCTGTTTCATATAAAACGAGATAGTATAGTTGCCGAAATGAACAATAAAAGCAGAAGTCAATGCAAATCAAACCCATCAAACAGCTGCTAATAATTTGTTGCAATATATCAGAATCAGTTTAACATTAGTCAGATTACAACGGTGAGGCTCATAATGTGTAGATAAATGCAGAGATATTCTATTTTTCCTGTAATGACCTTTAGTGTGCAAAAAATAAATGTTCCCGTAAATGTCACAAGTTGCCTGTGATAAGGAAATTAGACAAAGGCTTTTTATACGCAGATAGCAGACTCTCATGTTCAGTTCAGTTCAGTATACTTTATTCGACTCTTGTGTATTATATATATATTGCACAATGTCATTTGCAGTGGTTCAGATGCATGTTCCATTAAAAAAAGGCCTTTTTTGATTTGCTTATAGCGTTTGTTCCTGTAGATGGATTTGCACGAAACTTGGCAAATCACTAGGGCAGTCAGCTCATGTCTGGCATGGCAATTGTCTTGCAAATCTGTGCAGATGAAAAACCTAGGGGCCTAATTCACAAAGATAAACTAATACTTTAAACTAAGTTTACCTTTGTGATTTGAGCCCATAAACGTGAGGTCTAAGTTTACCATTGTGAATTGGGGCCTAAGGGAAGAGAGGGTGAAAAAGGAATTGATTTCCCGTTTTAGCTCCTATAATAAATTTTGCTCATGCCTACAGCTCGAACCACTGAGCAATTTTGCACCAGATTTGGCAACTTCACACAGAAATCATGCTTTTGTTGATTTAGTGTTAATCTGTTCAGTTGTTTTTGTGAGCATTTAAAAAGTTGCTGAGTGGGCTTTAAATGGTTAACATTTTTGTATCTCTGCTGTTTTAACTCTTTAGCCTTGACTCGTGGATCTTGCCAATCACATTTTTAATTCTTTAAGAAATATGATTGGCTTGGATTAGGGTTCTGAATTTTTTTCCAGCCATCTTGAACTCGTCTTTCACGCTGTGGCAAATTTGACTGCCATTTTGTGAAAAATCACATGATGGATGTGACTTGCGATTTTCAAATAGGGTGAAAAAAAGAAAAACAGCATGTTATGGACAGAAATAAGGATGTGGGCAGCAGAGGATAGCCCCCCAGAGCAGTTTGGGTGCGCTCAACCCTCTTTGCGCACGGCAAATGTTTGTGCGAGCTGGGGTTGGGTGCATGCAGAGGGTTAGGTGCAGGCTGGCCTCCGGCTGTGCACAGCAGTGGTTGGGCACCTATGGCGGTTGGAACCAGGGCCTGGCTGCATGACCTGCACAGTACGGGTTGCACGTTCGCAATAAATAGGTTGGGTGCAGGGCCTCGCCACAGGTGGGGATTGAAAATTAAGCACAGCATAAAAAAATAAAATTCACAGAAAAAAACTACAGGTGAAAAATAAGTTATAGCTCGGGCTCAATTGTGAAAAACCACTGAACTCCACCAGTTATGGTCAACAACACACACCATAAATTGTGCACCAATTTGCAAATGGCAGAGGCACACAAAAACAGCTATGATAACAACAATGTGGCAGTTGGTACAAGTTATGGCAGGTCTTGTGTGTGTTGATAAACATTAATCTTCATCTACAGTCAAGAGCTATAAAATTATCAAAGAGTTTTTATTAAACACAATTTATTGAAGTTTTGTGTACATAAAATTACAGATTTACTTCCTCGTGTTGCAAAAAGTGGTCATGCCCACCAGCAGGGGCGGGTGCTCCGTAGCGGGTGCGACACCCTGCTGTAATATCCACAAACCAAGCCTTGTGTCGACGAGACAACCAAAGAAACGGGCACTCCAAGGTTGCATACAGTGACTTTAAGGTTGAGAAAGGCTCGTAGAGCCGAAACGTGTTGGTAGCCTGCACGCTGAATAAATTGAAGTCACTGTGTGCAACCTTGGAGTGCCCGTTTCTTTAGTCTTCTCGTCGACACAAGGCTTGGTTTGTGGATAAAATTACAGACCCAGCAAATATCCATTGGTGAAGCATGCCAAGCTCGGCTCTTCAGTCAGTTGGCGCTACCTGACATATTGTTTGTGGTGGATCCCTGCCTCACCCACCTCCCGGGAGGGGAGGGAGGAGTTGCGCTGTCAGCACGCAAGCAGAGTCTTTTGGCCTGTACTAATGGAAAGGGGACAGTGGCTAACTGGGATGGGGGAAGGGACCAGTTGAACAGGAAGACTGCTAACGGAAAGAACGAGGGGACAGGAGTCATAATATGGTGGATGAGAGCTGCGGCTGCTAGGTGACTAATTGGCTGCTGGCAGATGGGGCATGGAAGTGGCAGCATGGCTAGGAGAATGGAGGGTCCGGAGTTGGGGACGGTCAGATTCTCCAGGAGTCTCAAAGAGACTTTGGGGAGAGGATGTAGCCTTACGGCTAGAGCGGTCGACATCGACGCTGGGGAACCGGGTTCGAGTCTCGGCAACGACGCTCAACATCCTGTGATTCTGGGCAAATCACTTAATCTTCCCGTGCCTAACAAAAATGAATGTGTCCTTGTGTAACGAAACTGGTGCTATGTAAAGCGCTCTGATACCCGATATCTTCGGGTCTAGTTTGCGCTATATAAAACTCTATAAAAAAAAAAGAGGTTTTTGTTACCGATTGCCCTTTTTTCATCTTATCTGGAACCCTTTGAAGGAGACACTTGACATCTTTCACATGTATCATTCTGTGCAGAGTGGCACCCTGACTACGGGGAGGAGTCTCCTTTTCCTCATGCAATCAAGACCTTCACTCAACAGAACTTCTCAAAATCCAGTCCTTCACAGGCAAGCAAGGTTTTCATCCAAGAGTTTGTCCTTTTCCAGTATTGATGCTTTAATTCTAGCTACTATTGATTATTTGAGTCAGGTGCAAAAATACAGAGTTAATTTGCTTTAGTCCCTGTTTTTTCTGCTTTGCAGTCAGAAATCCCTTTGAATATTGCCTTCTAGAAAGATCTTACTCTGAACATTTATGGGGCTTGATGGCTTGCAACTTTGTCTAGTGTGTCCTCCGGGTATAGCCACTCCCCCACAGCTAGCATGGCCGTGGTGAGGGAGCTTCCCCCCTCTTTTAAAGAAAGGAAGTTTGTTCATTCCCCAGCCGGTCTTTAATACAGCCACTGCTTCTGGACACAGGAAAGACTTGGGAGGAAATCGGGAGGAAAACAAAAAGGAGATATGTGGTGGCCTCTTAGGCGAGGATTGATTTGAGAGACCCGAGAACTTGCAATGAGCGAGTAAGAAGCCAAGCAAGTTGAGTAATATTGCCTTCTCTGTTGAACCTTTCTCTATTATTCTGCCTCATTTGTTGGGAGGGTATTTTTAAGACATTAACACATTAAAACCTTTGGAGAAGAAGCTCAGTTAGAGGCTCTAATAGATTGGAGGTTTGAATAAAGGAGTCTAATTCTTTCTGGCTGACTTTTGCTCGGGGGTGGGGGCTGAGATTCGAACAGAAAGTGGGGAGAGAAGGAGTATATGTCCTGAGTGTGTAAAGCAGACTGGCCCTCAGATCCGTGTCAGATTGGCTATTTATTTAAGGACAACTTAAGGGCCACAAGTGCCAAAGAGTAAAAAGGTCTCCCTGCTACCAAGGAAATGCCCAGGTTCCCACAGAGGAACACATTCTGCTTTGCCTCTTGGAGAAAGCTAAGATTCTACCTTCTGAAGGACTGGCAGAGGGGAGGTCAAATGCAAGTTTGTCTGAAGATTTGGCAGTGACAATGGTAGACAAAAGCAACTTGCATCAACTTGAGACATCTCTCCCAGGGCTGGAGAAGGACCCTCCACCCCAGTTCGGGAAAAGTCTTGTGGGGGAGAGCCTGTAGAGTTGGATGAGCAAACTCTTCAAGGAGATACTGTGGTGCAGGAGTCAATAGGCAGAGGGCACTCCAGCCAGGCAAGCACAGACTTAAACTTTAGGCCTTCAGAGTGGTACAGAAGGAGGGGGCATTAAGGTCTATTCTGTCTTCATAATAAGGTCTCCACAGGTGGGCCGTAGGCCTAAACAAGGAGACTGGCTTGCTGCGTGTAGGTCACAATCTCATGAATAAGGAAGTGGCTGACTCCAGTCGGGCTAAGAATGTGAGAGAGGACAAGAATACGAGAGCTCACCTTAACCTACAGTCAATGGATTTTGGGAAAGATTCTAGGTGTAATAAGAACTAGCCGGAACAAGAGCAGGTACTACGCTTAAAGTTACAGGCAATATTGGTAATCCAGATACTCGAATGCCTCAAGCATCTCAAATATCCCAAATTCCTAGGTCTGGCATGACCCAACCAACACAGTATTAGATTCAGCTGAGATTGTTGCTCAAGCGACAGCTCAGAGCTCTGGCTTTAAAATTGAATTATTGCTTACTACTACACTGGGGGATATTCAGGAGATGAAACATACTCAAAGCTCTTTTACCTCTTCCCTGAGCATGATTTCAATTTGCAGGTCTTTCCGGATAATGCCTTTGAAACGTCAAGCTGCCAGAGGGAGCTTCAGCTTTTGATACCCTCGTTTAAAGCAAGCTACACTAATGCAGCCTGCCAGACTTAAGGTGCTGGTAAATGGAAGGTTCAAGAGCTTTCAGGCATCCAATGCATACCTTTGAGGCCTTCAGAAAAAACAGGGCCAGAGATATCTACTCAATGATACCTAATTGTTATAGCACTGGGTGCAGTCACTGCACTCAAAAGGTGAAGATTGGGGGGCACCTAAGTGATGGGTGGAGAATTTGCAAGGGTGCTCACCAGGGAGATAGGGGAGGGGTGTTTTGGGCCACAAGAAGGGGGTAAGGTGGAAGGGGGTGGGGAATGGGTGGAAGGGCAGCAGTTATCAGATGGAATGTTGCCTGGGTTAAGAAAAAACATTTTCTTGGAAAACTAGAGGCACTTTTCTAAAACGGAGGTTGGGTATAGAAGAGAGGAGAGAAATATGACACTGGAGATTGCGGGATTACGTCTAGGGAGGTCCCCATGTTCATTTACTTCAATATCTAATATTTGTCTACTATGAATAGGTTTAGCGTCCTATGAATGTGAATGGTTTGAATAATAGAAGACAATGCCAGGCAATCCTGACTTGGCTAAATAAACAAAAATAATCTATAGTGTTCCTTCAGGAGACACACATAGACAAGGATAAGCTGAAGCCATTTACATGGGCCCCCTTCCAATGAATGCAGCATTCTTCTACCTCTGCGGCTCACAGGGAGATTGCAATACTGGCCAGCAAGAGGTTTAGGGGCACTATTACTAAATCACTTACAGATAAAACCAGAAGATGGGAGATTATAGAGATTTAAAAAAAGATCAAGTACCAATTACATTAGTCTTGTGTATAGGTCAATCCTTGATGAGCCAGAACTATCCAGTGGCGGCTGCTATAATTGCTTAGTGGTGGGTGGAGGGGGAAATACAACCAAAACTAAACGCGCAATTAAAAATAATTAAATTTACACTTACCTTCAGCTCCGACAGCCACCGCCTTGCTTCTCTCCTCCGATCCTGGACTCCAACTGAGCAGCCTCCTAGATGCCAAATGTTGGGAATACTATTCCCAACATGAGAGAAGCGCTGAGATTGGTCTGAGGGGCATAGTTTGCCGCTCAGACAGTGCATTGGAGCCTGGGGTGTTTTTCTAACCCGGCTGTGCAACACAGCTGGGTTGGAAAAACTTAAGTGTGCATGTCTGGCCGGACTAAAACGGCCGGCCAAACAGACATGCGCACTTAAAAGTGCCCACCACTCCTCCCTCTGCCATGACTGTCGAATGGAATTGCCTGGCCTGGCCCCGCTGAAGACTCGCGCCGTCAGCTGTTAGACAGGCAAAAAAATATGATAATAAAATGCTTTCATTATCATTTTACTTTTCCTCTTTTAGCAAGGGGTTGGCTAAGGGTCCGATTTGCAGATTCGGGCAGTTCATGACTTGAAAAAAGCATTTTTAAATGTACAGCCCTATTTGCGATTCAGTAAGCTATTACCGAATCGCAAATTGTGTTTGCAAGTCGCTATTAAAAAGGGGGGTCCCTTACTAATAACCAGTCGCAGGGGCAAGTATGAATGTTTTGCGACCGGAATGCAGTCGCAAAACATTCATACTTTACCGACTTTGTGAAGGAGGTGGTAACTCATTCGCAAACAGGAAGGGGTCCCCATGGGACCTCTTCCCCTTTGTGAATTTGGGCGCCAAAAATGTTTAAGAGCAGGCAGTGGTCCTAAGGACCACTGCCTGCTCTTAAAAACATGAAAGGAAAGATTTTTTTAAAAACTGCTCTATTTAAAAAGCAGTCACAGGCATGGTGGTCTGCTGACCCCAGCAGGCCACCATCCCTGTAAGTGCAGGCCATTCCCAATGGGTCGCAAATTGCGACCTGCCACATGAATATTAATGAGGCAGGTCCCTTGCTACCCATTGGGAATTGCAAACAGTGTAAAACACGCTGTTGTACATAGCTGTTTGCGATTTCTTAATAGCGAATCGCATAAATTTGCTATTAGGGAATCACAAACGGAAGTCTATGTACATCTGGCCCCTAGAGAGGTCAGGAGTTTTTTCTCAGATGGGAAATGACTTGGTAAAGTGTTTAAATATAATGCTAAAAAAATTGACAGCAAAAATATCAACTACTAAAATATCGATAAGGTAAGTATATGTAAGTGAGAATACGTTTAATGTACTTAACTCCACATACATGTACCTTGACAAAATATATATTTCCAAGGTACATTTATGTGGGGTTAAATACAGTAAATTTATATTTATCAATATATACTTACTTCTATGATATTTTAGTTGTTGATATTTTTGTTATGATATTCTTGTAGTAGGATATTTCTGTAGTTGATATTCTGACATTCACCCACAAAGGCATTGCTCAGACATCCTTCAAGAGGTGTTGGGACTGTAGAAGCCCCAGCTATCGGTAGGAGAACACGAGCTGTCCTGTTAAGGATTCTTTTAGTGGGAGCTTCTGGTGTTAAGTGGCAAGTGTCTACGTGTCCCTGGGGAAACAAGCGGGGTGATTTGACCCCATCCTGTAGAGGTGAGGGTTGCACCCTGGATTGCTCAGAATGTATAGAGGGCATGCCTGAGGTGAGGGCAATGGGTGGTGTTCTTCCTGGTTTTCCTAGACAACGTGACAGGACAGGGTGGGAGACTGCCTGTAGTTTCTTTGTTGGGCAAGGGTGGGCCCTGAGGTACATGGAAGTATAGGCATTTTTCTAGATCTGCCTACAGATTTTAACCAAAGGACTGAGTTTTTGTGTTTAGGTAGGGAATTGTAACTGTGGCTCAGGTCCCTCAAAGATGAACTCGGAGGGACTGACCCAAAGATGACAGCTCAAGTACTCCAGAGGAAAGTAGAAGGAAGGATGCAGGTTCTATTTTCAGTAGCCATGCCAGTGGGCAGGTGTTGTCTGACTGACTCGAGGATTGACATTGTAGATGCCATTTCTAATCTGGGGGGCTCCCTGTACTATCTGTACACAGACAGAGCCTAAACATTTGTGCTATGAGCCAGCCCTGGAACTCCTTGGTTACTAGGCAGGTTTTCAGCCTCAGAGGAAGAACTTTCACTGAGGATGCTCATACTGAGAACACCTAGAGGCCCATGGTTCCTCTAGAGTGTCTCAAGTCTGTCGGTCTATGAACAGGGGAGTTTCTGCAGGTTGGGGCATCAGGACATTTCCAAATGACCCTCAGGGATGACTATCAGTGACTATCAGTGTCCCATGCTGCTTTTCCATTTCTTGGATGGGGGTACTGGTCCTAGCCTCTTAGTGGAATGGCATTTTTTTCCCAAGGAATTATCTCCTTTATGAAGGCTACCCAAGGGAGTGTGTTAACTGTTCTCCTTTGTAGAGACTTTAACTCTCCTCACCTCACTACCATAGCAGTGAACCTCAGCCTGTGTGTGGGGTTGGTGGCACTAGGTCCTGGCCAAGGACCGTATCCCAAGTACTCCCTATTGGAGGGGACTTACAAATGGGTTGTTATCTTGTCTCCCATGTGAAGAAGATATTCCGCCTTACACCATTAGTTCAGTGGTGAGTCTCAGCCTGTGGGTTGAAGACAGAGATTCAAGGGCTGGTGACTGGCCTGACATTGTGGTTATGGAGTGCAGTAGTCTTATGTGTGAGGTGGAGAGCAGCTTGTCCATTTTGCCTGAGGACCGCACATTCCTTATTAACCCTAAATATATAGGGGCTTATTTACAAGCCCATAGCACCGCCGGTGCGTCACTTTTATTGATGCACCTGCAGCGCAATGGGATTCCCCATATTTATAAAGCCATGTAAAGTCACCCTGTGAGACTTTCCATAACCTTGTAAATATGTCAGTGTGAAGGGGGCATTCCATGGGTGTTGCTGTGGGTGTTCCCATGGAACATCCATGGAGCTTGACGCATTCCCAGATTTACAACATTTTGTAAACCTGGGAATGCGTCAAAATCCTACGCCTCCCCAGGGGAGGAATAAGGAGGCGCAACGAGGAGAAATACTTTTATTTCTCCTTGTTTTTTTCCTCTTTCTATGCGTGCTGTATTCTGCCTCATGCATAGAAAGAGGAAAAGGTGTCCATTCCTGCACAAAAACAATCCTCCCCTCAGCGCTAGCACCCGTGCAAAATGACGCAAGGGTGTCTGCGCTGGCGCACAAGTGCTGTTTGTGCACCGGCGCAGGGGAGAAGGACATGAATGAGCTGCGCATTCCTGCCCTTTTATTTTGACACATGGCAGTGCAGCAGGAAGGCTTGCTGCGCTGCTGTGTGTCAAAATATTGTAAATGAGGCCCCAAATTTCTAAATGGTGGTGCTTACAAGGTGTCAATTCACAGCCTGTGTGCACACTCATAGGCTGTAAATATTTTGTATAGTTTTTGACTAATGAAAGTCCAGCTAAACGTTTTTCGTCCTATCCTATTCTATCGTATCCTATGCCACATCTATAACCATTATAGTGACCCAGTTACATTTATAATATAGGCTCTTTCTCTCCATTATCAACTTGTGAGTATCCCTGCCTCCTACAGGCAGGACTGAGACATTAGTTTAAAAGCTGTAGAATACAGAGCTTTCAAATGCTGGTCCCTCGCATGCATGCATACATCACACGCATGAAGCCCTCCTTCCGAGTGTATGGGCACCTAGTCAGTTCATTTAAATTCTTTAAAAGGAGTCAAGCAGGGTCAATTTTCTGGTATACGTTTTGGTGGGATGGCATTGATAATGGGAAAGTGCATAAGAACTAGGGCCCAGATTTACAAAGCTCTTGCTTCATCTGTGCGACACGCAAGTCAATGCAAGGCAACTAAAATCCTTAAATCAGATTTTCAAAGTGGGGCATGGCCAAGATGGCGACCGAGTCGGTCACAGAACTCGGTGCTCCGTAACCCTTGGCCAGTACTTAAGAATCCTGACCTGCCCAGTGGGGTGAACCGGCCCCCGTGGATATTAACCGCTCCCCAGGGCACTAGAACCATGAGGGGGGTTTGCTTTTCATCAAAAGGAAGCAGCCCTGGTAACTGCGGCCTGCGGCCTGTGGCTCCTCTGCGCAGCAGCTGGACTGAATTGCAAGGGCGGCCCGGCGAGTGATTATAGCCCAACTGGGCTCAGATCGGGCTTGTAGGGCATCTCGGGGGGCTGCGGGCAGGATGGCTTGAGGTCCACTGCCACCTGTGTGGTGCCCCTTGATCGCAGGGACGTACCACCCACTGGACGCTGGGAGGGCCTGGCCGGTTGGGGCTGCAGAGGCCCTTCGTTGCATGGACTGAGTCCCAGTGAGTCTGCGGGCCGCAAGAGGAACAGCCGATGACTTGTGGCCATCTGCGTGGCACCCTTCGACCCCGTGCACTGGAGCACCACCCAATGTTTTTTTTTTGTGAACGGACTGCACCAGTCGTTGCCGCCCGGTTTTAATTTATGCCTAGAGGCATGCTCTCCACTTTCGGTGACTACTGCGTGTGGTGTTCGGCCCCGTGCCCTCCTCATGGTTCTTGGTGTGGACACACTGATAAACGGGGGCTTTTTTAAGGAGCAGATGCACTCCACCAGATAGCTGCTGCCTGGATAACACAAGTTAAGCAGCATCCATGACCCTCCCTGCAAGAGATTGAACCCCAATCCTTACAGGCAACTGTAAGTTCATGTATTGTCTGTTCTCTACCCAGGTTCTGCGCCTTCCTGCCTATAAGGATGAGAACCTTGACCTGAGCTGATGTATTCCTGCAACAGATCCTCCCCCTTCAAGAGTGACTGTGATCGTGGGGTGTAAGCTCCATAAACACCCAATGTACACTTACTGCCCTAGTTACTGCTGCCACGTTTGCACCCCACCACCCCCTCCCGGCTCACTGAATTGGCAATTGGGGTCAGCAACACTAGTCTTTAGGAATTAGCCTGTGGACATGTTCTATCCCTTTCTCACCTGAAGGTTCTGTGGACCGCCAGCAGTCCAGATGGATGCACCAGTAAATAGTTGTTAATATGAGCGATCTACACAAAAGGGCTAATTCCCGAATCGCTGGAGCACAAAGATTGCTTTGTCTTCGTACCTGCTGGTACCCACACAGACAGTTATCCTACAGCGTCCTAAAACCTGGCTTCACAACACAGGCATGCTGGTACACCAAGAGACCGATAAAACCCCGGTGACAGTGTCGGGGACCCGGGGTGGTGAGGAAACCACAGATATTGCCGATGCTGTGGGTCCGTACCTGGTGGCCACGCTCTCCCGGCACTCCCGCCAATATGATAAACTCTTGTCCGCTGTACTGGACATTAAATCCACCCTTGAACCTAAAATTGACGCCTTAAGCATAAACATGGGCCTCCTTCAAGAAGATCACAAGAAATTGAAAGTCCATGTTGAGAAGATGGAGTCAATACTAGCTGCCTTGAGGCCCATGGTGGCAGACTCTGACAAGCGCCTTCAGCTCATGCAGGAGGAGATAAACTATCTATGACGAAGAGTGGATGATCAGGAAGGTAGATCAAGGTGAAACAATGTGAGGAATGTGGGCCTCCCGGAACAGGTGGAAGGCCAAATATGGAACTGTATCTTGAGGACTGGTTTGTTAACACAATTGTCCATTTCTGTTGAACGTGCCCATAGGGTGCCTGGGAGACCTGCCCCCCTCCGGGTGCCTGTCTACGTCCAGTGGTTGCCCGCCTCTTCAATTATAGGGACAGAGACCACATCCTGCAAGTTACACAAGCCAGGGGTCCTTGATCTGTCGAAAATGCCCAATTACACATTTATCCCGATTACACATTTGAGGTTCAATGCCGCAGGTCCGCCTTCATAACCGTAAAGAAGTGCCTTCGTGATCATGGTATTAAACATGCATTGCAATTCTCTTCCACACTCCGGATCGTACACGAGGGCACCACTTCCTTTTGCTTGACACCAGAGGATGCATGGTTTTGGCTGGAACGCAGAGACATAACATCCCCTTCTGGCGTTACGACTAATCCTCCTACCGAATGGACAACACAAAGGCACCATAGATCACGCAACAGATGCCGCCCTCATGGTCCAACTAGGGAACAAGCAGCTAGGTAGAGGGCTCAGGTGGTGGCCGATGTTGAGCGACGCGTGGCGGCCTCCTCCCCCACAGGATCGGAAACTTAGAATCGTCCAGATGACTCTCTGGAAGTGTCTGCCTCGCAGGTTGTCAAACTGCTTCGGGGCGGCCCGTTCGTTACACCTCACAGCTGAGCACTTGTTCAAGGCTGCAGCTCCAGGTTTGGTAAAGCTGTTGAAATAAATGTTCTTCATCTGAGGTGGCTGCTATCTGGGTAAGCAGAGGCAATGCTGACATGACGGCTCAGGGTTTCGGACACACTTACACTGGGCAACTAATGTGGACGTTTAACCTCCCTCACATGTAAAATACCACTGATATAGATTGCTATATAATTTTGTTCATATTGCATTACAGTGCTAATGGCTGGTTACCTGTTGGTGTACTGGCCTGGGAATAAGCGTTGTGAGTTTCTTGTATATTCTTTTCTTTGTTTCTTACATAGATCATATTCTTTGTTTTGTTTCTGTGAACAGTGTGACATGCTGAGGAACTTGGGGAGGGGAGGTAGAAGGGGATCAGGATGGGGTGGTGGCGCTGGGGTAGACAATACACGCATGTCACAATGGCTGCTAATGTTGAAACGGCTGTGAAACCATTCCTATTAATGACCTGGAATGTGCAAGGGTTGGCAGGTTTCACATAACTATACCATATTTATCGATACCTACGTAGATGCAGGATTCAGATAGTGCTCCTTAAGGAGACGCATCTAACCACTCCCGACCTAGCAGCAATGCTCAAGCATTGAAGGGAAACATTGGCAGGGACCACATACTCTAGAAATGCGAGGGGAGTCCTAATTTGTGTGGCACAAGGTGTGCCCCTCGAGGTGTTACATACGAGAATTGACACAGACGGAAGCTATGTGATATTGGAAGGGCTACTAGACGGTCTCCCCTTATCCCTTATATCACTATATGCACCCAACACTAACAATGCTCCTTTCCTACACTCTTTGACTTCAGCATTGTTATGCAACACTTTGGCACCCAGTTACTGGGGAGGGGACTTTAGCTGTACCCCGGACCTAGACAATGATCGCTCTTGCCCCCAATACATGGGGCACAATTGATCTCCCTTACACAACACTTACAGAGCTGGGCCATCAATACTCAGGTGCGAGATGCCTTGCGCAGCTTGAACCCTGTATCCAGGGAATACTCATATTACTTGGGTCTTCATGATCTGCACACAAGGAATGACCTCTTTTACTGTAGCCAAGATGCTCCTTCTAGTGTAGAGCGAGCCGAATACCTCGGACGCACTCTTTCGGATCATTATGCCCTGCAGCTACAGTTGCAATGGGGTAAAAGTCAACCAAAAATTCCCACATGGCGCCTTCTCTCAGAGACGCTCTGCGATGCTGCATTTCGCTCGACTCTTTCGGACAACACCATTTCCTACTTTCAGGACAATGAGAGCTCAGCCTCAGGAACCGGTATTGAATGGGATGCATTCAAGGCCGTACTTCGTGGCTACACAATTAAGGCAGTGTACAGAGCCAAGCTAACCCTACATAGAGAACTCAGCACTTTGGAAACAGACATACAGTGCTATGAACAATTATCCCCCACAGAACGGACAGTTCTTGCCCCACTGGCTAAAATCGCACATAAATCCACTCTAGAGAAGCTGGGTGCTCTAGACTACAGGGAGGACTTGGCAAGGAAGCAGGCGGAGGGAGATAAAGAGGGTAGGTTCTTGGCATGGCTTCTCCGCTCTGACTCACCATGGGGCCCGATCACTGCCATACGAGATGAAACTGGCCTTATTCTTAACTCCCAAGATGGTATTAATGCAGCGTTCCATACATATTATGCTAACTTATACAGAACCAGCAAGGGGAGGCCCCAGCATTGATTCACTCCTTTCTAGTTGGAGTTGATCTCCTATGTATATAGGCCTCTCAGCAAGCGAATTTAGAAGCTCAAATTACTGAAATCAAAAGCTTGGATGCGATTAAGCAAATGGCACTGGGAAGGACCCCAGGGGCAGACGGCTGGCCATTGGAGTTCTACTTATTAACGAATCTGTAAATGACAGATCTAAGAACCTAACCAAAGGGAAGGGCTTCCGCTAAATGTGCGAAACAACGCCCCGAATCTAAGAAGAGAAAATTCTCTTCTTGAGTCCCCTCACTCACCAAGGGTTGCCCCTAGGTGACATGCTTCATCATTGGGGCCATCCCAGACATCTACTGTCTGGGGCGTGCTGCAACTTGCGGAACTACGTAGGAGCACTTTTTGTGAAAAAATGTGTAGTGCAGTGTTGGGGGGAGTGGTGATGGTGATGCTAAAAATACCTAGCTAGTGAGCGATTAGTTTATTCCTGCTCCTAGTTGGTATGGATAAAAAGGGGTTAATAATAGGGAGGAAGTGTAACTGTTATGTGTATACTATCCCTAGTATTTGGTCGACATGTTTCGAGGTGTCCCCTAAACCTCTTCTTCAGGACCACATGGGGACCAGCCCCATGCGTACCACTCCGTGAGAAAAACAATCCTATACTAAAGAAATAATATAATAAAGAACAGGTGCACACCTAATGTGTGAGCACCAAAAATTAAATACATACGGTTGAAATCAGACTCGTAGTATTTCTGTTTTGGCAACGCTGTGCCTCATGGACTGCCAGGGTGGAGGGGCTTGTAGTAACCTTGGCTCAGCACTCCTCCGTCAATGACACCTACTCGTACCCGGGCGGACCGCATATTACTTCACCTTTAAATCACTACTCGTACCACATCTGCTCAAAGTCTACACCGAGGCTTATGACATGGGTGTACTCCCCCCCACACTCAGAAAGGCAGTGCTGGTAATAATACCCGAGGCAGATAGAGACCTATTGCTATTGAGGTCATACCATCCACTTTCTCTCCTGAACTCTGACTACAAGATTCTCTGGAAAGTGTTAGCCAATTGATTGATTCCAATAGTGCAACAAGTAGTACATCGAGACCAAACCAGTTTTTTACCAGGCAGGAAAAAGTTCCTGAACCTGCGTTGGCTCTTCATGTTGGTGGACTGGGCTTGTGAGAAAGGGGTGCACCTTTAGGTAGCATCTCTCAATATCGAGAAGGCATTTGACACCCTGGGTTAGGGTTATCTAATGGAGGTTCTGGTTAGGTTCGGAATGGGGCCGAAATTCCTCAAAATGGTTTCTCTGCTATATAATTTACCCATGGGTCGTGTGAAAACTGGTTCCACATTCCTGGACCCCTTCTGTATCGGACGTGGCACCCACCAGGGTTGCCCCCTATCAGCAATTATTTTCATGCTCGCAATGGAGCCACTGGCTTTGGCACTCCGACAACACGCCATGAGTTGGGGGATACCGGCAGACAATGATTGGCATATAATATCTTTGTACGTAGACGATGCGTGTATCTTCGTGAGGATGCTACAGTACTTCCGAACCTCATGGGGCTACTGGGCCAGTTTGGGGACGCCTCCGGCTTAAAGGTGAATGGGGATAAATCCCAACTATTCCCACCGACAATACTTTCCCCAGACCAATGACGGGCACTCCCCAACACTATACTCCCTTGGGCCTGTGATACATTTAAATACTTGGGGATCTGGGTGTATCATTCTGAAAGGGACTGTTGGATGGTAATGATCCAGCGCAACCCCTAATTTCATGAGCCAGGGACCAAAATCTCGTCATACATAAATTGCTTTACAAAACAACGGGGCCCCTCACACATTACCCATAAATGATCCCTGAGAACTGGCGCTGGATTTGGGGGGTTTAATTTGTCAGTTTTATTTAGTACTATACTCCACATTAATAATATTTATATATAATTCTAACTATTCGTAATTTCAACTTCTTCTTCTTTTGGTCGATGGACCATTAGTTGAAGAGTTGATGGTGACTATGAGTAACTAAACAGTTTAACATTTAACTAAATAACCACAGAGTCATTTCTTCAGTTAATGATTTTATCTTATTAAATGCTCGTAATTAGATTGTCAGTGCACACACAAGATTACATATAAGAGAACAAATTATCAAGCAATGTAATCAAAATGAATCATTTGCATCGATATCAAAGCGTGCATAGGAATGGGGAAAAGAAGGTACAGCATAAATACTTGCAGAAATATATTTGCAAACTTAAGCAATCAAGGAGGGCGATACCCACCAAAGAATCAGGAAAACCACTTCCTTGGCCGAGGTTGTGGCAAGAGGTCCCCAGAGATAGGCTCAGAGGACAAAGTTAACAGGACAGATGCAGCGAAGTTTGCCATAAACTAACTACTGAAATTAATCTCCCAATCAATCTACCTTGATCTAGTTCTCCTCGGACGCAGTCTCCTCCCAAGCACTCCCGCAACGTTCTCGTACCTAAAGAGTTCTCTGGCTTTGTGCTGGTCTGCTCTCTCTGTCTTGGATCTGCCACTCCGGCCTGCACTGCTATACCGGACCGAACTGCCTCAGGTTCGACTGATCTCTCTCCGATCCTTCTCTCTCCGTCTCATCTGTTCTCTCGTCTCGTCTGTTCTGATCTGCTCTCGTCTGATCTCTCATCTGTGTCTGACACACCCCTAATTGGGATATCAATTATACTCTTCTGTCTAGCTTACTTTCTTACAATGTTGCAGTATCGGTAGAAACTCGGTCTGTGATTGGTTGTCATAAATCATACTAGGGTCGCCTCATCCAGTTCTCCCCACAAATCCATCCTATACCGGTTCTAACAAAGGAAGGATTTAAGACCAATACATTCGTATACCACCAGCATTCATAATTATACATTTTGTCACATTGTTCATTATGATATCCGCTTTCACATTTGAATTGCACGCAGTGATGGCTGTTCCCACAGTCGCTGTCGCATCTTGGCACATAAACAATAGGACACAGGTCAACATGGCCTTCACACGGATTGCATCATCTGGTACACTCTGCAGTCTGCGAGCAGGCAACCCATCCTGGCGCATGCGCACTTCATACCGACCAGGCCAACCACATGCTGGTTTAAACAAGAGGCCATTTTCATGCAGGCCCAATCTTGTACTAAAGTAAACAAACACAAAAGATTATTAATTCATGAAATAAAACCCATTATGTCTACCTCCCACCATACTAATGCCCTGTGTTAAATAAATCCTAGCGAAAGCTATTAATTTAAAGCAACCTTTTCATTATTTGTGCACAACATGCAAAATGTGCAATGTACAACACAGCATAAACATGCATTAGTACAGTTTTTCAAAGCGCAAACAGTTAATACGTACTCATGCCAACATGGTTTAGTATATTATGTAAAATGCGTTTGCCCCCTGTGTAAATGTGTGCATTCAGAGTTGATTAGTTCATGCAGTCAATACTTTATTATGGGGTTACTTAATTTCATGAGGATGTATTTTACAAACCTCACTCCATTAGTAACATAGGTATGGCCATCAATAGTGCAAGATCTTCTCTCCCATTCTGGACCACATTGCCGCTCTCCCCTATGGGCCGCGTAGCTATCTCAAAAATGCTGCTTCTCCCTAGATTGCTATATTTTTTCTTGGGCCTTCCCATTCTATTGTCCCAATTTTATTTTAAAGTCTTGCAAACACTTCTGATCACCCTAATATGGGGTACGGACAGGAAGCGAGTGATGATTAATAAACTGTAGGCCCCTCTCTCAGAGGGCGGCTTGGGTGCCCCAAACTACGAATATTACTATGCGGCTGCTTAGTTACAATGGCCTACTCATTGGCTGGCTGGCCAAAATATGTTGGAACTGGGCCGTTGGTCAATTAGGATGTGCCTGCCTACGGTATTGGAATGGTTGCTGGGCTCAGAGCGAGAGGTCCCCAGTAGGGCTGGAAATGTTATCATGCTCTCAGCCCGCTCTTGCTGGAACACCGATCTGTTTAAGAAGCGCCCTCACCCCCCATACAACCCTGAATTATCTCTCTTGGCAATGCCGGGTTGCATAGAATTGGGCTCCAGATTGGAGGCCTCCTCATGGACTCGGGTCTCACAACATGGGGGGACCTCTTCACTGTCAAAATCCTATGCACTTTTGAGAATCTGGTAGATGACTATGGTGTACCGCCAGGTTCTTTCCTTCTCTACGCCTCACTAACGCATCATTTACATTCGGGCTGGCATAGAACGCGTGACGAGCCAGACACATCCAACCTCCTACAGGTAGTGCTTACACATGGGGCTGATTGCCACGCTGTCACACTATTATACAATTCCCTATGAGCAGAAAGAGGACCGTCCCTCACTGCTCTCTGCGCCGACTGGAACAAGGGGCTATCCACTACACTGACAGACAAACAATGAACACAATGTCTAGGGGTCCCGAAGTACATCTCCATGAATGTTAGACGCAAATATACTCAGTTTAACTATCTTCACCACACTTACCTTACTCCCCATAGACTGGTGCGTATGTATCTAGGGGCTTTGAACTTCTGCCCGCGCTGCCAAGACAATGCGGCCAATTTTATCCACATGATATGGACATGTCCCCATTTGACTCCCTATTGGGATAAGATAACTGAAGTACTCTCTGAGGCCCTAGGGACCAAACTCCACACAGATGGTCTTCACTATCTCCTAGGGATAACCTCCTGCTCGGCTGCCTGTAAAGCCATCAACAAATTTCTTGACCTGGCATTGGTCTTGGCCAAGCGCAGAATAGTGATGTGCTGGAAATTGGCAGTGTCGCCCCCCCCATTAGTTTGTGGCTGTCTGATCTACTAGCTGGCATTATGGCAGAACAAGAAGCGCTGTCCACCGCAGGGACAGGCCGACCGACCTCATCTCACCCCCCAGACTGGCAAAGGTATTGGAGTCTAGACTTGTGAGTATTTTGCCCAGAATGTGGCTGGGAAGCCAGTTTGCCCTGGGGACAGATAGCATGACCGCCCTGGTCCCCTCTCCCCCACTCATCAAGTGAATGCCGCTTACATACAGTGGCAAAATACACTTGGCAATGACTCTGAAAAATCGGTCTCACCTCTTTCTCCTTCCTCCATCAGACATATTCACATTTGAATTGTTCTTAGAATGTTTAGTCATATATTTTATAATTAATATGATATTTTATGATGAGCTTTGCTTTTGTTGCTGCAATAGTCTGTACATATGTATAATGCAGAAGCGTATGTGATCTATGTATAATATACGCATTGAAACCCCTTCAACGAATGTCGGATATCTTTTCAGCAATATTGCTTATTTATATGACTGTATCCCTTGCAGTCAAATATGTTGTCGTTCAAAACATCAATAAAGAAATATTGTACAAAAAAAAAAGTCACATTTTCAAAGTGACGGCATTGTTAAATTGCAGGACTTTTTTTGTCCTGTGTGGCACAAGGTCTTCATTGTGTCGCCTTGTGTGACAGATATTTTAATGTATGCAAGGTGGGTGTTCCCACGCAAATCTATCGCAAGTCCAACACAATGAGATTTTCAAAAGTCGCACAGCCTCACGCAGTGTAGCACAATGCACGAAATGGGTCAGAAACCTGCACATGGTCATAGCAGGCACAAATACATACTCAATTACAAGACTATGTAAAGGTATTGGACACAGCAATCTTTCACAACCACCTTCTGGCAAGGAGATCGTTTTTCTATGGATGAGTGAACCTCTGTGACAACACCAGCTACAGAGAAGGAGGAACGAGAAGGTTTATCTTCAGAGGATCAGCTTCAATGATCTAAGTAAGAAGGAGGTCATTCAATTCTACAGATTGAAGAAACAGAACATCTTTTTGTTACTGGACTCAAACTGCACCAGCAATCCAAGAGTGGTTGCTCATAAGCAATCCCACCGTATGTGAAACTAAGGGCAGTACTTCATCTGTTGGCTTCTTTCAAATCACTTGTGGCAGGATGGGATGAATCTCTCAGGGCGCTTTGTCTTCATTTTTGCCAACTGTCCTAGATGCCATCATCAACCTCATAACTCAATTTCATCTTGACCCAAATTCTATGGATAAATACATCAATATAACCAAGGATTTTATCAAATTTTGTATTTCCCTCCTGTATTGGGAGCTACTGACTGCAGTCTTGGGCAATTGGTGCCACCAACTGCAACAGCATACATTTACTGAAACAGGAAGCACACCTATTCCACAAATGTGTAGTCTGTTTTGGACTACAATGGAGAATTCACCAGTATAGTAGAAAAGTACCTTGGAAATGCACATGATGCATACATCCGCAGACACTATAATGTTAATCAGTGCTTCCAGGATGGACTCTATGGCCACTCCCTACCACTTTGTAAGAAAAATGTTTATTCTCAATGTTGTATTTTTTAAATTATATTTTCTCCTGTGTAGATTCAAAGGGCTTAGGAACCAATTCTTATGTAAGGTAACCCAATGTTATCCTATGTAGAGGCAGGCCAGGACATGTAAAAGTCTAAGGTACATGTCCAACATTTAACTTACACTGCACCCTGCCCCATTGGCTGTTTACGGCCTACCGTAAAGGTTAATTTTGCCAGGGCAAAATGGCAGTGAAAAACTGCACACACAGGCTGCAATGAAAGGCCTGAGACATCTTTAAAGGGCTACTTAAGTGGGTGGCATAATGAGTGCTGCAGGCCCACTAGTCGCATTTAATTTACTGGCCCTGGATATATGTAGTACCACTTTAATAGGGACTTACAAGTAATTAAATGTGCCAATTTTGTGTATGCCAATTTCACCATTTTTAAAGGAGGAAGCGCAGGCACTTTAGCACTGGTCATCAGTGGGAAAATGTGTCCTAAGGCCAACAAAAATGGATTCAGAAAACAGAGGGGTGAAGGCAAAAGGTTTGGTGATGACCTTGCAGAGAGGGCCAAGTCCAACAATTGCCATGCAAGCTAACATGGATTTGGAACAAGAAGTTGAAGAACATGTAAGTGATGTATCTGATGATGTGGATTCAGATGAAGTGATGAATTCCAATGAAGGACGGACTAGTAGGAGTCTTTTGGTATTATATTTCTTCACTGGTCATTGATTAACTTCGGTTTATATATTGGTTTATGTATTTTCCTTGGTTTTCGGAATTCAACAAATGTGTATCTTGACATCAGTTATTAAAATAATTTCTGTTCACAAGGTATGTTGTCTTATATTTGTATTTAATACATGTCCCTTGATTGTATATTTTTATTCTAATAAATAATATAGTAGACAAAATTGTTTTTCGCTTGTTATAACGTATACATCCTTAATTGTATGCTATATTTGCATGCATTCACTGTTACTCTCTTCAGTTCACCACTACTCAACTATCTTAAACTTCCTGGGTTACAACTTTGCACATGAGTCACCTGATAAAAAATGCATATATTATACTGTCATTATCTAATTTCAAAAGTAAATGTTAAACTGTTTGCTTTGGTCCTATCCTTTCATAGTCTTAATGGTACTGCTGTACCTATATTCTCTTCAAATACAGTTCTACTTCACTATATCTCAATCTGCACTGTCATCATAGGCTAACATATGAAATGTTTAAGTAACACGTACTTAAGGCACACACACAAAATAATGAAAGGCCACTTTGTTCTTATAATTTTTTTCAGAAATTAGTCCTATGTAGCCCCACTGACTTACAATGCAATTAGCCTTATTTTGCTCCGTCAGTTGTTTATACGTGTAGTATGACACATGGCCTTATATTGATGGTCACTATATCAACGTGACCTTTTGCAAGTGTGCATGTCAAATAACAAAAACATTTGTATATCCTAGTGTTTGGTTTGTGTTTTAAATGTATTTTTTATTTATTATCTGCTAAAATAACATTTGTTTTTGACTCTTGAAAGGTGATGTACAAAATGTATGCTTTTGAAATAAGCTTATTCACATTAGATGTTTAGTTATCAAATGTATATGTATGTTAATTTGCATTTCCATTCACTTTCATAGCTTTAAAATCAGAAGCTATGATGATGTTTAGAAATTACTCACATTGCACACAGACTGACCTTGCCTGAGTTGACATGTTGTCTTTACTTTCACAGTTTGACAATTGCACTGTGACCACAAAATACATTTGTTCTTATGAGTCCTAGGCGCAGTTAATTCTACACTTGCATGTAGTAATGGAGACAAGGCCATACTGCTTTATCATGTGTCAGATTATCCTTTTTTGAAAATGTAAATGTTTGAGTTATGTAGTCCACACAGGGTATGTTGTTCCAGACTAATTGTGATATAAAAATTATATTTACACAACTAATTATGGAGTGAGTAACATTATTTCATATACACACACTCATCATCCAGAAAAGTCACATACACAATACATTCATCATGGCACTTGTGTTACCTGAGGAATACGCTATAAGTCATGATTGGACTGTCTCTCTTTTGTTAGCAAGAAATAATTGTTGAAAATCTGGTATGTTAGAACTATGATTACTACCACATTACAATGCATATTTGTATAATCCATTCTTCAACATTAACAGAGTAATTTTTATTTTTTGATATCAATAATGTGCACATACTTGTTCTGATTAAGGCATCAGACATTGCTCCTGCAGTGCCAGTTGTCTGGATTGTTTTAAAAATACTAGTAATAACTAGAATGTTATGTGTAGTTTGACTGGAAAGGCACAAACACATGTGGGTGGCCTACCTGGCCTATTGTCAATCCTAAAAATAAATTTGTGTTTGCTCTTCTTGCAAAAAGTTATGCAAGCACAATTACAAAACTTTAAGAATGTGGTCATGATTGTTTATCTAACATCATGGAGGTACGCACTGCCATGGAGGTGTCAGTTGTTCATTGGAAGAAGTTGATGTTTTATATTTGAAAAATAATCAAAATGTGTTTCTTCCGAAAACTTTTCCCATTGATGATCTGTTTCTCTGTCAACACATTGTTGTCACTTTCTTCTTTCGCTTTCCTCCTGCTGTTTCACACCCACTTTGACTTTGAAAATATGTACCTCATTTAAAATTGCTAAACGTTTTAATCAAATTATTTACTTTGGTTTTAACTTCCCAGTTTGTTGATTTTGTAGGTGAGCAGGTAATTTTTTGCAAGTATAGAAATGTCATGATATACTTACGTCCAGATTTGCATTGTGTTTGCATTATTGTTTTAAGGCACACACAATGCAAAATTATAGCTGGGATGTACAAAGCTACAGAATTGACTATGGGCCAGATGTACGACCATTGAATTTTGCGACTCGCAAATTGCGAGTCGCAATTTGCGAGTAGCAAAATTCAGTGTACAACAGTGTCTCAGACACTGTTTGCGATTCCCAATGGGGTCGCAAATTGCATGCCTCATGAATATTAATGAGGCTGGTGCAATTTGCGACCCCATTGGGAATGGCTAGCACTCCCAGGGATGGTGGCCTGCTGGGGTCAGCAGACCACCATGCCTGGGACTGCTTTGTCAATAAAGCAGTTTTTTTTTTAATGCAGCCCGTTTTCTTTAAATGAAAACGGGATGCATTTAAAAAAGAAAAATGAAACTTTTCAGTTTAATTTTTTAAGGGCAGGCAGTGGTCCCCTGGACCACTGCCTGCTCTTGAAAAATTTTTGCGCACCCATTCACAAAGGGGAAGGGGTCCCCTGGGGAACCCTTCCCGTTTGCGAATGGTTTACCACCTACTTGAAGTAGGTGGTAAACTGCGAGTTTTTTGCGACCGCAAATGCGGTCGCAAAACATTCATACATGGCATTTGCACTCGCTATTAGGAAGGGATGCCCATTGGCACGCGCCTTCCTAATAGCGAGTCGCTAACCTTATTTTGCGAGTCGCTAATAGATTAGCAACTCGCAAAATAGGGTTAGTACATTGTGCATCCGTTTTTTGCGATCGCAAACGGGCCAAATGCCCCTTTGCGACTGCAAACAACGGTCGTACATCTGGCCCTATTTGTGTTGCTTTAAAAAAAGAAATGTAATGCAGCACATTGCGCTGCCCTGTATTACTTGCTGTCAAGTAGGGATTCCTTGTATGGTGCACGGACATTCCTGTGCATTCCCACAAGAAATTAGAAGCACAGCCAGCCATATTTACAATGTCCTGTAGACATGGCCTTGCACCACATTGATGTGTCTGCTTGAGGCTGATGTAAGAATGATAAATATTTACATTTTCCCCCATTATTCCGTCTTTGCATGTATGCTACATTCTACAGCACACATAAAAAGTAGAAAGTTCCTCAAGGGATAGTTTTGGCCTTTTAAGGTATCTCTTCCTGCACAAAACCTATACTGATCACAAAACAGACACCCTACCACTAGGGCACAAGGGTTTGTGTATTTGTGCTAGGCAGATCAAAGTGGCCCAATGCAGTGAGAGGGCGGAGCTATGCCGTTCCCTTGTCAATATGTGACAATTTTGCTCTCTCAATTTGACACAACAGAACACAGGTACTTTACTTGGTGCTCTGGCTTGTGCTAAGTTATTTAAATTCAACAACATATTTATTTGTGTATTATTTTCTTTTTTCCTACCACACTATGCATAGTATCAATAATAGTTCATTTTAAAAGAAAACAATATGTGCCATTTATACAAAAGTGTGTAGTTTTGTGATGCATTTATGCAAACCTTTATACTTGTAGAAGATAATATCATTTGAATTAAAACTATTAAGTATTCAGGGGGAAATTTAACATACTTTCACGCAGAGCAACGCAGAAAACTCCCAAACAATTCACAAACCTTACATCTAACTATACAGTGAACAGGTTCACAAAGATTACCAGACACATTGGAAAATCAGGCCAAGAACAATCACACAACACGACAATTAACTTACAAAACTATACAAAACTTACACATTTACAGCAACAAAGACAGCACAGAACCTCTTAACAGACCACCAATCTCAGCACTCACCCATACCTACTTCCATAATGCCAGGACACTAAAGGGAAAGTGAAAGTTCCAAAGTAAACAAACGTATTCATGGACTTTGCATCATTTTCATCGTTTGTAATGATGATTTGCAGTGTACTGCGTGACATTTCTGACACAATGCCACGCAATCGGTAGATGCGTAGTACAAAGGGATGCATTATCACACAAATGTCTAACAAAACCATGAAACACAGTAAAACACACATTAATATCAAATAAAAAATACAGATATGTGTATAATTTATTTTGAAGTGCACATATAAGAGTACATTAAATATATGAACATTTTAAATTACAGACAACACACAGGTGTTGTATAATGAGACTAAGAAGAAATGTAGCCATTTCAAAATAAAGATGTAATTATATGATTTATGTCAAACTATATAAAATATAAAAGGAAATAAAAGTACATTTTAAAAAGTGGCTACATAAATATGTGATGTAAAGTACATGCTAAACTAACTTAGTTTTATGTTGTTTGGCATGCCTACAAGTAAGAAAATGTGTATGTATTTCATTCTGGAATTCTTTTGACTCCTGGAGATAGTTGTATGCTAGTATGTGACTTGAATGCTACAGCATTACTTATTATAGTGAATGAGTCTTTCCCTATCTCAATGACAACAAAGCTTCCCAGTGTATGAAAGCAGAAGTCCGCACACATTATTGCAAACAAGAGTTAATTCATTTCCAGCAGCATTTCGGCGAAATTTCTCTTTGATCACCGGTCAGGTGGTGAAAAACAACCAATCCTTTTTATGTGACTAAGTGCAAAAACAGTGAAAACTGACCAAATTAGAGGATACATATATCCATAGGCAAACACTTAAAATGTGTTATTACATTGAACAAAACTCATCTAGTTCCCGTTGTTATGCACAATAGAAATGACAATATAAACAAATGTACATTTTTGAAATCATGACTATGGGGTCGATTCCGATTCGGGCCGGAAAAAGCACCGACCGACTCGGAGCCGGAATTAATTCCGACCGACACGTACCTGTGGCGCCCGACCCGCCATGTACGATGCAAAGCGTGCAAAATCCGACCGACACGTACGGAACACAAGCCGAACGACCGAGCCGCACGGAAAACAGCAATCCGGCCGGAAAAACACGCGAATCGAACCGACCGACACGCACCCGGAACAAATCCGACCGAAACGTACCCGCGAACTCCAAACCGCAAAGTACGATGCAAGGCACGAAAACCACGACCGAGTCGTACGGAGGACAAGCCGTACGACCGACACGCATACAAAACTGCGAGCCGAAGTAACACAAAACACCGCGACCGACGCGTACGCAGCATAGAAAATTGCACAAACACCGTGAACGAAACGGAGAAGACCGTACGAGACAACTGCAGGGTCCGACTCGGTCACAAGAACGTTTCCAACATGCACAGAAAGTACTAAGGAAAAATACACAAAAAAAGGCCAAACAAGCAATTACAAAGCCAATAAATACTGGGGGGGGTGGGGACAGAGAACAAAGACACACCCACAACTCCACACATATAAAGGACACAAATCCCAACCATGATCCTTTGCAAATGCTATTCACCTGCCAGCACTCAACAGACAGCAACCACACACCCACAGCTCATCCCTCACACAAGCCACACACCATCAGCACACCAACAAATAGCTACCTCACATACACCCAGCAAAACACACACTCACACACCTTCACCTGCACACCAACACACACATTACTCACCATCACCACCCATCACCATGCCCCCAAAGAAGAATCACAAGTTCCTAGATTGTGAATTGGAAGTCCTGGTAGACGAGATCCTCAGGGTAGAGCCACAGCTGTTTGGCGCACTGGTCCAACAGACACCCATCTCCCAGAAAACAAAGATGTGGGAGAGGATCATCAACAGGGTGAACGCACAATCACCATGTCTGCGCACAAAGACTGACATCCAGAACAGGTGGTATGACGTGCGCAGGAGGGTACGGGAGCTGCTGAAGAAGGACTACCTCCTGAGCCAATACACCGGCAGTGGCCCTCCTGCCAAGCCAGTATACCTCAGGCCCTGGGAGGAGAAGGTGCGGGCCATCCTTCCGCCAGTGAGCGTCTATGGACTAGAAAACATCCCAGAGCCTGGTGAGTACACAACAAATGTACACAATATTCTGCCACAATACACACACACATCACTGTCAAGGGGAGAGTCAAACCATGCACTCTTAGCAATTACACAGCAACCAGAACAGAATCATCCCAAAATGTGTATGTCAGTCAGATAAACACAACACATGCCATCTCAAAGTTACATTTAACCGTGTCATCACATGTACAAACACAACTACAACTACAGCTAGGCAGTGGCACAAATATAACTAACAAACACATCCAGATATGTAGCCACCACTACAACACCAACACACACTGAAGACCACTGAAAGAAAGGAATTCTGTGTATGCTGGGCAAGTCAGTGTAGCCAATAGCATCATGGGAGTCGTAGTCACAGATATTGCTCACCCCCACAACTGTCCCATCAACACCACCATGAACCATGCGCACATCACAGGGAGTGGAAAAGGACTCACAAGATGGCTGACACTGGCTACTGCTGTGGGGAGCACAAGGCCCTGCTGGCAACTGTGCAACAACCAACAGCAGGACACCACTGACTGACATCCTGAGAGACAACTTCCACTCCCTGCAATGGAAGCACGTTCCATGGTGGGATATCTGGCTGGGTGGGAAGGAGGACTCACAGCACTGACCATAGTCACAAGCACCTCCCCTCACACACCCCCTCAACACAAACTCCACATAACCCACCTGGGAGAATGCAATGCCTCACATCCTAACTCAAGAACCCACAAAGAACCACCACCCTGGGTTATGTTGTGTGAAGCACAGGGACACTCTTGGGACTTTTAGCCAAACAACTGCCAGGACAACACTCCCAGCCATCCTGTCAGCACAGGCAGCCCACCCCACAGGGAAGCAGAGTCAAAAGGAAGGAAGGATGGGCATGCTGGGAAGAGGGGTGGAGGCAATAGCATGATGGGAGTAGTAGGCACAGATATTGCTCAGCCTCACAACTGGCCCATCAACACCACTCACAACCATGCTCACATCACAGGGAGTGGAAAAGGACTCACAAGATGGCTGACACTGGCTACTGCTGTGGGGAGCACAAGCGCCTGCTGGCAACTGTGCAACAACCAACAGCAGGACACCACTGACTGACATCCTGAAAGACAACTTCCACTCCCTGCAATGCAAGCACGTTCCATGATGGGATATCTGGCTGGGTGGGAAGGAGGACTCGCAGCACTGACCATAGTCACAAGCACCTCCCCTCACACACCCCTCAACACAAACTCCACATAACCCACCTGGGAGAATGCAATGCCTCACATCCTAACTCAAGATCCCACAAAGAACCACCACCCTGGGTTATGTTGTGTGAAGCACAGGGACACTCTTGGGACTTTTAGCCAAACAACTGCCAGGACAACACTCCCAGCCATCCTGTCCAGCACAGGCAGCCCACCCCACAGGGAAGCAGAGTCAAAAGGAAGGAAGGATGGGCATGCTGGGAAGGGGGTGGAGGCAATAGCATGATGGGAGTAGTAGGCACAGATATTGCTCAGCCTCACAACTGGCCCATCAACACCACTCACAACCATGCTCACATCACAGGGAGTGAAAAGGACTCACAAGATGGCTGGACACTGGCTACTGCTGTGGGAGCACAAGGCCCTGCTGGCAACTGTGCAACAACCAACAGCAGGACACCACTGACTGACATCCTGAAAGACAACTTCCACTCCCTGCAATGCAAGCACGTTCCATGGTGGGATATCTGGCTGGGTGGGAA